>CM031596.1:24477801-24482801 GCA_018398815.1 Conus ventricosus | reverse complement strand
AATCCATTTACGGATAGAACTGTCTTTATTTCAAATGCCCAGTTCTGACGACCTAAGTCTAATTGAGTTAGTGTCATGCAATATGTCTGTTTATTTCCCCTTGTCATTAGTCATTTCGATAGTCGCAACCAATACTTCAAACATATGACAACAGTTCTAATCTATAAAGGAAATCGACCAGTTTCACCCTGACACATTTCATTAGAGGTTTGTAAAGGTGCATTTAGGAACCGTTTGATAGCAAAGTTACGTACAGTTTTCATTTGCTCATTTACGTAAATGCCCCAAACTTCTGCGCCAGAGAGAGAGAGAGAGAGAGAGAGAGAGAGAGAGAGAGAGGAGAGAGAGAGAGAGAGAGAGAGAGGAGAGAGCAATGTGTGGATCGCTTTCATCAATCAAGATCTATGAGTCGTCTAAGTTCCGAAGTTTCTTCTTTGTCTTCTGTCCAGATGCTACACCAATCTAAAGGAGCTGTCACCCCTTACATGGGAAGCAGACACTCGCCTGACTCTTGCTGATGTCAGTGAGACAGAGCCTGTCACAATCTTTTTGCTGTAAAGTACTTCAGAAAGTCCCCATAGGAATAAATCCATACAACTCAAGAAAAAGTGGGAGATGTCGATGTCAAAGTTTCTGGTTATTCCAAAGTGCAATCTTTTGAAAAACCACTTTTGGTCGTAGGGACGAAACAGGCAACGGATAACAGGGTAGGTAATGCATTTCGGGGAAAAAAAATTATCGGGGGAAATTTCGAATTGACAATAAAAAAAGCCAATCCCAATTTCTTTTCTTTGGTAGTAGAAGAATGGGTTCCACCACACACACACACACACACACACACACCACACACACACACCCCCCACACACACACACACACACACACACACAGGGAGAGAGAGAAGAGGGGAAGAGGGAAAGAGAGAAGAGAGGAGAGAGAGAGAGAGAGAAAAGAGAAGAGAGGAGAGAGAGAATAAAAATTTAAAAAGCCAACCAATAAGGGCCCTTGCGATTAAATAAAAAAAAAAACAAAACTTTTTTAGAGCAATAAAAGGGAAAACAAAAAAAACACCCGAGAATTTACCCCCAAAAAAAGAAGAAGAAGAAGAAGAAGAAGAAGAAAAAAAGAAAAGAAAAAAGAAAAAGAAAAAAGAAGAAGAAGAAGAAGAAAAGAAAAGAAGAAAAGAAGAGAAGAAGAAGAAGAAAATCCAAGAAGAAGAAGCGAAAAAAATCGAAGAAAAGAATGCGAAGAAGAATCAAAAGAAAATGCAAAAGAATGCAAGAAGAATGCGAAAAAAAGAAGAAGAAGAAGAAGAAGAAGAAAAGAAGAAAGCGAAAAAGCGAAGAAGAAAAGAAGAAAAGGGGAAGAAAAGAATGCAAAAAAATGCGAAAATGCGAAGAAGAATGCAAGAAAATGCAAAAAAGAATGAAAAGAAGAAGCGAAGAAAAGAAGAAGGAAGAAGAAGAAAAGGGAAAAAGAAAAAGAAGAAGAAAAAAAGAAGAGAAGAAGGAAAAGAAGAAAGAAAGAAGAAAAGAAGAAGGAAGAAAAAAAAAGGGAAAAAGAAGAAGAAGAAGAAAAAAAAAAGAAAAGAAGAAGAAGAAAGAAGAAGAAGAAGAAGAAGAAGAAGCGAAAAAAAAGGGGGAGAGAAGAAGGAGAAGAAGAAAGAAGAAGGAAGAAGAAGAAGAAGAAGAAGAAAGAAGAAGAAAGGGAAAGAAGGAAGGAGCGAAAGGAGGAATGAGGAGGCGAGGAGGAGGGGGAGGAGGAGAGGAGAGAAGAAAGAGAAGAAGAAAAAGAAAGAAGAAGAAGAAGAAGAGAAGAAGAAGAGAAGAAGAAGCGAAGAGAAGAAGAAGAAGAAGAAGAGTGAAGGAGGAGGAGGAGGAGGAGGAGGAGGAGAAGAAGAAGAAGAAGAAGGAGGAGAGGAGGAGGAGAGGAGGAGGAGGAGGAGGAGGAGAAGAAGAAGAAGAAGAAGAAGAAGAAGAAGAAGAAGAAAGAAGAAGAAGAAGGGCATCTAAAGATAGTTAGCACACTGCAGTAGGATGAGAATCTAGACAAGATATTAACTCACCTGTCTCCACTCTGCTGCTGCTGCCCTCACCCCTCCTCTTTCCCTCTATACTTCCACCCCACCCCCACCCCCACCCTACACAAAAACCCACTCCACAATGGAGAGAAGAGTAATAAGATCCGTTTAAAACAAAACTTGGGCATTGTGGACAGACCATTTATCATCACCACTGTCTATTCTTCTTCTTCTTCTTTTTTGTTTTACGAAATGTTCTTCGTAACACCTCAGAATCAGCGTCAAATCTTACCAGAGAAACTGGCTGTGGCATTTATGAAGTCTGTCAACTTCTTCCCCAGAATGCAACCGACGATTGCAATTGTCTTAGTCTTGTCTCCATGCCTTCAGGCAGATCCTTTTTCTCTGAGTCCAGATTGCCAACAGTGTGTTGCCAAGTTACATACCATGAACACACAGTTGTCACAGGAAACGAGAGAGATGATAAACGAGCTGGCAAGCGCAACACTATAAAAACACACATTAAGTCATTAAAAGGAAGCTGTAGCATAGACAGAAAGATGACAAAACATCAGCATCTGAAAAACTAACTAAACAACAGCTACTGCCACCCTGCTATAGACCCCCCCCTCTCTCTCTCTCTCTCTCTCTCTCTCTCTCTCTCTTCTTTCTCTCTCTCTCTCCTCTCTCTCTGTGCTATTGTTTCTCTCTCTGTCTCTATCTGTCTCTCTGTCTCTCCATCTGTCTGTCTCTCATCTCTCTGTCTCTCCGTCTGTCTGTCTGTCTCTCTCACTTTCCATCTTTGTCTCTCTCTGTCCTGTCTTTTGCCTCTCTCTCAATGTCTCTGTCTCTATGCCTGTCTGTCTGTCTGTCTTTGTCTCTGTCTCTCCCCCATCTCTTTCTCTCTCTCTCACATTGCTTAGTCACTCGCCCAAGTGATCGCCCACTGGCGCTCTCCAAATTACCACTTCTTTCATGCATGCACTTGAATGCATGCCTCTGTGTGCTTTGTGGGCGTGCAAACAAACAAACAAACAAACAAACAAACAAACAAACAAACAAAACAAACAACCAGTACTCCTCCTCTTATTACTTACGTTTTCATCATCGTCACTATTATCACTATCATTGCTGTTTGCTACATTATCATTATTACCATCATTACTATTTCAGATCCCATGATCCCCTTCTTAACGGCCGTTTTCATACCACCCATTTTGCGCCGAATATGAGAGATAAGTGGTTGCTCGTCTTTGTTTTCATTGTCCTAAATGTTGCTTGGTTTGTGCGTGAAGAGACCCAAGAGGTGGAAGTGCATTGTGTTTTGTCCTGTACTCTGTTTGCCTGTATCATCGGATGGAACTAACTCCTTTTCCTTTTAAAATTTGCTTCATTTTTCCGCCATCGGTGACCTCGTTTGAAACTTCTCTTTAAAGTCTGCTTGAAAGTCCTTGTCATAGGAACAGACACCAGTTCAAACAAGAATCTAACATATCAAAGATGTTAATACTCCTCACTCGTATACTCCATTTCAGGCATACTACAAGACTTTGATATCCTCCACACACGATACTGTTTGGGTTTTTTTTCTTTTAAAAGAAGATTAATACTCTTTTTTAAGAAGAACACGATGATTACACTTTCCAATATGAAGTTTGAAAATGAAAATGGATCCGTCTGATGGATACGTTCCATGTAAATAACAGATCAAAAGACAACATCCAGCAATTTCCAGGGGTCTGTGTTGAATCGTGTAATGAAACGCGCCCTCCCTCTCGGTCGACAAAGAAACGAAGAAAGTGAGCCAAAGTAAAGACGTGGATTGATTCCAACTAAACATAGATCAAAAGACCAGGTCTCTTAGTTGCTTGTGGAAATCTCCCTCTCAACCTCCTCCCCACCCACCCACATTTCCACCTATCCCCTCTTTGTCCACCTTACCCTTCCATGAATGAAAATCGTTTCGGATGAAGAGCAAATGCCTGTGCCAGAAATGACCTCTATGCTCTGGAGAGTCCACCATCAGGTCAGATGCTATTCACATAATTCCCTTCCGTAGCGAAAAATCAATTTGAGATATCAGAGGTTCCAGTATGCCGAATTTTGTGTAGTTTCTAAGGACGTTTGCTGTTGTATTCTGGTGTGAGATTACCCACCAATAGATTCTTTTAATTCCCTCTCTTCTTCCGTGCCACCTTAGTCCCACACAGATTATTCTGATATTTGCAGAATTTTGTGCAGTTCCTCTGGAAGTTTGCTGTTGCATTCTGCTGTGAGGTTACCCATCAACAGATGTTTTTAATCCCCTCTCATCGTTTGTGCCACCTCAGTCCCACACAGCTTATTCTGATTCCTCCATCGGCCACAACGGGGTGGTCTCGTCCCAGCCCCAGCTTGACAATCCACAGGGATTTGTCAATGTCAAGTCGCCATTCGGCACCACGCCACAGGAAACACTGTAACAAATGAGTTTATGCTAATTGTATGATAATGTACGTCCTCTATAAGGACATATTTCGTTGTCCAGCCTCATCAGTCATTGGGTGCAGTGAAGGGTACGTGGACAATGAATGCTCTGTGCTGATCCATTTCTGTTACTTGACACAGGCCAGAGGTATCATGACTAGTTTTGTCATTCATGTTGAAAGGAAATGTCATTGATTGTGAATCCATCTGCTTATTTACACTTATACGTACTTCCTGACCCTTTCTGTTTCTCTCTGTCTCTCTGTCTCTCTGTCTCTGTCTCTGTCTCTCTCTCTCTCTCTCTCTGTCTCTCTCTCTGTGTCTCTCTCTCTGTCTCTCTGTCTGTCTGTCTGTCTGTCTGCCTGTCTCTCTCTCTCTCTCTCTCTCTCTCTCTCTCTCTCTCTCTCTCTCTCTCTCTCTCTCTCTGTGTGTGTGTGTGTGTGTGTGTGTGTGTGTGTGTGTGTGTGTGTGTGTGTGTGTGTGTGTGTGTGTGTGTGTGTGTGTGTGTGTGTGTGT
>CM031596.1:24465301-24470301 GCA_018398815.1 Conus ventricosus | reverse complement strand
ATATAACTAATGTAGCATAGAGAAGATGAAACAGCAAAAATCAACGAACAAAATAATATTTACTGACCGTGGACCTCACACCGTAACTCCACAAACTTCCTCCAAAACTACCCCAAAATGTAGCCTGATGGTACGAACCCCTAACTATCAGAGATACGTCTTCCTCCAAAAAACGAGGAATTCTCTAAATATCAACAATCCCTGTCCTCAGCTATCCAGAGCACAGACGTTGCTGCTGCCACTGGCTTTAGCCGTTCATCTGATTGGATTTTCATTCAAGTCAGGGTAGGAAGGGGAGACACGGGAGAGGGAAGTGGTAAGGTTCCCATAAGCATCGACGGGATCTGGCCTTTTGATCTATATTTAGTTCGAGTCGACTAGCCTCTTCACTTCATCTCTGTTTCCTCGTTTCTTTCCCGACAAGCGGGCAGAGATCGGTTCGTCACGCGATCCAACACAGACCCCTGGGGGATGTCTGGGAAATGTCTTTCAGTCTGTTATTACGTTGATCATATTCATCAGACGACTACCTTTTCACTTTCAAAGTTCATGCTTGAAGGGTATGAACATCTTGGTCTTATCTTTGCGAAAGAAGGAGGATAATGCATGGACAGTATTGACATTCCTGTGTTATGCCTCAAATGGAATATGCATGCAGAGAGCATGTACATATCTTTGACATGAGTATTAAAGGTCTTTGTGTTTAGTTTGAAAAGGAGACTATTTTCTTCAGGCAGAACTTTCGAACAGACATTGGAGGAGAAACAGGAAACTGGAAAAATGCTGTCAACGAGAGAGAGAGAGAGAGAGAGAGAGAGAGAGAGGAGGAGAGAGAGAGAGAGAGAGAGAGAGAGAGACGCATGATTGGCTTTTATCACTAAAGGTCTATGAGTCATGTTTGTTTTTTTCCTTTTTCATTTTTCCTAACCATCTTATTCCCGAAATACCACATTCCACACATCAATACATCCACAGTCCTCACTCAGATCTGTTCCTTCTGCTTTGATTTTTTTCATGAGGACACAGAGAGAGAGAGAGAGAGAGAGAGAGAGAGAGAGAGAGAGAGAGAGAGAGGAGAGAGAGAGAGAGAGAGAAGGGGAGATTTAAAATGAGGTCCATAAGTTCCGAAGTTTCTATGTCTTCTGTTCAGATGCTACATCAATCTAAAGGAGCTGTCACTCCGTACACGGGAAACCGACACTCCCCTGACTCTTGCTGATTTCAGTGAGACAGAGCCTGTCACAATCCTTTGATTGTAAAGTACTTGAGAAAGTTCCAATGGGAATAAATCCGCACAAGAAAAAGTAGGATGTTCATGTCAAAGTTTCTGTTACATTTCAAAGTGCAATCTTTGGAAAACCGCATTTGGTTGTAGTGAACAACACAAAGGCAGACAGGGTATAAGGGTGGGTCATGCATTTTCAGAACACAAAATTAAGGAAATTTGAACTGACACTTGCATGAGAAAGCTCAAGAGTTGATACATAAATTGGAAAGCTCATCAGACAAATCCTGAAAATAAGAATATCGGTTTCTGGATTCTGGATTCGACATTAGAAAAGTAGTTACAGACTCAGAATCAAAACTTACTTAGAGAATATTTCGATAGGGTCGCCCTGTCTTCTTCAGCTCACTGTTGCTGTTGTGGCAGCGAGGCCTGGTGGGGCGACTGTTGTGTGGGGTGAGCGGTTGTCAGGATCTGATTGTAGATGGGGGGAAGTTCAAAGCCTTGATCTCTGTTCAGGCTGGGCCTCTGGTCTTAATTTCAATGGCTTCTTTAACATTTCGTTTTGTGAGGAAGGGCTCTGTAGATAAAATCTTGGTTTCTTGGGGGCTGAAACTGTGGCCTGTGGCTTGTAGATGTTCATGTATGGCAGAAGTAGATCGGGTTTGGTGTTCCTGTACACGGGTGGTGAGTGGTCTTGCTGTCTCGCCAATGTAGGTATGGGTACAGTCTTGACACCCTACCTGGCACACTACACCACACTGCTTGAGGGGGTCCGTTTTGTCTTTGACAGCAAGTGACCCATTCAGTTCCGAAACCAAAAACTTCAAAGGCATGGAACAGAAAATCTGTTGACACTGAGTCAAATGCTTTTGAAAAATCAGCTGCCAGCAAGTAACCTGTTTTATTTGTTTGGTTAAGATAATTGATTGCGTCATCTATTGATCGTATAATTGTTGCAATGTTACTGCTTTTGATACAGCCTACAGGGTCGTTATCAACTAATTTGTGCATCACTTTACCACGTCTTTCTGCCAATACTAGTATCTTATCACCAGTGTTTGTCAGAGTTATTGGTCTCTAATAAGTCAGTTTATCTCGTTCAAGTTCTTTTCCTTTGTGTAACAATGTTATTATGCCTTCGTTTTGAGTACATGCTAATTTTCCTTTTCCAAAAGATTCCACAAACGAGTTTGTTAAGACTGCTTTTATTTCATTCGAAAAACAAATTTAAAAACTCAATAGTTATTCCATCGCTCCCTGGCGCTGATCCATTTTTCATCTTTTTTAAAGCGTTTGTTGTTTCCTCAGTAGTGACCATATCTTCACAACCAGCAATACCATTTTCTTCTAAGCATGGAATGTTTTCATTTTCTAAGACCACATCAACAATTCACTGACGTTGTTTACTTCTGCAGGCTGAGTGTACACGTTTTTATAGAATGTTACCTGTTCTAAAATATGTCGTTGATCTGTACCTACTTCACCTGTATCTTTACACAACCTTGTGATGATTTTCTTCTTCCCCCTTGCTTTTTCATATGTATGTATGTATGTATGTATGTATGTATGTATGTATGTATGTATGTATGTATGTATGTATGTATGTATGTATGTATGTATGTATGTATGTATCTGTCAGCCTGTCTATCTATCTATCTATCTATCTATCGATCTATCTATCTATCTATCTATCTATCTATCTATCTATCTATCTGTCTAACTGTCTATCTACTTGCATGCACGCTAGCATACATGCATGTATGCAAATGCGTAGCAGAAATCCTGAGGGCAGCAGAAGTTCTCAAGTGAGTGATGAATTGGAGAGAGAGAGAGAGAGAGAGAGAGAGAGAGAAGAGAGATAGAGAGAGAGAGAGAGAGAGAGAGAGAGAGAGAGAGAGAGAGAGAGAGAGAGAGAGACTTTCTCTTGCTTTTTTTCATATGAAGATATTTTCTTGACCATTTGTGCTCACGTAAGATTTTCTTCTTGGTGATCTGCATCCTAAAACACCACAGCTGCCTGCTGTCATTTATCAACTGTCTCATGTTCTTTGACGGCATGTGATTCTTATTCATCAGCCCTCTGCATCACGCCAATCCGGTCTACAGAGGGAAATGTGATCTGCCTGAGTCTGTGGACACAAGACTGCAGAGCAAAGGCGCCTGTAGCGTTCTGTCGAACAAGTTGAAAGAATTTATGAATTGCATTGACAGTTTCCATGGTAACTGTTGAAGCTGTCAGAAAGATGGTGGGGAAAAGGTTGTGAAAATGACAGAGGACCAAAAAAAAATTGATGATGATAAATGCAAAGCATGAGGTTTTTTTTTTTCTTTTCAAAGTCATGTTTTAAGAAGTCTACTTGTTAGTTAGTTAGTTAGTGTTTATAGGGTCCAGCGGACTACTAGGAGCCAAATCAGGACCTCAGCTATCATATCTAAGTCTCTAAATACAAATACCCAACTATTAACACATCGTTTAAAATTTATGAGGACGAAGTCTACTTGTGAAAGCTTCCTGTTTAATATTTGATTATAAAATATTTCTATATTGCTTTCATCTTATTTCTGCTGATCATCATATGTCAGGATTTAAAGGAAAATAAGCAACAACAAAAAAAGCAAAACAAAAAGAGAGTGAGAAACGCAGCAACAAATGGGCGATGTCAAATGTCCGATTTGTGAGCTTTATGTGCATTTTACCTCTTCACTATGTGCTATACAATCACACAACACACACGGCACCACGCTGGGAGGTCGACTGGCTGCTACCGGTGGTCTGAGGTCGCTGGTCACTGAGCGACTGAAGATTCCCTTCACGTCCCCTCGACGGCAGTGGAGGGTACTCTTCAACCGGCAGCAGCAGATCCTCTGATCTGTCCGCACGGTGTTGTTTGCTGTCTGTGTTGTCCTGGTCTGGCCTGGCCTGTGGCAGAGGTTCCTGTTACCCTGCTGATACCTGTCTGGCTTCTTGTCACTCGTTGGCTGACGGGCTCAAATTCACAGACAGCGTTTGTTCGTGACAAGCTTGTCAAAACGCAACCTTGCAACTTCTCCTTTGGATATTAGATCTTGTCTCGTGCTGAGTAACGCTCTTCGTTTTGTTTGTACAGTTGCTGAAAAATCTTCTCGGATGTAGATGCCATGGTACAGTTCTCACTCCTTCAGTCGCCGAGCTTGAGAGAGAACCAGAGACTTTTGTTTAAAGGACACAAATCTGACAATGATAGCTTTGCCCGCTCTATGAGCGCGTTCTAAATATATTTCTTCGTTAATAGATAGTCCTTCCTTGATGACCTTCTGCACGAGTTGTTCACACTTTTCCCAGGATGTTTCAAGGGGAAGGCCAAAAAAGAGAAGATTATTCCGCCGACTCTGATTTTCAAGGCAGTCACACTTGTTTTGAAGTAGATATATTTCTTCTTTCAGATTTGTGTTTTCTTCTGATAATTCTTGACATCCCTTTCGCATATCAGAAGTATCAGTTGTCAGCTGTGTGAGAGAGAGAGAGAGAGAGAGAGAGAGAGAGAGAGAGAGAAGAGAGAGAGAGAGAGAGAGAGGAGAGAGAGAGAGAGTAGATAGAGAGAGAGAGAGAGAGAGAGAGAGAGAGAGAGAGAGGAGAGAGAGAGAGCGAGAGAGAGCGAGAGAGAGAGAGAGAGAGAGAGAGAGAGAGAGAGAGAGAGAGAAGAAGAGAGAGAGAGAGAGAGAGAGAGAGAGAGATTTCCTATAAAACAACTGAAGTGTTGGGAATCAGAGTCACAAAAACTTTAAGAAATAT
>CM031596.1:24457801-24460301 GCA_018398815.1 Conus ventricosus | reverse complement strand
GAGAATCGGCGGTTCCAGTATGTCATATTTTCCATGCAGTTTGTGAAGAATGTTGCTGCTGCAGTCTGTTGTGAGGCTATCCATGAATAGTATGTTTCTTTCCTCCTCACCTTCTGTGCCATCTTAGTCCCAAACAGCGTATTCTGATTCCTCCAACCAGCCACAAGGGATTGTCTCGTTACAGCTCCAGCTTGATCATCCACAAGGAGTTGTTAATTTCTCAACGCCACGAGGCAACACTCCACTCGAAACTCTATAACAAATGATGCTATGCTAACCCCTGTAACAAGTGATGCTATGCTAACCCCTGTAACTAGAGATGCTATGCTAACCCCTGTAACAAGAGATGCTATGCTAACCCCTGTAACAAGAGATGCTATGCTAACCCCTGTAACAAGAGATGCTATGCTAACCCCTGTAACAAGAGATGCTATGCTAACCCCTGTAACAAGTGATGCTATGCTAACCCCTGTATCAAGAGATGCTACGCTAACCCTTGTAACAAGTGATGCTATGCTAGCCCCTGTAACAAGTGATGCTATGCTAAACCCTGTAACAAGTGATGCTATGCTAACCCCTGAAACAAATGATGCTATGCTAACCCCTGTAACAGAATATGCTATTCTACCCCCTGTAACAAATGATGTAACAAATGATGCTATGCTAACCGCATGATCATTTACTACAGGGACAGCAATTCATTAAAGTTTATTTCGTTATCCAACAACGTTAGGTTATTAGGGTGCTGTGAAGACCGTTTGGACAATGAATGATTTGTGCCGATCCGTTTTACGGCTATGTGCCACAGGGTAGAGGTATCATGATCAGTTTAGTCATTCATGTTGAACACACGTATGCGTAAGTACTTTGTCTCTGTTTCTGTCTGTTCCTATTCCTGTCCCTGTCTTTGTCAGTCTCCTTCTTTGTCTCTGTCTTTGTCTCCGTTTTGTCTCTTTCTTTGTCTCTGGTTTTCAATTCACAAATGCCATATAAGATTGGCTACATCTATAGATGCTATTTGCTTGCGGTTAATTGTTTTGTGGCGGTTGTTGTACTTTACATGTGCTTATTCCAGTGTTGATGCGAGCACTTGCTTCTTGGTGGTGATTCTTATTGTTTGGTTGTTTGGTTTGTTGTGTGTTTGTGTTACGGATGGTATGGGTGTGTCTGCAGGTGTCTGACTGTCTGACTCTCACTCAGAAATGACGGATGCATGCACGACTTTTCAAATGCACATACACACACCCACTCACCCGAACATTGACAGCCAGGCAACAGAACAACACTTCTTTTTGTTTTTTTATGCTGCCCGAGCCATCAGACAAACATATAATATAAATACAATGACATCAATAGGACGGTACGCCAACCATGAGGCGTACACACAAAATATGTCTATATATAGCGGCTATCAACAAGCGCTGTTGGGTCCAACGACGACGAAGACGACGACGACGACGACAGCGATGAAGATGTCGCAATGACGACGAGGACGAAACGACGACGATGACGAAGACGACGACCACAGCGTCAAGTCAAGTCCGACACAGGACTAAAAAAAACCAACAACTTCAGAGCTGTGGCTCAAAAAAAAGAAAGAAAAAAAATGAACACTAACACACTGGCGGCGTCTCTGCCGACGATGAGGTGACAGTCTCGCACAGGAGCTGTGGCTCACACACAAACACAACACAGCGACGGTCTGGCCAACAGGTCGCTGGTTCAAACACAGGAGCGGCGCTCTGGCTTGGCAGCAGCGGCGTCTCCAGGCCAACTGGCTCAGCGGATAGTCGATCCGGGCACAGTGGCGGGTAGGGTGGTTATCGGCACTCAGGCCGACCTCTCCACGCTGACAAAAAGGCGGAGAACAAGGGGGTAGTTTCAGCTACGGCCCTGACCCTCAGACAATAGCAGCCAGTCCCCTGGGAACGCTTCTACCTGGGGGAAACTGATTAACTGCATTGATTATCACGGCTACTATTCATTACAATCACGACTACATTCATATTCATTAGCCACATCATATTTCACTAGAAGTTAAGACAAACATCAGCATATTCTTTCTTCAACATTACAACATTCCCTTTTCCGGAATCATAACACTACAACATTCCCGTTTCCCGGAATCATAACACTACAACATTCCCTTTCCGGATTCATAATACTACAACATTCCCTTTCCGGAATCATGACACTATAACATTCCCTTTTTCCGGAATCACAACACTACACAGGAAAGGATTTCCATATAAACCTGTTAGAATTTAGTTTTCCAAATTGGGGAAAAGATTTCCACCTAGACCCTCTTCATATAAACCATGAATACAATTCATTACACACAATTAATGATTACTTTCATTACACACAATCAATGATTACTTTTCATCAAACTATAAACGTCACGACACAATGTTCATTTCCTTTCTTGTAACACGACAAGAATGTTCATTTCATTTCATATAATCACCAGAGTTTTAAAGGTTTCTTTTCAAAAAGACTC
>CM031596.1:24440301-24442801 GCA_018398815.1 Conus ventricosus | reverse complement strand
GGGTGAGGCAGAAAGATATCAACAGTAAATGATAAATAGCAAATAACCAAACACACAGAAAGAACAGGAAACCACATCCGGATCCTGCCATCGTGGTGAAATATGCTCACTTGCTGGCTCACCCGACTCACACGCACACGGGGGGGGGGGGGGGGGGGGGGGGGGGGGGGGGGGGGGGGGGGGGGGGGGGGGCACACAAAATAGACAGGGTGTCCTGCTCATTATTTATGTAATGTTTCTGTTGGCTCAGGGTAAGATTTGATATCAAGTGAATTGAGGATGTCTTATTAATTATTATTTCCCCGTGTTTGCATTATTTTTGTTTATCTCTGCATTCCGCATCTTTACCTTTGAGATCAAAAGACTTTGGCAGTCTTGAATAAATAGCTTTTTTGTACGTTCTTCTGCTATTGTTGCCATGTACAGATGACAGCTCTCGGAATATGGGCAGGCTTGGAACTTTCTCTTTTGGGAAGTGTCCTGAGTTGCTCCATATGCTCCTAGAAAGTATAATGTGCTAGACTAATGAAACCACAAGCAATAATGAAGTCACGTGGATGTACTCGTGTCAGATTAGCAGCAAACGTTACCTACCGTCTTTATGTATTAACAAAAAAGGTAGATCTGTCTGCACAGTCCGCCTTTAAGTAAACGACTAGCTTATGAAGGCATTTGATAATGAAGATCGTCCCATGATCGTCGAATGAGATATAAACCGAGGTTCCGTGTGTGAACGCACGCATAACATCTTGCACATACGTAAAATCCAATCACCAACTTTCAGAAGAGAAGGCCAGTTTGGCCGTTGGTATGGATGACACGTTACACCTAAGATGCACCTTCCCTGAAGAAGGAGTATGGCTGCCTTAATGGCGGAATAAAAACGGTCATGCACACAGAAATCCACTTCCTTTGTTGGGTAGATGGGATTAATACTTGCCTGTCTATATAGGTAGTGTCCGCAGGAGTATCAGCCTGCCTACACAGAAGAAGAAGAAGAAGAAGAAGTCCCACTGAGGCGAGAGGGAAAGCGTGTGTCTCAAATGCCACTGCCTGGAGTTCCAGCTTCTTTAGATCTGTGCAGTGTTAGAATTAGAGATAACGAGAGACTGAGAAAATTCCAATGCATTCCAAATGCCAACTGATCCCAATGTCCTTTTAACTATGTACTCTCCCTCCCTCTCCCATCTCAAAGCATTTCTCTTACACACACACACACACACACACACACACACACACACACACACACACACACACACACACACACACACACACACACACACACACACACACACACACACAGAATGTTTGAAATTAAGAGAACAATTTCGATATCATAATAATAATAATAATAATATAATAATAATAAGGAACATTTAGTGCGCTTAATCTTAAACAAAAGCCCTAAGCGCTTACAGCAATAAGCCCTAACACACACACACACACACACACACACACACACACACACACACACACACACACACACACACACAAACACACACACACACACACACACACACACACCACACACACACACACACACACACACACACACACACACACACACACACACACACACACACACACACAAACACACACACACACGCACACACCCACACACCAGCGAAGGAGCAGAAAAATTATGTTTTGAAGAGAGTTGTTTTGAGGGAGGACTTGAAAGAAGAAAGACTGTTTGAGTTTCGGAGTGCAGAAGGAGATTGTTCCAGCAGGAAGGAGCCTGAAAAGTAAAAGAACGTTCACCAAGTGTTCTGGCCCGAAAACGAGGGATCTGCATAATGCGAGTGTCAGAGGAAGAGCGAAGCTGTCTGGAAGGAGTATAGGTCGACAGAAGTTTAGAGAGGTAAGATGGAGCGAGGCCATCCAATGCCTTGTAACAGAGCAAAGAAAGTTTGTACTTGATGCGTTTTTCAACAGGAAGCCAGTGCAAAGATTTAAGCAAGGGAGAAACATGAGAGGTTTTCGGAGATTTCGAGACAAGGCGAGCAGCATACACGAAAAGAGATCTTTCGTGATACTTTATATCATGAATGACCTCTCCTGTTCATGTGGATCAGATGGCCTTGAAAAAAAAACCCTGAATATAACGTATTGCTAGTTTTACACACATACACCTACCCCCACACCCACCCCACCTCCCACCTCCCAGACATCAGGGAATTCCACAATAGAAGCTAAGCGGGATGGACAAGAGACGGAGAGTTGATGCAGCGATGTGGAAGGCAGGGTGTCTATGCAGCAGACTCGCAATCAAAATATGGAAATGACAACCGATGGAGGGAGGGTGAGAGAAAGACAGAGACAGAAACATAACATACACACACACACACACACACACACACCACACACACACACACACACACACACACACACACACACACACACACACACACACACACACACTTTGACATTTTGATATTCCACTGTCATTACCAACAAAAGTCTTTTGACAAAGGGGGTTACAGAACAATAACCTGTTATT
>CM031596.1:24430301-24435301 GCA_018398815.1 Conus ventricosus | reverse complement strand
ACAGCTAAGTGATAACTCGTTCATTTTCATTGTCCTGTTTATTTGTGTCTTGCCTGGAGAAGACCTAAGAGGTCGAAACGCGTCGTGTTTTGTCTTGTGACTCGTTTGTTCACGTTTCTCTAAGCGGTTCGCTAACATTTATTTAAGATTTGTTTAGATTTCCGCCTGCAGTCGTCTCACTTTGAAACTAGATTTTTTTTTAAATTTAGCTTTTTTTTTTTTTTTTTTTTTTTGCTGTCTCATCTTCTGGGCCACCCCAGTGGCAGTGCACCCTCACCGCTCATTCCGACCCCCCCCCCCCCCCCCCCCCCCCCCCTGTCCACAGGCACAGCCCAGCCCGGCCTGCCTCCGCCCCCGTGTATTTTGTTTTCTTGTTGCCCAGCGAGGTCTGGTCATAGAGGTGCATTGAAGGATGCCTGGACAATCAAGGATCTTCATCACTCCATTTCTAAGCTATGTTGAACAGGGTAGGGCTATTATATGAACAGTTTAATTCAATTACGTTCAAGGGAGATGTAACTGACTGTGAATCCATTTGCTAATCTGACACTTATACATACATATATACATACATACATACATTCATACACAGATATGCACACACAGATACACATTCATACATAAACACACTACCCTACTCTCTCTCTCTCTCTCTCTCTCTCTCTCTCTCTCTCTCTGTCTGTGTGTGTGTGTGTGTGTGTGTGTGTGTGTGTGTGTGTGTGTGTGTGTGTGTGTGTGTGTGTGTGTGATGCATTTACCTGATGTTAGCGTGTGTGGCTATTTCTGACGTTGATTCCAGTATTGAACATTCTCAAGACTAGGCAAGCTGTATATTATGGACCATAAATGATTAGAGAGTTCACGCTTTTTTCATACCCCACTCTCGCTCACTGGAGGATAAACATGAAAAGAAATAACAGTACTTCAGTTTTATGTCTGTTCACATATGTGATATTAGACGGAGAGAGAGAGAGAGAGAGAGAGAGAGAGAGAGAGAGAAGAGAGAGAGAGAGAGAGAGAGAGAGAGAGATGCATAAATGTCTGTGACTCTGTAAGTGTATGCATAATGTGGTTATGTAAGTACATATATTTGTCCCTCTATACATCCCTGCAACATACGTGAAAATAATCTGAAAGCAAATGCTAATGAAAAGAAGCAATGGACGAATATTACCGGCCCTATGAATGAACTGCTCAAAGCACACACAAATGTATCAGCAGCATACAACAATCCATACTGCTCAGAGGACGGTGCCTTTTCCCCACTCTCATTCGTCATACTTTTCAGCAAGTACACTGCTCTGGTTTCCCATCTCCTACCATCGAAAACAAAGGAAAAACCCTGTAATACCCAAACCTCCAAATTGGACATGAAGGTAAAGTCAGATGAAAGGGCCTTATTTCGGAATCTGATGATACAATCTTCACTACCATCATCTATGGCTCCTCAAGCCCTGCATTAGTGATGACGTCAGGTGCGATTTCCTGTCCTAGTTGATGCCCCTGGTGAGTTCGTGTCGAGGTCATTGGTATCGACAAGTTTGTGAGGACAGTCGTTGGATGAATGTGGTCACGCCCTCCAGAGCTTGATGCTAACTTCCACTGGCTCCACGACTGAGCAATTGCCGTCATCAGCAGAAGGCACGGTTGGTAAATATACCCTGCGTGTTCTGATCAGAACAGGCACTATGGAACACCTTTGAAGTAATTTGATAGCAGGGCACTGTCTCCTCCGCTGGATTACCTAATGACGGTCTGATAATGACTGCTTCCTAAGGTTTGCATGGTACCGGTAATCAGCCAGTGTTTGGCTGTGAACGGGGAGTCGGAATGAGTGGGCGCGAGTGATGTCACTGAAGTTCCATGGAAAATAAGACAGCAAAGACAAACAAGCAAACAAGGAAACAAACAATCAAACACCGGAACAAACATCTGTGTTAGTTTTCTCCCACTTACCTACAACAGAAACAAAAGCTTTACCACCGAGGAAAGCGACCAGTGTGGTTAGACACCTCTTCCTCCCTTAACAGATATCATGATTTCGGTCTGTCTTGATCAACAGAAACTGATTATGGAGTCCGAATGTGATGTGTAATATATCTGTAACATTTCCCGTGGATAACCTACGTATTTGCACTTTGGTTGTAAGAGGTTTGAGAAATTAACTTCAAAGAGCTGCTCTTTCATTAGAAAGAAAAAGATGCACCCCAAGGTGCGGGTGGAACCCAGAGAAGTCCTGTCCTCAACTGCCGAACAAACCAGCTGGGAGCAATCTTGCACCACCCTTGGAACCCTGCGCAGTGTTCACATTGGATGCAGGCATGCGCAGGGCGTTCCATTCCCACGTCAAGGGACATAATTGCTCCCTGGCAGATGCAATTGTGTATTGGCCACCGGATGTGACACAACAAAACATCAACCGGAGCGTTCCCATGGGTGTACCAGTCCATATTTCATGACTGCAGAGTCCACCGGCATAAAAACCGTCAAGAAACTGCCGTGTGCATCCCGTAGCTTCGCTCGTTGCTGTTGCGCTGAAGGTGATGACAGTACAACTCCAGACACGGCTAAGGTTTCTTCATGAGGTCTTACGTGCTCTCTTAAGAGAATCCCAGGTCACAAGTCTTTCCTGTTGTCAGGACAGTCCCTGTGGTCAGTGAGTCTTTCATTATTTGTTTGTAAACAAGAAGCCCATGCAACGGAGAATGGGGATTTGCTCTCGGGGGAAAAAAAACAGTGGGAAGGAAAATTATTTTATAATGAAGGCACAAACAGAACAGGAGTCAGGAAAAGATTACTCTAATACCAAAAACGATTGTTTAGTTAGATGTTGAGCTGGCTTTAGAGAGAATCTTAGTTGTGTCGTCAAAAGTGAACAGTAAGAACTTGAACTGGCAAATGTCTGTTCTTGTAATAATATGAAGGAAAGATCAATTTTCATTAAAAATTACATGAAACTAGAATTAGGTAGTTCGAGCAAGGGAAAAGGAATACAAAATATTTCTACAATCTGGGAAAGCCAAAAAGAAAAAAAAGATTGTAATAACGAGATTACTTACATATACAGATGCGACTGTGACAGATCAGACAGAAAGTTTGGAAGAAGAAATGTCTTCTTTTTTTTTTAGAAACTGTATAATCAAGAAACTGTAGGGGAAAATATCAGGATAGCAATAGATGAATTTATATAAAAAATGAAAACTTTCCAAGTGTAGTAGTTAATTTAGCTGCTTCGTGTGAAGGCACGGTGACTGTTACAGAAATATTAGTTCTGAAGATTATGAAAAGTGGGTCTACCCCGACAGTGGCGGACTAACGATAGAAGAAACGATCTTACTCAATCGTTATTGACGCTTTCCATTTGGGCAAACTGTCTTACTCTCGAAGATATGGTGAATAACTCTATTATATAAGAGAGAGAGAGAGAGAGAGAGAGAGAGAGAGAGAGACAGAGAGACAGAGAGACAGAGAGAGAGAGAGAGAGAGGGAGAAATTATATTACTGAAGACCCATCACTTTACCTAACACTGGCTGCAAATTATAAGCTAACGTCTTAGCTCTGAGGCTTGGACGAGGCATTCTTACCTTAGTAGAAGATGAAAGATATAACCCATTAAACTGATGAAAGATACGATCCACCATCATGACCGTGGGCGTCTGTCTCTTGAGGAAGTACATAATATGACTGGGCAAAGCAGGGTCAACACTATTCTTTCAATGCAACTCTCTATTAATTCTGTTCCAAAGATTGGACTCAATAGAGAGAGAACGAGACACACGTCCACAGGGTTTATGATGCAAAACATTTTGATACAACATCAAGAACATCAGGAACATGCTAACACAAATAGAACAGCACAAGTCTACCAACGGCCTGCTGTTTCTGAGAGAGGAAATGTGATTGCATCTTAGACAAACAAGCATGGCCTAAAAGCGAAAGAAACGACCAAAGAAGTAAGACTCAGAGCTGTTCTTGGAAAATTGTCGCAAAATATTCATCCTCCCAATATGATGTTTAACAGACTGAGAAAACGGGAAAACAATAATGTTCACATTTCATTGCCAAAATCAAAATACACATATATCGCAGGTTACCATTGTCAGTTTCTGATACTCTGTCTGGTGTGAACAGTTCAAGATGCCCACGAGCAAAATACATACACATTAATCTCATTTTTGTACTTTGAAAAAAATGTCTATCAGTATGTTTATGAAGACACGGTCTGCATTCTCACTGCAATCAGTCTTTCAAAAAGAAGCTATTATTTCCAGCTGGTTAATACCAATTCCATCCCACACTTCTTCCAGTTCCATCTCCCACACACAGAAGAAAGATATACATTTGCCGGATCACGTAACACTTGTTCCTGACCCCTCCCTCCTCCGCTTTCGTCCCCATTCCCCCCCCCCCCCCCCCTCTTTCGTCCACATTCCCATGCCCCTCCTCCACTCTCCCTATCCCCACGCACACATACACTCTCTCTTACCATGGGAACGCCACAATGATGAACGTTGCACCAGTTGTCTGACCTTTGACGGATGCGAGCATGTGCCTGGGCTGCGGCAATACACAGTTCCCCCGTCTGGTTCCATTCCCCCCCCCCCTCACCTTGCTCCCCCCTCCACCCCCCACCCCCCAGCCCCCCACCCCCGGTTCAATATGTCTGTCTAACTCTTCTCTGTTGCGTCTGTCTCCCCTGTCTCCGCACTTGCAGAAAGTCTTGGAGTGTCCGGCTGATCTTGTGTCCTGACCAAAACCACTTCAGATTTCTTTTCTCCTACGGGTCAACGGGTCTGCACAGCGCGAGACATGCAGCTGATAAGTCCGCAGACTGCGTGACCTGTTCAATACAGAAGAAGCCGGATACTCCTGGTGCATCATTCACCACTCCATGGCTCGGACCTTCCTTTTGCAAAAAAGTACAGGCAGAGTCAATGAATTGTATGCGTACATGAAGATGGATAACGTGTCTACACACAAACGATTCAGCCTGGAATTC
>CM031596.1:24410295-24422795 GCA_018398815.1 Conus ventricosus | reverse complement strand
GCAGAACCCTGGACCCAAGACGCAGAACCCTGGACCCAAGACGCAGAACCCTGGACCCAAGACGGACGCACTCAGGCAGAGCAGGCTCAGCAGCACGGGCACTCGGACGACCAGCACGGACAGGACACCCCTCAACGGCAGCCAGGCCACTCCCTCCACGTCAGCCGACACTGGACGCGAAGATGGACAACATGACGGAGATGTTACAGTCCATGCACGCTACCATGACCAGTAAGTTCGGGGATGTGGAGCAAGTGTGCAGAGACTTAGTGAACAGTACGCTGCCCTTCAACAGAGTGTAATGGACTTGCGGGAAGAGGTGGTGGCTTTGAAAAATGAAAACGAAGATCTTATCAAAAGCAATTCAGAGCTAACGGCTAAAGTACAGCAATTAGAAAAGAAAACTGATGACCTAGAAGGTAGGTCCAAAAGAAATAATTTGATTTTCTAGGACTTCCAAGAAATAGGGATGAAAACCAATGAACAGTGCGAAGGAAGGGTCAAAGATCTGATCACTGATAAACTGGACATTGCTGGTGATATGAATTTGACAGAGTACACAGTTAAACGGAAAGCAAGATTCTCCTATCATTGCAAGATGCTGTTTTCTATAAGGACAAGATACAAATTCTGAAAGCAAAACGAAACTGCAGGGATCGACTATTTTTGTTGGGGAGGATTTTTCGTTCCGGGTGAGGGAAGTGAAAGAAAACTTTCAGCCCATTTAAAAGACGCCTAGGAACAGCGGGAAGAGAGCTAGGATGGTCTTTGACCACCTTGTCATCGAGAACAAAAAGTACTTCCTTGATGACAATGATCAGCTGAAGGAAAGCAGATAGGGGGGAGCGCCGGCCAGTGGTAAGTTTGATTTGTCTTACAGTGTGAACAGTCATGGGAACAAAGTTGACCCTACACCGGCAATCCCCGCGCCTCGCACTGCTGACAGTGTCACTAGTGAGCTTGTTTTCCGCTGACAGTGACAGTGTGTCGAGCAGGCAACAGACAGCACGTCCGAGAACGTGCAAAACGAGTCGTTTGTAAATGTGAATGAACCCTTTTCTTTTCTTTCGTACAATGTGAATGGATTGTTTTTCAAAACTACTTGATCCTGATTTCATTTCTTCTTATGTGAATTTGATTTTGTTTGTTTATCTGAAACTTTCATGAGAATGTAAACCAGATTTTTTTCCAGTTTTAAACTTTTTCTCAGCCAGCGGTGAAGTTCACCAAACAAGGGAGACGATCCGGCGGAATAATCTGTCTCATAAAAACTGAGTTTGACTTCCTTTGTGACAGTATTAAATGTTGATTATGTCAATATTTTTGTGTTTCTGATTGACAAACAATTGTTCGGAATTGATAAAGATGTCGTTTATGTATGTTCGTATGTTCCACCAGAAACATCACCGTTTTATGCCCATTTTAACATCGATAATGGGATGAAGGTAATTGAAGACTGCTAGTTGATTGCTTATTAAGTAGAGATGTTTATATTGTTCTGAATGGTGATTTGAATAGCAGAACATCAAATATATCTCAAGATTTCCGTGGGTATCAACCATGATATGCAATACAAAAGCCAGCCTGTTAGTGTGAATCGACGTTCTGAAGACTGTCATTTGAATAGTTTTGGTAAGTTGCTTTAAAATATGTGCACTGCATGGGATTGTGCATACTGAATGGTGTATGTAAGGGCGACCTAAATGGTTCTATACATACCTATCTGAAACTGGAAACAGTGTAAACGATTATTTCATATTTTCAATGACCTTCTTGCCCTTGTTTACGACATGTGTGAATTTTCTGTTCTGGAACGTACAGACTCTGACCACTTACCTATTTGTGTTCGTATTTCCTTTCCATGTCAAAATAGAATTAATATTGATAAAAATAATGATGACTTCGTAATAGAAAAATATGTCTGGAAGCAAGAATATGTACATTTATATAGAGACACTCTTAGTAGTGGTGAAATGCGCGAAAAAAAAGTACGCAATGGATTAATTAACACAGATGTTGATGAAGCGTTAGATGTGTTTAAACGATTGTATTAAGACAAGTGCCGATTGTATGAAAATGCAAATTTCCCCAACCGAACAAAAGCACATGATGATTGGTTCGATTTTGAATGTACGGTGAGTAAGAAAAACGTCAGACGTTTACTGAGAACTAGCCGCCGCTCAAAAGATCCTGAAGATACTAAAGAATATGTAATTGCAAGACGGGAGTACAAAAATTTACTGAAGAAGAAGCAGGAGTTTAATAAACTGTTAATAGATAAACTATAATGTCAATTAAAAAGTCAAAAGGATTTTTGGGATAATGTCCGTAAAACTAATTTAAAAGTAAGCAGGTAAGAAACACTAAATGTGCTGACACATGGTTCCAACATTTTCAGTTGTTTGCTACAAACGGATACAAATGAAGTTCCATATGATGTTTCTGAGGAAGAGGTAGATAATTGTATAACCGCCCAATATCTAAAGAGGAAGTGTTGCTAGCTAATAAGAAAACTTAAGAACCGAAAAGCAGCTGGGCCTGATGGTAT
The DNA here is from genome assembly GCA_018398815.1 of Conus ventricosus. NCBI lineage: Eukaryota > Metazoa > Mollusca > Gastropoda > Neogastropoda > Conidae > Conus > Conus ventricosus. Next base: position 24,420,247 of record CM031596.1, on the reverse strand, counting down.
CATAGGCGAATTGTTTAAGTACTCATGTGAAGAAGTAGTCCCGTTTTTCTAAATATTTCAACAAGTATTTGATAGTGGCACATTTCCTCGACGTTGGACAGAGTCTATCATTTGCCTATCTTTAAAAAAGGTGACTTAAATAACCCTAATAACTATAGAGGAATTTCTCTTAGTGATATTAGCAGTAAACTATTATAACACGATTATTAACAAGCGGTTGCAAGAATGGGTAGAAGAAAACGATATCACTGGCCAGCATCAGGCTGGTTTCAAGAAAGGATATTCAACAACTATGACCACATTTTACTTTGTTAGCCCTTGTTCAAAAACAATTCTCTTACAATCGCAAATAGTATGTAGCATTTATAGATTTTGAAAAAGCATTCGATTCTATTAACAGACACTTGCTTTGGCCAATTTTGTTTAAAAATGGTATTAAAGGAAAATTGTACAAATGTATTAGAATATTATAATGTAGTAAAAGCGAGAGTTCGATGTGGTGCGAATTGACTGATTGCATTGAATGTACAGCTGGACTAAGACAGGGCGACGCTTGCAGTCCAATATTATTTCTTTATTTATTAATGAGCTAGCAACTGAGGTGATTAGGAATGGAAGACATGGCGCTATGCGTCTCTGGAGGCATTGAATTATTTATTCTGTTGTTAGCTGATGATATAATCTTACTATCTGAGACTGTAACAGACTAACAAACACAGTTAAACAATTTACAAAGAGCATCTGCTTCTCTTCAGTTAAAAGTTAACATGAATAAAAGTAATGTCATAGTATTTCGAAAGGGTGGTATTTAAGTGTGAGAGAAAGATGGTTTTATGATGGTAGTATAATACCTGTTGTTAATGTGTATAAGTATTTGGGAATACTTTTTTCCACCCCGTCTTAGTTTTGTTCTTGCTTGTAAAGATCTCGCGAGTCGGGCAAAAAATGCGCTGATTTGTATTATGAAAAACTGCATACACTTAATAATAACTCCTTCGTTTTGTTTATGAAATTGTTTGACTCGCAAGTTCAGCCTATGGTTCAATATGGGGCAGAATTATGGGGATTAAACAAGGCAGCTGTTCATTGTGAGACTGTGCATTGCTACGCTTTAAAGAAATTCCTCAGAGTAGAGATGAGACACCAAATGACCTTGTCTATGTGAAACTAACAGGTATCCTATATATATAAACTCAGCTGTGAAATGCGTACGCTACTGGTTTAAATTATTACAAATGGAACAGCAAAGAATTCCACGTAAAGCATATAATATGTTATATGATTTAGATCTGAAAGGCAAAGTAAACATGGGTGACTCAAGTGCGAACCTGTTTGTTTGAATATGGTTTTGGTTCGTCTGGTACAATCAGGGGTTGGAAACGTTAACGATTTATTCGTACATTCGCCAACGGTTACTAGACTGCAGTTGGCAAAAATGGAATGAACATATTCAAACCAGCAGCAGATATGACATGTATAGAAATTTTTGTGATACGCCTTCTTTGAAGCCCTACCTATTATGGATTTAAATCCACATTTGAAATAATAAACAACAAGATTCAGGCTCGGAATCTCAGGGTTAACGGTACAAAGCTTTAGATACAGAACTGTCAACAGAAGTTTTTTAATTTGTCCAATGTGCAAAGAAGCAAGAGAAAATGAGGTACATTTTGTTTTTTGCTGCCAGCACTAGACATATTCGACAAAGCCATATAAAACCTAAGTATTACCGACAACCCTCTTGTTCAAACTCAGTTTACTAATGTCCTCACAAAAGCCTCACGACGTGCGGAATTTTTCACTATTTCTGTCTAAGGCATTCAGTTAGAGAATTAGAACGTCTAGTAATATGATTCTTTTGGTTTTGTCCCTACGCTGTTTCTGTTTCTATGTATTGTTATGGTACTTGTTGAGGTTTGTTTATGTATGAATCTGTGCCCACTTATGTTTATTGACAAATTGTTTATAATTATGTTCACACACCCCTTCACAAGGGCTGTGGCCTATTGTGAATAAACTCATCCGAATCCGAAATCCGAATCCAATCCGAATCTCTCTCTCTCTCTCTCTCTCTCTCCTCTCTATCTCTCCTCTCCTCTCTCTCTCTCTCTCTCTCGGTGTCGATAGGTAGCTAGCCATCTGCAGACGAAAGGCCTCTGAGCAGACGATATAATGATATGGTTCTGTTGTCAAGATTGACAACAATGATCCCCACATGCTAGTGAAGTATTTATAATATTTGTGATCTGGCGCCCTGATTTTTCACTCCCATTTGCTTTCTCTCAACCCCCTCCCCCCCCCCCCCTCTCCCCCCCTAAGTTTTTGTAATGTTGATCAGGTCATAAGTATATGACAAACTTGTTTTCTGTGTCTGTCTGTCTGTCTGTCTGTCGTCTGATGTCTGTCTGTCTGTCTGTCTGTCTGTCTGTCTGTCTGTCTGTCTCTCTCTCTCTCCTCTCTCTCTGTCTCTATCTCTATCTGTCTGTCTGTCTGTCTGTCTGTCTGTCTGCTGTCTGTCTGTCTGTCTGTCTCTCTCTCTCTCTCTCTCTCTCTCTCTCTCCTCTCTCTCTCTCTCTCTCTCTGGTCCAAGATGAACTGAAAGCAGATGATCTAGCATTGTACAAAGCCCAGTCGTCAATCGTCTGTATCCTACAGCGCACTCTCTTGCTGAACGGCCAGTTCACTCCGGTTCACTGGCACATTCCAGACCAGTGGGCAGCAGTCTGTTGATGCCAGTCATCAAGGACCGTGCTGTGACAGGGAACCCGCCCTAGCTTCTGGCAGCCGACTTTCCAGCTTCAAAGGAACCACACTGGTTCCTCCAATAACAGTGGCCAGCTGAATTAGCCATCAAGTAAGAGTCAGGACGATGTGGAAATTGCACATGCTTCGATGGAAGAGAGCTTTTTCCGGCTTTTAAGCCTGCAAGTTGGAAATGTAGACCTGCCCGCTATTGAGTGTTCAGGACTTGTAACAAAAACGTGCTTATGCTGCTAGTGTGTGTGTGTGAGTGTGTGTGAGTGTGTGTGTGTGTGTGTGTGTGTGTGTGTGTTGTGTGTGTGGGTGTGTGTGTGTGTACATACATACATACACACACACACACACACACACACACACACACACACCACACACACACACACATATATATATATATATATAAATATATAATAATATATATATATATAATATAAATATATATATATATATATACAACAAACTAATAAATTCCAAGGATAAGTACCGAGCACCGTTCCAGCAACTTACAGAGCAGCTTGGTGTTGCAATGACTGCAAGAAATATTGAATTATAAACAAAGCTTGCTCTTATGTCTTAGATTGAAGAAATGGGGGAGATAACATTCATATCTGCAGTGGTAATGATTCTGCCTAACTAACAGTATGTGCTTGATGAGTGAATGGGGAAAGCACATACTGGTAGTTAGGCAGAATCATCTACCACTGCAGATATGAATGCTTATCTCCCCCCCCCCCCCTAATTTCTTCAATCTAAGACATAAGAGCAAGCTTTGTTTATAATTCAATATTTCTTGCAGTCATTGCAACACCAAGCTGCTCATGTAAGTTGCTGGAACGGTGCTCGGTATTTACCTTGGAATTTATTAGTTTGTTGTATTTTAGTCCCTTGCGGATCATTCCAAGAACTGGCCCTCAGCACTTGTGTCTTAAGAGGTTATCATTTATATTTTCTACTTTTCACAAGAAAATGTAGCTTGTTTTGCTCTTTCATGATTTTCTTTTGCTTCTTAGGTGGCACCTATTGGTTGGTTTTTTGAAAACTCAACAAACATACTACGGTATTGCACACCAGCCTTTTCTGGGATTGCATTCTTCTTAAAACTGAAAAGGCAGAGGAGTCAAATTACCACTTTCCGCAGTCATTGAGGGGAAACAACCAGGTTTCGAAATATCGGTATATGACCAGGAGTTATATGTTATTGAGTTTTCCTCCCTATTGGAGGATGTCTCCCCCTTGGAGACTATAAGCTTGCTGAAGGCTCATTTTGAGAACATTTATTTTATATTCTCTCCCTCCCCCCCCCCATTCACCCACGCAAGCAATTCAACAAGCTTTGTTCATTATGGAATATTTTCTTGCAGTTTGCAACACCAAGCTGCTCTTAAGTTGTTGAATGGTCTCGGTTACTTATTCCTTGAATTTATTAGTTTATTGTAATTTAGTCCCTTGCGGATTCATTCCAAGAACTGGCCCTATAGCACTTGTGTCTTAAACGTTATCTTTTTATATTTTCTACTTTTCACAAGAAACTGTAGCTGATTTTGCACTTTCATGATTTTTTTTGCTTCTTAGGTGGCAGTTTGGCTGTTTTATTTCTTTCAACAAACATACTATGGTATTGCACACGCAGCCTTTTTCTGGATAGCATCTCTTAAAACCGTAAGAGCAGAGGAGTCAAATTACCACTTTCCGCAGATCACTGAGGAGAAACAATCAGGTTTCGAAACACCGGTATCTGACCAAAAGTTATATGTTTAGTGAGTTTCCTCCCCTGGAAGACTATAAGCTCGCTAAAGACCTTTTGAGAAGCAATTATTATCCCCCATTCACCACCAAGCACATACTGCTACTGTTAGTTAGGCAGAATATCTACCACTGCAGAACCCCCCTATTTCTTCAATCTAAGACATAAGAGCAAGCTTTGTTTATATTATTATATATAATATTATATAATATATATATATACAATGTAGTTGTACAGCCTAAAACGATTCTAAAAGCGCTCAACCCAATGGGGCTCTTCATCCTGAAGATAGCCACCCAGCTTGAAACAAATTTGTAGAGTATTTTAATATTCCTTTTTTAATACTTATTTTAACAATATATATATAATATATATATATATATATATATATATATATATATATTAATGTAGTTTAAAATACCCAAGATGATTTTGATAGTGCTCGACCCTTGGGGAGCAACATTTGTTAAAATAGGTTTTTAAAAACAGAATCTACAAATTTGTTTTCAAACGCATTGCGCTGTCATCAGGATGTTTTGGGTTTGCCCACCGCCGATGTTATATAGTGTGTGGCTCCCGTTTGCGGTTGTTTGCACGTGCGGGTTGGCTGCACGTGTTTTTTGGGGGCTTTCAGGTTTTTGTTTTGGTGTGTTCACTAAACAACGATTTCCATTTATGCCTGCAGTTGTTTACTATTTCTGTTTGGTGTTTAAAGTTGCTAAGTGTGGTTTGCATAGTATTAACCATTTTTCAGTTAAACATAGGTTGCACCTTTTTGAAACATGCTGTATGGTGATGCTCTTTTTATGATTTTCCAGGATATATTGTAGCTTGTTTTTGCGTCTTTAAGTTTCCAGATATATTTGCTCAGTTCTGTTTGTTTTTATATTTATCTTTATTAAATGACTGTTTGTGGTTTGCATATCTGGTTTTGAAGTAGTTTCAGTGATCCCTATGTATGTTTCTTTTTCATTTTCTGATGTCACAGTGGCTTGGTATACAATGTTGTTGTGAAGGCATTTATTGCTCAGGGGCACTGCTCTTTTTTGATGCAATTGCAAGATTTCCTTTCTTCACCCTTCTTTGCTGTGTTGGTTTTCATTTTATTAGATGCGTCAATTAATTTTTTGAGGTTGGGCATGCATGAATACGATAGCTTGACGGTGTTTTTGTTGAATATTTTATATAGTTTGTGTTCTTTTGGAACGAGGTTGTTAAAATTTTAAAGAATTCTTTTCCTATGTTTGTTTTTAGTTTTCCGTCGTATGGTGGGTTGTATTTCAGCCAGCTATCGGAACAGAAACAAAAATATTGATGAATTACAGAACAGAATGGCAATTTCTTGAGATGGACATGAAAAATGTCAAATGCAAAATGCGTGCCAGGAAGTCGGCAATGCACAGAAACGTTACGGTAAAGAAAGCGGTTTTCAGATTGGAAAATATCGTGAGAAAAATTCAACATACACATGAGAGAGAGAGAGAGAAGAGAGAGAGAGAGAGAAGAGAGAGAGAGAGAGAGACAGACAGACAGACAGACAGACAGACAGAACAGACAGACAGATAAAGAGAGAGAGAGAGAGAGAGAGAGAGAGAGAGAGAGAGAGAAGAGAGAGAAGAGGCACATGTGGGTAAGAGTGCTCTTGCAATTTATGCGCCTGCACGCTTCTGCGCCAACCGCTGATCGGTGATTCGTTTGGAGCGTGCTCGTGTTTATACAACAGTGTACACAGAGGAACGTCTCTGAGGCATGTCCTTGGCATTCAGATTAACAGAGGAACGTCTCTGAGGGCATGTCCTTAGCATTCAGATTACGTCTGGGGAAACGGACACCTCAAGACATATTGTTGTCTCAGGGAATCAGTCGATCCTAAGAGAGAAATAGAATGACTAGATACTGGGAGAGAGAGGAGAGAGAGAGAGAGAGAGAGAGAGAGAGAGAGAGAGAGAGAGAGAGGAAGAGAGAGAGAGAGAGAGAGAGAGAGAGAGAGAGAGAGAGGGAGACAGAGAGAGACAGAGAGAGAGAGACAGACAGACAGAGAGAGAGAGAGACAGAGAGAGACAGAGAGACAGACAGACAGACAGACAGACAGACAGAGAGAGAGAGAGAGAGAGAGAGAGAGAGAGAGAGAGAGAGAGAGAGAGAGGGGGGGGGGAAGAAAAGAAAAGAACACAGAATGAAAGTAAGAAAGAGTTAGAAAGAAAACAGTCTGTAAACTGAAATAATCCTCATTGCTTCCAAACACACTATTAGAACTCATTCTCTCCCTACTTCTATAAACGTTGATGGAAACGAAATAACGCTATCAGTGTCTGTTCGTAACCTCGGCGTTACCCTCGACCAAACTCTCTCTTTCAAACAAGATATCTCTAATGTGTGCAAGTCCTATTACCTTGAACTTCGTAGAATGAGCTCAGTTCGCCGCTTCCTTACTCAAAATGCTCTGAAGACTCTAATCTGTGCTTTTGTCCTGTCTCCGGCTTGACTATTGTAACTCCCTCCTTGCTGGTTGTCCCTTAACACTGATTTCTAAACGTTAAAAAGTTCAGAACAATGCCGCCCGTCTGATCTCCCGCTCGTCTAGATCTGATCACATATCACCAATTCTGTCATCCTTACACTGGTTCCCAGTTCAGTCTCGCATTGACTTTAAAGATCTCCTTCTGGTTTTCAAATCACTGAATGATCTGGCTCCGTCCCACCTCTCTGACCTCCTCCATCTCTATGTTCCGTCTCGCAACTTACGCTCATCCACCGATTCTCGTCTGCTTCGGCTTCCCTCCGCTCGCCTGAACACTTCAGGCCAACGATCTTTCTCTTATCAGGCACCTGCTCTGTGAAATAGTCTCCCTTCTTCTCTGCGTAACACGGACTCTTTGGAGACTTTTAAAACCTCCCAAAAGACACATCTTTTCCCTCGCACTGATTAATGATATCCACTTACCACTGTGCGCGTGTTTGCTGATGTTGAACGCGCTCGTCTGTCTGTCTGCGTGTGTGAGGGTTTTTTTTTTTGGTTTTGTTTGTTTGTTTTTTTCGGCGGTGTGTGTGTGTGTGTGTGTGTGTGTGCGTGGTGTGTGTGTGTGTGTGTGTGTGTGTGTGTGTGTGTGTGTGTGTGTGTGTGTGTGTGTGTGGTGTGTGTGTGCGTGCGCGCGCTTTGAATTAGAATTATAAGTTTATCATGTTTTTCTGTAATATGTGCTTTGGGCTCTTGCGAGGTAAAGCGCTCTACAAATATCCTTTTACATTACATTACAGTACATGTTGATAAAGAATGAGAGTGTGAAAAATAAAACTAAGAAAGAAAGAAAAAAGATAAAAACGGAGAAAAATAGAAGAACAACAAAGATCAATGGAAAATAAGATTGAAGACGAACAGAGAAAAGAGAGTTAACAGAAGTAATAAAAGAAGAGAAGGAGCAAGATGGCAAGAGAGAGAGAGAGAGAGAGAGAGAGAGAGAGATTGTTAAACTCCAGAGAAATTAAAGAGGCAGACAGACAGAAACCAAAAGCAAGAAGACCGAGAATTCAGTTTCAGTTTCCAGAGAACACCTACCGCCCCCCCCCCATCCCCCCCCCATCCCCCCCTCCTCATCCCGTGTTTAGATTACACCGGTCTGCAACTCATCCGCCCAGCCCTGGGGTCAAAGTAAAGAAATGGAAGAAACCAGAAGGAAACTCAGCAGAACGCAGACACCGCCCACCGAGTTCAACAGATTCTTGGACCCACCTTTCCAACCGATTCCGGGTGTTAAAAGAAAATCACATTTATCCCTCCAGGGAAGTGATAGCTGACTTCGAAAGTTTTTTTCTTCTATTCTTTTTCCCTAAAGGAACAGAACGGTGAAAATACAAAATGTCAGCGAATATATCTCTGGAAACTTTTCTCTGGAAGTTTTCATCAAAATAGTTTACGTCATAGATAGTTATCGATTTGTTATTGTAAAAATTCACAGTCTTCGTGCTCATGTTCAGAGGAATACTGGTAATAAACTTCCAGAACACACCCTGGCTGTGGCGTTTTACACGAATCTCCTCTACGGATCGGCACGAAAATTTGATGGGTTGATTTTTTAAATTATTATTTTTTTATTTATTTATTTATTTTTGCCGTATTGCTGTTTGGTTCCTCCATGTTTGGTTAAAATCGGTTAAGATTTTTTTTTCCACAGCATTTTAGTAATGACCTTGATGGACAATCCTGCACTTGGCTGTCGATCTATATCCCCGCCCTGGATCTACACCAAGATTAAGGGAGTTCATTCTGGGGCCATATTGCTTCCCTTGACAAAGTTTCACGAAAACAGGATTTTCGGTGGTCTACCTGACAAACAAGCAGACGGACGGGGATTAGAAACATAACATGTATGGCACACAGACAAAAGTTTCAGTTTCTGTTTGTGACACAAACTACAATTTAGCCCATGTTGGACTATGCTCAAAGACAATTATACTGCACACTTTCTTTGACAGCGTTTATTCAGTGGTGATGCTGAAGATAGTACTGGTGGACTAAGGTACAGTCTCTCTCTCTCTCTCTCTCTCCTCTCTCTCTCTCTCTCTCTCTCTCGTGTCCCCTTCTCTTCTCGTCCTCTGCTTCTAGATATCTGGCTGGCTGTCTGCCTGTTTTTCTTCACCCGTCGCCTTCCCCTTTCTAAGCAGGAAGAGACACAGCATGATTTATTCCATTTTTCAAAGTATGCTGTTTGATCTGGTATGATCTCAGCTGAATGAAATACAGACACTGACTCGCTCACTAGTCATAACTGCTGTTGATTCTGTTTGCTTGTCTTTTCATTTCAACTCAACATCTTCCCTGCTGCGTATCCTCCCATCTCTCTCTCTCCTCTCCTCCTCTCTCTCTCTCCTCTCTCTCTCTCTCCTCTCCTCTCATCTCTCTCTCTCTCTCTCTCTCTCTCTCTCTCTCCTCTCTCTCTCTCGCTCCGCTCGCTCTCTCTCTCTCTCTCCCCAAAAAGGAAAATTGAAAGCAAACGGTTCCAGCATTGTTAAATCCAGCCTTCGATCGTATGTATTCGACAAGGCTCAATATTGCTCAGTCTGAATTAATTCCAGTTCACTTGCACATTCCAGACTTCTGATCAGTAGGCTGCTGTCTGTTGATGCCAGTCATCAGGGACTGCGCTGTGCCAGAACACCCGCCCTAGCCTCTTGGCAGCCGACGTTTCAGCTTCAAAGGAACCACACTGGTTCCTCCATTAACATGGCCAGCTGAATTGGCCATCGCGTCCAAGTCAGACCCAAGTTGAAACTGCAAGCGCTTCAATCGATGGACGTGTTTCCTGCTGTAAAGGTCTGCGACGTGGAAGCGTGGATCCGCTGTTAGTGTTTCAGAACTCTAGCAGAAAATGTTGCTCTCGCTGCTTATGTATGTATTCCAGTGTACTGTTGCTGTACCACATGTATCTTTCGGAGTTGTATGGATGGTGTCCG
>CM031596.1:24400295-24405295 GCA_018398815.1 Conus ventricosus | reverse complement strand
TTTGTTGTCTTTTTCTTTCCTGTAAACCATGTTATTTTCTTTTGTGTTTTCCTTCCATGCATATCGTTTCTTTCCATTTTTTCTCCTTTTTTCGTAAGGAGATGGCATAGATCCATTTGCAGACATGATATTTCTTCTTCTTCTTCTTCCTAAAATACTGGTTCACTCAAAAACGAGTAGGTCACCAGCGCGCATGTTAAAAAGTAAATAAAATAACATAAAACAGTGCGACTCAGACTGTTGCCCCTGGAGCAAATTTGGCAACAAGGGGTCGCACTCGATATTCAAGAAGTTAAAAGCAATGGCCAAATTCAGGCCCAGGTAAATAGTAAAATATCTGGGGAAGTAAAAATAGAAAATCGTCAATATGCAGATCTCAAAACTGTCGAATCAATTTGTTTTTTAAATGAATTGCATTTGTGGCAATCTTGATGGCACCCGGCAGTGAGTTCCACAGCCGTACAGAACCGGGATAAAAAGAATGTAAGTGGCTGTCAATATTGATGCAGTATGGTATAACATTGACCGCCACTCCTGGTGCTACTTTTATTCAATACTAGTTGTTCCATTGGAATATCAATTACTTTAGCTCTGCCTTTGAAGAAGATGTTAAGTTTGATAAAAGCTCTTCTCTCTTCTAAGGTTTCCATTCTAATCTCCTCATGTTCTTCCTAGTATTCCCCTTTTCTCTGATGTGGTTCCCTGTTACGAACCGTGCTGCTCTCTTCTGAATCTTTTCGAGGTTATCAATGTCCTTTAGATGGTAAGATCCCAACTGAGCAACAATATTCCAGTACTGGTCTAACCAGTGTTTTGTAGCAGTCGTCTTTAACCTTTTGGTGGCAGTCATTGATATTCCTGTATAAGAAAGCTAAGATTTATTTGCTTTCTTACATACTAAATTGTAATGTTCTTTCCATTTGAGACGACTATCTATAATCACGCGTAAATATTTTGCAGCATTAGTTTCTTTAAGAATAGTATTATGGATAGAATAATCTGATCTAATTGGTGAGCGTTGTTTACATATACGCAACACTTGGCACTTTTGGGGATGAAATTCCATTTTCCAAGTTCTTTCCCAACTCTTGTAAAGCGTTTAGATCTTCTTGTAGAATGCGTGTATCATTCTTGCTTCTGACTGTTCTGTATACTAGCTGTCATCTCCAAAAAGCCTTATAGTAGTTCCAGAGAGAGATTTCTACTTATGTCATTTATATAAATTAAGAAAAACAAGGGCCCCAGAAACAGTTCCCTACTGTGGTACACCTGACAAGACTGGTTTACAATGGGATGTCGACCCTTCCACACAACTTTCTGCGTTCTCCCAACGAGGAATGACTAGCCCATTTTAGCAAAGAACCGCCAATGCCGATGTGTTCTAATTTAAGCAGCAGCCCTCATGTCAACCTTATCAAAGGCTTTAGAAAAGTCTAATAAAATTGCATCTATTTGCTGTCTGTTGTTAAGACAGTTATTAAAATCATTGAGAGTTGTTATAAGTTGAGTCTCACAACTCCTTCGCTGTCTAAAACTATGCTGGGCGTTATTTAAGAAGTCATATTTGTCAAGATGTCCATTATGCTACTATATATTATGTGTTCAAGTAGTTTAGCTGATATGGATGTACATGTAAGAGATACAGGTCTATAGTTCTCTGCTTTTGTTTGTCACCCTTTTTGAATAAGGGAACAATGCTCGCAATCTCGCCACTCATCAGGTATTATACCCCTGGTCCAGTGAAGCTTGGTAAAGTAGTTGGTATACCTCACTCAATTCATTGGCACATAATTTTAAGAGCTTGCCAGGAACGCCATCGGGACCAGTAGCTTTGTTTTCATTGATGTTGGTCAGTAACTTAAATACTCCTGCTTTGTTTACTTTGATGTTTTGCATTTCAGGAGTTTATCATCATCCTTTAGTCTAACGTTAATTAAAGGTTTGGGATTTGAGAAAACTGAACAAAACTGCTTGTTTAGTAAGTTTGCTTCCCTTCAGGGTCCTGTATTAGGTTATTCTGGTTGTTTCTCAGGTCTGGAATCCCAATGTTGTCCTGTCTCTTACTCCTATGTAAGACCATAATTTCTTGTTTTGATGATCACCTTCTGAAATCATTGAATTAACATAATTGGAGTGAGCAAGCCTACATTCTCTCTGACACCTTCTCTTAATATGTTTATACCTAACCATAATCTTTCTGAATTAGGATGTAGTTTCAATTTCTTAAAGAAACGATGTTTCCTTCTCACAGACGTTTAGTTTTTGTAGTAAATCCATGCTGGTGGTTCTTGCTTGAAGTTATTTTAGTAGGTATGTTGTCATCCATAATAAATTCCAAGTTAGTTTTTATACACTTCCAAAGGTCACTGACATTATCTTTAACACTATGGACCTAAAAAAAGACGACTGAAATCATGAGTATCCCTGCGCAATTTTGGTAAATCTGCTTGGTTCCAGAGTCTGATGGACGTTTAGGGGGTTTTCTTCGAAAGGGTTGAAAGTTGCTCTCTAAGAGAATTATGTCATGATCACCCAGGCCTGCAATTAATTCCTGATTGCCTAAAGCGCCTGGACAATTGGTAAAAAATAAATCCAGGAATGCCTTACCACGAGTTGGTGCTTCAACTGACTGCACTAATCCAAGGTCTTTGGTGGTATCAAAAACTGAGTATTAATATTTTTACTGTATTGATTACCAAGTATGGCATCTTCACCCCAATCAATATCTGTAAGTTAAAGTCTCCACCAATCCATAATATGCCTTCCTATTGGCCAAAACAATGTTAGAAATGTCTCTGCAGATAGACGAACATACATTTTCATCTGAGTCTGGAGGTCTGTAAACTGATCCAACAATGACAGTCTCTTATTCTTAAAATTAATCCTACAAAATAAACTTTCACTATTTTTGCCTTGATATAAAAACTCACTAGCTAAGTTCTTCCTAATGGCAATCAAAACTCCCCCACCTCTTTTTCCAAGTCTGTCCTTTCTATAAATATCAAAATCCTCCATTAGAAGTTCACTGCTGGATGTTCCAGTTTCTAGCCAAGTTTCTGTTCCAATTACAACATCAATGTTTTTTTCGGTGACTAAATTAGTGAGTTCTTCCTTTTTCTTGATAAGAGATTGAAAATTTACGACTATGCATTTAAGTTTATCTTTTCCTCTTAATGATTTGGGGTTCAGTTGCACTTTATGATTTGGATTTTATCAGTTTTAGAATCAGGGGTGGATTGCAAACTTAGGACAAAATTTCAATTTTCTTTTGTGGATCGATTGGTGAGATAGGGTCAAAACGGTTGCTTTCTGAGCTGCAGTCTTCAATAGAATCTTCAAAAAGTCTCGAACTAAAGTTTCGTCCATATGATCGAGTATTTCCGTGAGATAGCAACATAAGTTCCTCTTAATGCTGATGTCCAGTGCTAGAGAAGATATCAGCAAACTGGTGCAGTCAACATGGGCATTGTCTTTGCTCTCTCTCTCTCTCTCTCTCTCTCTCTCTCTCTCTCTCTCTCTCTCTCTCTCTCTCTCTCTGTCTGCCTGTCTGCTTGTCAGTCTCTTTTTCGTTCTCTCCCTCTCACTGTCTCGGTCTCTGTCTTTCTCACTCTCTTTCTCTCTCTGTGTGGCTCCTTCAGTGTTTCTCTCTCTCACTCTCTCTCTCCATCAGTGTCTTTCTCTATCTCTGTCTCTCTTTTCCCACCTCTGTCTCTGTCTGTCTGTCTGTCTGTCTGTCTGTCTGTCTCTCCCCCCCATCTCTCTCTCGCTCGCTCGCGCATTCACGTATTTTGCATTTCTTTCTGCTTCTTTTTTCTTTTTCTTATTTTGTTGCTTGCATTCATTTCTTTGTTCATCGCCAATCTTCGCTTTTATCAGTTTTTCGTGTTCTTTTGTGCTCGTTTACTCCCCCCCCCCTCCCACCCAAATGTTTGTTGTCTTTTCCTTTCCTGTAAACCATGTTATTTTCTTTGTGTTTTTCTTCCATGTATATTCGTTTCTTTCCATTTTTTTCTCTCCTTTTTTTCGTAAAGGAGATGGCATAGATCCCATTTGCAGACATGATATTTCGTCCATATGATCGAGTATTTCCGTGAGATAGCAACATTTCTCTGTGACGTGTCCATTAGCCGAGACGTAATCTGAATAACATGGATAGGGCTTCTGAGACGTTTCTTCCGTGGATATGGTGATATGAAGACGAGCATAAGGCAAATGGAATCACCAATCAAATATAAGCGCAGGAGTTACACAGGTTGGTGCGCACACGCACGCACACATACCACGCACACTCACACACACACACACACGCACACACACACACACACACACACACACACACACACACACACACACACACACACCACGCACACGCACACACACACACACACACACACACACGCACACGCACACGCACACGCACGCGCACACGCACACGCGCACGCACGCACGCACGCACGCACGCACGCTCGCACGCATGCACGCACGCACGCACGCACGCACGCACGCACGCACAACACACACACACACACACACACACACACACACACACACACACACACACACACACACACACACACACACACACACAAGTTCCTCTTAATGCTGATTGTTCATGTCCAGTGCAAGAGAAGATAGCAGCAAACAGGTGCAGTCAACATGGTCACTGGCATTGCGTCTCTCCCTCCCTCCCTCCCTCCCTCCTTCTCTCTCTGTCTGTCTGTCTGTCTGTCTGTCTGTCTGTCTGTCTGTCTCTCTCCTCTCTCTCTCTCCTCTCTCTCTCTCATCTCTCTCTCCTCTCTCTCTCTGTTCCTTAGTCTCTCTGTCTGTCACTTTCTCACCCCCCCCTCCCTTTCTCTCTGTCTGTCTCCCTGTCTGTCTGTCTGTCTGTCTATCTGTCTGTCCCTTTCTCGTTCTCTCCCCCACTCTCTCTCTCTCTCTCTCTCTCTGTCTCTCTTTCTCCCTCCCCCCCCCCCCCGCCTATCTCCCCCCCCCCATTACCA
>CM031596.1:24340295-24390295 GCA_018398815.1 Conus ventricosus | reverse complement strand
TCCAACAGTACCCTCTCGATCGATCGATCGGGTACTGTTGGATTCTTAGATTCTATCTATCGATCACTCACACACACACACACACACACACACACACACACACACACACACACACACACACGCACACACACACAGAAACACCTGTGTGCAACAACACACGTAAATCTCAACTAACCCAGCCCTCCAAACATGTGCATTCTAACACTCATGAACCAAGGTTCATATCTACAATCCATCAAATTCACATTCGCTTCGTCACTGAAACATTTGCAATGGCGTACGAATGATACTTTCTTGCAAACGTTTGGCAAAAACACGTTTTGCATTATGCCAACAGTCCAGCCAACCTCAGGTCATGATAGCACCGTTACCAATTCAAAATCAATTGCATTAAAGAAATCGCCAAAAGCACACACACACACACACACGCACACACAGGCATGCACATGCACATGCACATCCACACACACACACACACACACACGCACAAACGCCTGCATACAAGCACACGTACTAAACGATAACAGCCCACCCTCACTCACATGCACATCCTAATACATACAAAGTCACTTAACTGTCTACGACCTTCCATTACGGTTTGATATGACGTACCACTGATAGGCCATTGCAAATATTTGGTAGCAGCACAACTGTATCTGAATACGCAGTGATAAACTGGCATCAACTGGGAAATGATTTAATTTTTTACTTCCATTTTGCTTACACAGCCCATCCGACCGTAACAGGTTATATCAGGGCTGTAACAACAAATTCACATTTGCTGTGTCACCGAAATATTTGCAATGGCGTAGCAGTGATAGTTTGCTGCAAAACTCTGGCAACACTGCAATTCGTGTTGTATCATACTGACAGTCCAGCCAACCTTAGGGGTCATATCAGAACTATTACCAAGTCAAAACCAATTGCATTAAAAAACAAAACATTGAAAAAAGTTATTAAAAAGATCAAACTATGCTAAAATGGCTTGATGAAGGAATAACTTCACAACTAAAGTAAAACGCCAAACACACACACACAAAACAAAAAAACAAAACACACACACACACAGAGCAATGCCTGCATGCAAGCACACTTACTAAACATCCATAATCGCCGACTCTCGCTCACATGCACATCCTAATACACAAGGAGCAACATAACTGTCTACAATCATCCATTATGGTTTGTTATGACGTACTGATAGGCCATTGCAAATATTTGGTAGCAGCACAACTGTATCAGAATATGCAACAATAACGGGTATTAACAGTGAAATGATTTTTTACTTCCATTTTGCTTACACAGCCCCTCCGACCACCACAGGTTATATCAGGGTTGTAACGATGAAGAAACGCATTCCATTAAAAAGAAAATACTTAAAACGAAAAGTCATCTAAAATCCCATTTAAACTTTAAAACATTTAACGCACATTTCTCCAACCACTTTCGGAAACGCAAGCACACACATATACACACGCACGCCACAACAAGGGCCCACTCTGCCCTGCAAACATACACCTCGCACCACACACACACACACACACACACACACACACACACACACACGCCTGTATGCAAAACCAAACATACGTAAATCTCAACAAACCTAGCCCTCCCAACATGGGCATTATAACACTAAGGAGCCAAGGTTGGTATCTACAATCCATCAAATTCACATTTCCTGTGTCACTGAAATATTTGCAATGGCGTACCAGTGATACTTTGTTTGAAACATCTGGCAACAACACAATTCATTTTGCATCATGCTAACAGTCCAACCAACCTCAGGGGGTCATATCAGAACCGTTACCAAATCAAAACCAATTGCATTAAAAGAAAACACGTGAAATGTGTTTTAATTAAACAATGCTAAACGGCTTAATACTGAAATTCAAAAGAACTAAAATAAAAATAAAATAAAAAAACAAACACACGCACGCAATTGCGCGCACACACACACCTGCATGCACGCACACATGATAAACACCCATAATCATCCACTCTTACATGCACATCCCATTACACATGGAGCAACCTGTCTACAACCATCCATTATGGTTTGTTATGACGTACCACTGATAGACCATTGCAAATATTTAGTAGCAGCACAACAACTGTATCTGAATACGCAATGATAAACTGGTATCAGCAGGGATATTATCTCATGTCTAATTCCATTTGGTTACACAGCCCATCAAACCATGACAGGTTATATCAGGCTGTAACAATGGAGTAACCCATTCCATTGAAAAGAAAACCAATACAGATAAAGAAAAAACGTCATCTAAAATCCCATTTAAACAAACTACATTTAATGCAAATTTCTCCAACTACTTTCGGAAACAAGCACACACACATGCCCCCGCCCCCCCTCCTCACACACACATGGGCTCACTCCGCCCTACAAACATAAACCACACACACACACGCACACACGCACACACCAACATGCAACAATACACATATGTAAATCTCGACTAACCCAGCCCTCCAAACATGTCCATTATAACACTCATGAACCAATGTTCATATCTTCAAACCATCAAATTCACATTTGCTGTGTCACTGAAATATTTGCAATGGCGTACCAGCGATACTTTCTTTGGCACATTTGGCAACACAACTCATTGTACATCATGCTAAAAGTCCAACCAACCTCAGGGGTCATATCAGAACTGTTACCAAGTCAAAACCAATTGCATTAAAAGAAAACATGAAAATTGTTTAACAATCACAGTATGCTAAAATGGCTTAATACAGAAATAATTTCAAAAGAACTAAAATAAAAAAAAAGCACACACACGTGCACGCGCAGGCAGTTGCGCGCACACACATAGGTGCATACACACACACACACCTGCATGCAAGCACACTTACTAAACATCCATAACCGCCCATTCTCACTCACATCCTAAAACACATGTCGCAACCAAACTGTCTACAACCACCGATAGGCCATTGCAAATATTTAGCAGCACAACAACTGTATCTGAATACGCAATGATAAATTGTCATCAACAGGGAAATGATTTCATGTTTACTTCCATTTGGTTACACAGCCCATCAAACCATAACAGGTTGTATCAGGGCCGTAACAATGCAGTAACTCACTCCATTAGAAAGACAACTAATTCAAAAAAAAGAAAAATATTCATCTAAAATCCTATTTAAACTTTAAAACATTTAATGCACATTTCTCCAACCACTTTCGGAAACAAGCACACACATATACACACGCACGCCACACACAAGGACCCATTCCGCCCTACATACACCTCGCCACACACACACACACACACACACACACACACACACACACACACACACACACACACACACACACACACACAGACACACACACACCACACACACCAACGCCTGTATGCAAAAACAAACGTACGTAAATCTCAACAAACCCAGCCCTCCAAATATGGGCATTATAACACTCAGGAGCCAAGGTTGGTATCTACAATCCATCAAATTCACATTTCCTGTGTCACCGAAATATTTGCAATGACGTACCAGTGATACTTTGTTGGAAACATCTGGCAACAATTCATTTTGCATCATGCTAACAGTCCAACCACCTCAGGGGGTCATATCAGAACCGTTACCAAGTCAAAACCAATTGCATTAAAAGAAAACGTGAAATGTTCTTAACAATTAAACTATGCTAAAACGGCTTAATACTGAAATAATTTCAAAAGAACTATAATAAAAATTAAAAAAAACACACACACGCACGCACGCACTTGCGCGCGCGCACACACACACACACACACACACACACACACACACACACACACACACACACACGTGCATATCCACACACACAGACGTCTGTATGGAAGTACACGTGATAAACATCCATAATCGCCCACTCTCACTCACATCCTACTTCACATTGAGCAACCTAACTGTCTACAACCATCCATTATGGTTTGTTATGACGTACCACCGATAGGCCATTGCAAATATTTAGTAGCTGCATAACTATATCTGAATACGCAATGATAAACTGGTATCAGCAGGGAAATGATTTCATGTTAAATTCCATTTGGTTACACAGCCCATCAAACCATAACAGGTTATATCAGTGCTGTAACAATGGAGTAACCCTTTCTGTCAAAAAAGAAACTAATACAGATAAAGAAAAAAGTCATCTAAAATCCCATTTAAACAGGATATTTTTAATGCAAATTTCTCCAACCACTTTCGGAAACACAAGCACACACACACATGTTCACACACACAATGCTCGCACGGGCTCACTCCGCCCTACATACACCTCGCACTACACACGCACGCCCGCACGCACACACGAACACACACACACGAACACACACACACGCGCGCACGCGCTTGCACACACACACACCAACGCCTGTATGCGAAAATACACATGTAAATCTCAACTAACCCAGCAATCCAAACATATGTCCATTCTAACAGTCATGAACCAAGGCTGATATCTACAATCCATCAAATTCACATTTGCTGTGTCACTGAAATATTTGCAATGGCGTACCAGTGATACTTTGTTGCAAACATTTGGCAACAACACAGCTTTCGCATCATGCTAACAGTCCAATCAACCTCAGGGGGTCATATCTGAACTGTTACCAAGTCAAAAACCAATTGCATTGAAAAAATGCGATATTTTTTAAACAATTAAACTATGTTAAAATGGCTTAATACAGAAATAATTTCAACAGAACTAAAATAAAAATCAAAAAGCACACGCACACTTGCGCGCGCGCACACACACACACACACACACACACACACACACACACACACACACAGAGCAACGCCTGCATGCAAGCATACGTACTAAACATCCATAATCATCCACTCTTACTCACATGCACATCCTAATACACACGGAGCAAACTGTCTACAACCATCCATTATGGTTTGTTATGACGTACCACTGATAGACCATTGCAAATATTTAGTAGCAGCATAACTGTATCTGAAATACACAATGATAAACTGGCATCAAGAGGGAAATGATTCATGTTTTACTTCCATTTGGTTCCACAGCCCATCAAACCATAACAGGTTATACCAGGGCTGTAACAATGGAGTAACCCATTCCATTAAAGAGAAAACGGATAGATTAAAAAAAAAACAGTAATCTAATATCCCATTTAAACAGGATGCATTTAATGCAAATTTCTCCAAGCACTTTCGGAAACACAAGCACACACACATATACCCACACACGCAGGCTCACTCGCCCTACAAATATACACCTCGCACTACACACACAAACGCGTGCGCGCGCGCACACACACACACACACACACACACACACGCACCAACGCCTATATGCAAAAATACACACATATGTAGATCTCAACCAACCTAGCAATCCAAACATGTCCATTTCCAACACCCATGAACTCAGGTTCATATCTACAAACCAAATTCACATTTGCTGTCACCGAAATATTTCCAATGGCGTATCTGCGACACTGTTGCAAAAATCGGGCAACACCACAACTCATTTTGCATCATGCTAACAGTCCTGGTAACATCACGGGGTCATATCAGAACTGTTACCAAGTCTAAATGAATTGCAATAAAAAAAAATCCCCTTTATTCTTTTTCAACAATCACACTATGCTAAAATGGCTTGGCACAGGAATAATTTCAAAAGAACTAAAATAAAAAGCACAAAGCACACACACACGCACGCAGACACACACACAAACACACACACACACACACACACACACACACACACACACACACACACACACACACGCCTGTATGCAAGGACACGTACTAAACATCCGTAATCGCCCACTCTTTACTCACATGCAAATCCTAATACACATGAAGCAACCTAACTATCTACAACCATCCATTATGGTTTGTTATGACGTACCACCGATAGGCCATTGCAAATACTTGGTAGCAGCACAACACCTGTATCTGAATACCCAATGAGAAACTGGCATGAACAGGGAAATGATTTCATTTTTTTACTTCCATTTGGTTACACAGCCCATCAAACCATAACAGGTTGCATCAGGGCTGTAACAATGGAGTAACTCATTCCATCAAAAAGAAAACTAATACAGATAACGAAAAAAGTCATCTAAAATCCAATTCAAACAGGATACATTTAATGTAAATTTCTCCAACCACTTTCGGAAACACAAGCACACACACATGCCACACACCGGCTCACTCCGGCCCACAAGCATACACCTCGCACCACACACACACACACGTGCACACACATGCACCAACGCCTGTATGCAAAAATACACACATATATAAATCTCAACTAACCCAGCCCTCCAAACATGTCCATTATAACAGTCATGAACCAATGTTCATATCTACAAACCAAATTCACATTTGCTGTGTCACTGAAATATTTGCAATGGCGTACCAGTGATACTTTGTTGCAAACATTTGGCAAAACAACTCATTTTGCATCATGCTAACAGTGGAACCAACCTCAGGGGGTCATATCAGAGCTGTTACCAAGTCAAAACCAATTGCATTAAAAAAAACGTGACTTTTTTTTTTTAACAAACTATGCTGAAACGGCTTAATACAGAAATAATTTCAAAAGAACTAAAATAAAAATCAAAAGCACACGCGCACTCAGTTGCGGTCACACACACGTGCACACACACGCCTGCAAGCATGCACACGTACTAAACATCCATAATCGCCCACACTCTCATATGCACATCATAATACATATGGAGGAACCTAACTGCCTACAACCATCCATTATGGATTGTTATAACGTACCACTGATAAGCCATTGCAAATATCTGGTAGCAGCACAACTACTGTATCTGAAATACGCACCGATAAACTGGCGTCAACAGGTAAATGATTTCATGTTTAATTCCATTTGGTACACAGCCCATGAAACCATAACAGGTTGTGTCAGGGCTGTAACAATGGAGTAACCCATTCAATTAAAATGAAAAAAAAAAACAGAAAAAATACTAAAGCCATTTTAAGTCTCATTTAAACAATAACGGGTTTTTTAACACAAAAATGTCCACATCCTTTCTGAAACAAGCACACACACATGCACGCACGACACACACACACACACACACACACACACACACACACACGCACACCAGCCTGTATGCAAAAAACACTAAGCATTCTAACACTCGTGAACCATGGTTTATATCTACAATCCATCACATTCACATTCCCTTCGTCACTGAAATATTTGCAATGGTGTACAAATAGTCTCTTGCAGCAATTTGACAATTGATTTTTGCATTATTCTAACAGTCCAGCCAACCTCAGGAGGTTCATATCAGAACTATTACCGACTTAAAATCAATTTAATTGAAAAACAAAAATGTTATCACAATGTGCTAAAATGGCTTGATATAGGATTAATAAAAAAATAATAAAAAGTAAAAAGGCAAAAGTACACACACACACACACACACCAACTCCTGCATGCAAGCTCAACATCCATAATCACGCCCCTCACTCACATGCACATCGTAATACATATGAAGCAACCTAATTGTCTACAACCATCCGTTATGGTTTGTTACGACGCAAAGATCGGGTAGCAGCACAACAACTGTATCTGAATACGCAATGACAAACTGGCATTAGCAGTGAAAAGATTTCAATTTCTACTTCCATTTTGCTTACAGCCCATCAGACCGTAACAGTTTATATCAGGGCTTAACAACGGAGTAACCCATTCTATGAAAGAGCAACATAATACAGAAAAACAAAAAAAGTCATCTGAAGTGTCATCTAGACATACTGAAACAGACAACTTATGTTTAACGCAGATCTATCCGCGCCTTTCTTAAGCACACACACAGACTCTCACACACACAGACTCACACACACGCACGCACCCACACAAATGTTGCTCACACATCCACAAACCAACGCCTAGATACATGCACACACCCAACCTCACCAACCGTTGCTCAGCCACGCGCCCTAACACAACATGAATCAAGCTACGTATTTACCGTCCATCACATTATTTCACGCGCCGCACACACGCATGTACGGGTCCATATGCATACTAACGTCTGCTTGTACTCCTCCCCCCCCCCCAACTCACCCACTCTTGTTCAGACCCATATCCTAACACCCATGGACCAAGCTGTGTGTGTGTGTGCGCGCGTGTGTGCGTGTGTGTGCGTGTGTGTGTGTGTGTGTGTGCGTTTGTGTGTGCGTGTGTGTGTGTGCGTGTGCGTGTGCGTGTGTGTGTGTGTGTGTGTGTGTGCGCGCGTGTGTGTATGCGTGTGCGCGTGTGTATGTATGTGTGTATTATATATGATCCATCACACCATGGTTCATCACTGAAATGTTTGCAAAGGCGTACCAATGGTGATAGCCTTTCTAAATATTTGGCAGCGACATCACACTACGGTTCATCACTGAAATGGTGATAGGCCTTTCCAAATATTCGGCAGCGACACCACACTACGGTTCATCACTAAAATGTTTGCAAAGGCGTACCAATGGTGATAAGCCTTCACAAATATTTGCCAGCGACATCACACTATGGTGCATCACTGAACAGTTTGCAAAAGCGTACCAATACATCACACCATGGTCCATCACTGACATGTTTGCAAAGGCGTACCAATGGCGATAGGCCTTTGCAAATATATGGCAGCGATACAACCCATTTATCAGCACACAGAGGAATCAAATGACATCAAGTTACCAAGGTTCATTTTTCACTTACATCATGCTTGCAACTCAACTGACCCAAAGGGGTTATACGAGGGCTGTCACCATGGACAATTGATTCCATGTAAGGAACAGAAAGGTCATCTACACTCCCAGTTTATGAATGAAAAAAAAGGTTCAAAACAGGATCATTTAACACCCCCTCCCTCCCCTCACACAAATTTTGCACTCACATCCACATACAAACCAACGCATAGACGCCAACGCATACACACCCTACCTCCCCAACCCTTGCTCAGACACGCGCCCTAACACACATGAACCAAGCTACGTATTCACAGTCCATCGCATTATTGTGCGTTACTGAAAATGTTTGCGACAGCATATCAATGATTAGCCGCTGCGAAGATTTGACAGAAACAATTCACGAATTTACACAAAAAGAGCTAAGAAAGGAACTGGCAGTAAAAGCAGCAACATTTCATTTTATTTTTATACATGTTGTAGCCCGGCCGACCTCAGGGGGTCATATCGGGGCAGTCATGATGTAACTGCATAAATAAAATCGAGATACGCTAAAATTATTTTTTATATGAACTGCAGTCATTGAAAAGAAAAATCAAGTGTCATATAATTATACGAACAAAAAAGAGGCAGAAATATACACATTTACAGAAGCAAGCATACATATTCAGTCACACACATCCAGACCCACCCGTCCAGACCCGTACCTCTCCCTCCCAGCAGACACACACACGAGAACATGCATCTTCATACACACAAACCACGATAGACACAGATGATCCACCCCATTCATGTTTCGTTGCCGAAATGTTTGCAATGGCGTACCATAGGCCCTTGCAAAGCTTCGGCAGCGATAGCAAGACATATCTGTAATTTGTGATAAATATGCATTAAAAGTGAAAACGATTGATATTTCACTTTTATCTTACTTACAGCCCAGCAAATCTAAGGGTTCATTATCAGGGCTTTTGTATGGAAAACTGGTTCCACATAATGGAGAAAAAAAAATCTATGGACGTATTCTGTATATTATGCTGAAACATGTTTTAAAATGTTATGTTTCACACACACACACACACACACACACACACACACAAGCACCAACCCATCCAGCGCAGCACATACCTATATTCCAACACATACCAAGCAGGCTATGCATTTCCAAGAGTTCATTAATTACATGTTTGCAACTGCGTTCCAATCATAAGCCCCTGCAAAGATTTGGCGAAAAGAAAACTTTATGAAGTAATCAACTGGCATTAAATGTGCAAGATATTATCATTCACCTTCATTTTGCTTACAGCTAACCCAACTTCAAGGGGGCCACACAGCCGTTACCATGGGTGAAAATCCATTGAAATGTCCCTAAAATATCATATACATGCTAAAATACATGGCTTGAAATAACATCTATTGAACTCAAATCTCTCCCCCCCTTCTTTTCTTTCTCCCTCTCTCTCTCTCTCTCTCTCACACACACACACACACCATTCAGGCAAACCCACATCCAGTTACAAACGAACGCCTGCATGCACACACACCCTTACGCAACCACCCTTCTTCAAATCCGCATTTTTTTTTTGTATGTATGGACCACGCCATGAATCGACAATCCAACACACTGTGTTTTGTTAATGAAATATTTGCAACGGCGTGCCAGTGGTAGGCCCTTGCAATGATTTGCCAGTAACACACGCCCATGTATTTGTAGATTTAGATCAGGCAACCGGCATTATATGCAGCAAAGGGCAAAAGTTCATTTTTCGGTTTGTTTAAAGCCCAGCAGACCCCTGAAGAGTTACCCCAGGGCTGTCACCATGGCAAATGGATCTGCAGAGAAAGGAAAACAAACAAAGCAGGCAGCTACATAGTTCCCCTGAAAATCATTCCAAATAGCTTACAAATGACTTGATGCAGGCTCTATTTGCCGAAAAAACAAAGACAGACAAACACAGGCATATAAATCAATGCCTGCATGCAAGCATACGCACATATGTACAAATGCATCTACCATAATCCATCCGACTATCAGGCTGGAACATAATTTGAATATCTATTTTAGAGTAATAAACCGGCATTACATTTTTCTTTCAATCTATCCAACCTTATTAAGAAGTCATAGCTGGGCCGTAACCATGGAAACAATTTGCTCCATACGAAGAAAATTAACTAAGGAACAAAACATGTCGCACGGAGTCTCATTCTATACATCACACACACAGACAATATTATATATATATATATATATATATATATATATATAGCTGAACAATTAAACAGTGGGAGAAAACAAGTGCAAGTTAACAATTCTTCAGTCATTACAGCAATGACTTGACAAAGATTTGAATTTATAAAAAAAAAAAAAAAAAAAGGGGAATATATTATAAATATGAGAAACCCTTCACTAGCTGCCTGAGGGAACCATCGTACTCTCCTTCAAAGACAGATCTATTTGTATTGCCTGCTCCTAGGCCTTTCGTCCGCTGGATCGGACTCATCAGGGAGACACGGCTGATTGTGTCTGTGCTCTTGGTGTCAAATAGAGACACACCAAAGTCCATAATTCTGTGGTGTTATCACCAAGGGTTCAAAAAAGAATCCAACAGCACCCCCAAAGCAGCCAGCGAAGGGTAGTAAATGGAACAAAAAAGTGTGGAGAGGAAAAAAGTTGCTGAAAAACTAAAAGCATTTTGCAAACAGTATAAAATGTAGGGGACAATCTTTGAGCCTATGCTTGAGGATCCATTCAAGGATGCAAGGGAGATCACAAGATATGGAACAGTGTGAGTGGTCAGCTCTGCTGTTCAATAACCCAAGCATTGTGAGGGGCTAAGAATTGTACAGAACAACCTTTACTTGGATCTCCTAAGAGATGCAATCTCCCACCAATTGACCAAACATTATACTGCTGAACAATTAAACAGTGGGAGAAAAGTGCAAGTTAACAATTCTTCAGTCATTACAGCAATGACTTGACAAAGATTTGAATTTATAAAAAAAAAAAAAAAAAAAAAAGGAATATATAATAAATATGAGAAACCCTTCACTAGCTGCCTCTGGAACCATCGTACTCTCCTTCAAAGACAGATCTATTTGTATTGCCTGCTCCTAGGCCTTTCGTCCGCTGGATCGGACTCATCAGGGAGACACGGCTGATTGTGTCTGTGCTCTTGGTGTCAAATAGAGACACACCAAAGTCCATAATTCTGTGGTGTTCTCATCACCAAGGGTTCAAAAAAGAATCCAACAGCACCCCCAAAGCAGCCAGCGAAGGGTAGTAAATGGAACAAAACAAAAGTGTGGAGAGGAAAAAAGTTGCTGAAAAACTAAAAGCATTTTGCAAACAGTATAAAATGTAGGGGACAATCTTTGAGCCTATGCTTGAGGATCCATTCAAGGATGCAAGGGAGATCACAAGATATGGAACAGTGTGAGTGGTCAGCTCTGCTGTTCAATAACCCAAGCATTGTGAGGGGCTAAGAATTGTACAGAACAACCTTTACTTGGATCTCCTAAGAGATGCAATCTCCCACCAATTGACCAAACATTATACTGCTGAACAATTAAACAGTGGGAGAAAACAAGTGCAAGTTAACAATTCTTCAATCATTACAGCAATGACTTGACAAAGATTTGAATTTATAAAAAAAAGAAAAGAAAAAAAAGGGGGAATATATTATAAATATGAGAAACCCTTCACTAGCTGCCTGAGGGAACCATCGTACTCTCCTTCAAAGACAGATCTATTTGTATTGCCTGCTCCTAGGCCTTTCGTCCGCTGGATCGGACTCATCAGGGAGACACGGCTGATTGTGTCTGTGCTCTTGGTGTCAAATAGAGACACACCAAAGTCCATAATTCTGTGGTGTTATATGTATGTATATATGTATATACACACACAATATATATATATATATATTGTGTGTGTATATACGGTGACATCCCATTTGGTCTACTCCCATTTCGTCTACTCCCATTTCGTCTACTACTCCCATTTCGTCTATTTCCATACTGACCATACTGCAAGGCTCCCCCCTGGCGTAACCAGTGTCCCAGTCTACTCCAAAGCAGAATCGATGGTCTTTAGATTAGAGTAGGGCGAAGCCCGAGAGAGGACGAAGGACGAATGAACGAAGGCCGTTAGGCCAAGTCGTGCTCACACATTTCTGAGTAGGCGAAATGGGAGTAGACCAAATGGGAAGTAACCGTATATACATATATACATACTTTGGGTTGCTGAACAATTAAGTAGTGGGGGAAAACAAGTGCAGGTTAACAATTCTTCAGTCGTTATAGTAATGACTTGGCAAAGATTTTAACTTAAAAAAAAAAATTGAAGATGAAGAAAATGGGGGAATATACTATTATAACTATGAGAAGCCCTTCACTAGCTGCCTGAGGGAACCATCATAATTTCTCTCGAAGGCACATTTATTTGTATTGCCTGCTCCTAGGCCTTTCGTCCGCTGGATCGGACTCATCAGGGAGACACGGCTGATTATGTCTGTGCTCTTGGTGTCAAATAGAGACACACCACAGTTCATAATTCTGTGGTGTTCTCACCGCCAAGGGTTCAAAAAAATCCAACAGCACCCCCAAAGCAGCCAGCGAAGGGTAGTAAAATGGAACAAAACAAAGGTGTGGAGAGGAAAAAAGTTGCTGAAAAACTAAAAGCATTATTCAAACAGTATAAAATGTAAGGGACAATCTTTGAGCCTATGCTTGAGGATCCATTCAAGGATGCAAGGGAGGTCAAAAGATATGGAACAGTCTGAGTGGTCAGCTCTGCTGTTCAATAACCCAAGCATTGTGAGTGGCTAAGAATTGTACAGAACAACCTTTACTTGGATCTCTTAAGAGATGCAATCTCCCACTGATTGACCAAACAATAGAATGCTGAACAATTAAGTAGTGGGGGAAAACAAGTGCAGGTTAACAATTCTTCAGTCGTTATAGTAATGACTTGGCAAAGATTTTAACTTAAAAAAAAAAAATTGAAGATGAAGAAAATGGGGGATTATATTATAACTATGAGAAGCCCTTCACTAGCTGCCTGAGGGAACCATCATAATTTCTCTCGAAGGCACATTTATTTGTATTGCCTGCTCCTAGGCCTTTCGTCCGCTGGATCGGACTCATCAGGGAGACACGGCTGATTGTGTCTGTGCTCTTGGTGTCAAATAGAGACACACCACAGTTCATAATTCTGTGGTGTTCTCACCGCCAAGGGTTCAAAAAAAATCCAACAGCACCCCCAAAGCAGCCAGCGAAGGGTAGTAAAATGGAACAAAACAAAGGTGTGGAGAGGAAAAAAGTTGCTGAAAAACTAAAAGCATTATTCAAACAGTATAAAATGTAAGGGACAATCTTTGAGCCTATGCTTGAGGATCCATTCAAGGATGCAAGGGAGGTCAAAAGATATGGAACAGTCTGAGTGGTCAGCTCTGCTGTTCAATAACCCAAGCATTGTGAGTGGCTAAGAATTGTACAGAACAACCTTTACTTGGATCTCTTAAGAGGGTTAAGAGTGAAAACTTTCGATTTCACAGCTATTTTGCTTACAGTTCAGCCAACGAGAGGGTCACGTTGGGGCTGTGAAGAAAATTATATAAAGACGGATTGTGTGGCAAGTCACTTGGTGCTATGTACAAGATGAGACATTTGTTAGAGTCCTGCGTGTTCGGGCACTATGAAGGATTCACTCTCAAGGTGCAACCACAGTCAACTGCTGATGGATCTCTCCACTGTGGTCACTGCACAACGTGTCCAGCCGATGGACTTGCAACCTGCTGGCTGCTTATCCTTTTCTTCGGAGCAGATATCGTGATAGCTTCTCGCCAGATTCGGGCCGTTTTCCACCATGCCAACAGAGGTTAAAAAGAACTTCAGGAGCTTGATTTGACAGACATTGCCAAAGTGCCTCAGACTAAGGCATCCAAGACGGGTGACTTTCCAACTCCGAGTCTTTCTAGTGCTTGCTGGAAGCTGTCCGTGTGAAATCTCAGTCCGCTTCATCGTCCTCCGCGTCTGTTGAACTTCGTCGTTGCTGCTCACTCCTGGCTGCCCTGAAGTGTTCCTAGTCGATGTGGATATCACTTGCAGTAGTGTAGTAGACCCTTACAGCTCTAGATATTTCTCTAAAGCGTTCTGGCCCTTGATGCTTTCATTACTGGGTTGGTGCGCCGATTCCCACTGTTTTTGTTGAAGCCCTTCGTTGTTCCGTGGGCAGATCTCCCCGCCTGCTCTCCCCCGTGTTACACTGTTAGCGTATTCTGATGTCCATGCAGTGGGCTGGTCCTGTAGGACTTCCACTCCTTTCTGAATTCCCTGCGATGGATTACCTAGAAGCTTGTGGCACCGCCGTGTTATCTCGTTGATGTGGGATGTCCTAGGCGATGAGGTGCAATGGTCCTCTGGTAGAATGGCACCGATTCCCGCGCAGCCGTCAGATTTTATGGTCTGCCCGAAAAAAAACACAAAAAACCAAACCTCGGATTACACTCTGACGAAGCAGAAGTCGCTAAGCCAACGAGATAGTAGACAATAATGTAAGACATTAAATCTAAGGAAAAATGTCCATGAACACCAAAAATAAGACAAAAAATTCTATTAAACGAGACAAGACTCTGGGAAAAAAATACCCTTAACCATAAGGATCAGGCCTAAGCCGTAGTAAAGACTAATCGATCTTATGAAAATAAGGCATTACACATTACACACAAACGATATGAAAGAACAGTAAACCCTACGATAGGACACTAGTCTTTATGAAAGAAAAGGACTACAAACCCTATGGAAAGAAGACAGTAGCATCCATTAAAACAAGACAATACGCTTTTGAGAGAAGGCTGCAAACTTTTAAAATGGACTCGTAACCATTACCGAAAGAAGACCCAAAACTTAATGGTATGAGGACACTAAAGCCTGTGAAACTGAAATTAAAACCTTATGAAAAGGCGAAATTAGCCCCTTAAAAGACAATCATGAAAAACAAAACCACGGAATATTAAAACCCTATACAAGGGTATCGACAACACCCACTCTATCTGAAAGACGACACTAAATTCTAAGAAAAGGAGGATTCCTGAGGATCAAAGGACAATCAGATCATGAGGTGCCAAGTACGCACTAGGGAATATGTCAGAAATTCAAAGGCTTCCAAAGGAGTTCGGCCCCAAATGATCTGAAAACATGAATCCATGGTCCAGACCCCTGAATCATCAGCCCTACTACATAGCTGGAGTCAGCCTTTCATTCCTTTCTAGAAAATAGTCCCTCTGGTACTCCATGTTTTGTATCCTTGTTCCACGGATGTGGGTGTGGTAAACCAGAGCAAGAGACATTAAATGCTAGAAAACAAAAATTCAACCCTCCGACATAAGCCACATATATTTTTGAAGGAGGCACAAACGATTAAATACTCAAACCTGTGAATGAAGTAAAACCTCGCTATGCCCCGTGAAGAATGGTACCAATTCCTTTGAACGAAGAAGGCATAAAACCTGGATAAGACACTAAATCCTGTGAATGTAGAAGACACAAAATCCTCTGGGAAACACACACACACGCACGCACCTGAAAGAAGACACTGACTCCCCCCCCCCCCTTTCCCAAAGATCTCTATACAAGACGATCCTAAACCTATGACAGACCACTGAACTATGACAGGAAAAGAACACAACACATAAGTGCAGGTGAAGGAAGTGAGAGGACTGGAAGAGCAACAGTTGTACTCACCTGGTAATCGGCTATATTGCCCGGGTTCTCTTGTTCTGGTCGTCCTTTTCCACAGCTGTTCTTTCATCCTGTTAAAATTAACATCCATATTCTTTCAACATTTGACTTTCATAACTCTGATCCCCTAAATTCGGCAAATCTTTCGTAGGAAGTTTTTTTTCGCTTGCCATCTCACTTTTTTTTTTAAACATACGCAGTATCATTTGAACAATGTAAAAGCTTTCAACGATCTTCCATACCAGAGGAACATTGCTTCGACTCTTTCCATGTTATACATAGCTTAAATTGCTATAGACGAATTGAACACTTGCAAATTTCAATGTAGGAATATTCAATAACATTTTCTACCAGCTATTTCATTGAAACAATCAACAGATCAACGCTTCCCAAACACACACTCTCTCCCTCCCTCTGTGTGTGTGTGTGTGTGTGTGTGTGTGTGTGTGTGTTGGTCAGTACAACCTTGAGTTAATCCGACAATAAATTGGTTTCAGTCAGTCGGTCAGTGTGTGTGTGTGTGTGTGTGTGTGTGTGTGTGTGTGTGTGTGTGTGTGTGTGTGTGTGTGTGTGTGGAGAGAGAGAATGAAAAAGTCTTATTTACACTATTCCTTACCCTTGTCAGCGCATCCTGAGGCGGATTGGTCGGGCAGGGCTTGACATGTATTCCCGCATGCATCCCGCTGGCAATGGATTCTTTGAAAGCTTCCAATACCGCCGCGTTGAACACGTCGATGATCTACCATCCCGTCCCTGGATATGTAGGTCCTTGAAGATGCTGGACGTCTTTGGTGGTGATGGTGATTATATTGGAAGATGCAGCACAGTGGTCTGCTAGTCGACTTGGTACCGAATCACATACCTCCGTGACCTTCCAAAAAACAAAGCTTTCGATTAAGTTCTAACAAAGACCTAACACTGTCATAGCAAACAAACAAGGAAACTGGAGGCTATGAAAGAAGACACTAGACCCTATGAAAGAGGGATAACTCAGTGAATAAAGCTAAAGTCTAGACGAGATAGTCTATTCCTATGAACAAGAAGTTTTAACGCTTTGAAACAGTATGAACACTTTCAAAGAAGATTGCATTAAACGGCACGATGAAAGGGG
The DNA here is from genome assembly GCA_018398815.1 of Conus ventricosus. Lineage (NCBI taxonomy): Eukaryota > Metazoa > Mollusca > Gastropoda > Neogastropoda > Conidae > Conus > Conus ventricosus. The sequence continues at coordinate 24,372,753 of CM031596.1, read as the reverse complement.
GATATTATGAAAGAATCAACGAAGAATATACCAAACCTAAAGCCAGAAACGTACTGTCAATCCTACGGATGAACGACACATTATTAAAGGAAGAAAACTGATCATATGAAAGGGCAGCATAACCCTTACAAAAGGACAGTAAACAATGAGAAAGTGGAAACCGTAAGCATAATGAAAGGACATCAAACCCGTTCAAAAAATGACACTAGATTGAAAAGAGGACACCCGACCTCAAATTCAAAGACACTTAACCGTGCTAAGAGACGACGCTAAAACGAATTCTAGCTAGACACTAAACCCTGTGCGATGAAGACACGAGTAAGACGATGAACGTCGGCTCTCGGAAAGAGGACACTTAGATGAATAAGAGAGGACATTAGATTCGATGTCGGGAAGACACTTCACCCTATGGAATGAACACACTAAAGCAACTAAGCGGGGGAAAGGCAGACGCTTAATGCAACAGAAACATGGTAACTCTCATAAAAGGGAGGCACTATACTATAATGATCTAGGAATACAGAAGCCTGTGACATATGATACTAAACCTGCTGTAAGAATGTCGTCAAACCCTTAAAAAGACGCTTTATCCCGTGAAGGCAAACATAACCAGAGGATCCTAACCGTGTAAAAGAACATTTGAATGATAACATCCAATTGTATGAAATAAGTATCAAACCGTAAGCAATAAGACTCAAACCGACTCGTTAATTTCTATGCCAGACATTCTATGGATTAAGGGATACTAAGATCAGGAGGTACCAGGTGCGCACCAGGGAACAGTTCAGGATTAAGGGATACTAAGATCAGGAGGTACCAGGTGCGCACCAGGGAACAGTTCAGGAAGAGAATCAAAGACTTCAACAGCTCTGCAGCTCAGCCCAAAGAATCTGAAAACATGCGTCCATGTTCTAGATCCCCGAATCATCAGATCTGCTACACAACTGGAGTCAGCCTTTCATGCCTTTCTGGAAAACATTCCCTCTGGTACTCCCTCCTTTGTATCCTTGTTCCACAGAAAACCGATATAAAAAAAAATCAGGGCAACAATGCTGGTCACAGAAAAGACAGGCACTTGACGCTAGAAACGAAGGCTTTAAACCCCGTGAAAGGAAGGTACATTAGCCTGTAAACAAACAGAACGCTAATCCCGGGAAACAGCATACTAAGATCTGTGAAACAAGCGGACACAAACCTCTGACAAAGATGACACCAAATCCTTTCAAGTGAAGGCGATATTAAAATATGGAATAGACACGACATCCTGTGTACGAAGTAGACACTAAATCCTTCAAAACGAAGACCAAAACCCACCTGCACGAAGACACCCAACCTTCCCCCACACCACTCTTCTCCCAAAGAGGCAAGAACTAAACTCTACATAACAATGTGTTTAACCTATGACAGACCACTGAACTATGAATTAGGAACACAAAACTAAAAATGCAGGAAACTGAAGAAGTAGAGAGGAGAAGTAGGTGGTGAACGCCAACACAACTTTCCTTGCTACCAGCAGCTTTCCCCAACTTGGCTTGTGCTGGTGTCCGTTTTCCACAGCTGATGCCGGAGTGCCTCGCCTGTTGACATATACATTTTTGTCTTGTAATATTCGACTTTCTGTAGAAATTTGTGATCTGAAGTCAGCAAGTAGTCTAGGTTTAGTTAATGAAGTTTCAGGTGGGGAGGGAGGTGGGGTTCTCTTCAGACAATATGTTAGTCAACACGACGTATTATGTGAAAAATATCAAACCTTTCAATGATACACACCATATACACTGATTGTAGTATGCATCTTTCCACCTTCCATAGCTTACGAGAATGCTTTAAACGATCAAGACAACTGGATGTTCAGTGAAGGAAGATTTAGCGGTTTATTTTTTGGCGTTGGCAAGTGAAATTACCAACAGATCAACGTTTCCCTCTTTCTGTGCGTGTGTGAATGCGCTTGCTTGCTTACGTGCGTGCGAGCGCAAAGAGCATGTGTGTGCGATTTGAATGCCGTTTTGAGCGTGATTGGACCGAGTGCTAAATTGATTGTGTGCGCGCGCGCGCGCGCGTGTGCGTGTGTGTGTGTGTGTGTGTGTGTGTGCGTGTCTGTGTGCGTATGTGTGTGCGTATATGTGTGTGCACGCGCGCGCACGTTTGTGTCTATGTGCGCGCGTACGAGTCTGGAGAAGGCTCCTCATCTACATTGCTCCTTGCCGTTGTCAGCGCATCCTGGAATAGGCTGGTCCAGTTCAGCTTGTTTTCTGCCTGCTTTCCACTGCGAATGGTTTCTGCGGAAGCTTGTAATACCACCACGTTGAATACGTTGACGATCTAACATCCTGTCCCCGACTTGCAGGTCCTTGGTGAGGATGCTGGATGTCTTTGGTGAGGATGCTGGATGTCTTTTGCGAGGATGCTGGTTGTATCGGAAGATGCAGCACAATGGTGTGCTGGTGGACTTGGTACCGAATCCCATACCTCCATGACCTGCCAAAAACCAAAGCCGTAGATTAGGTTCCAACAAAGACGCAAGGTCATGACACAAAAGAAAACACTAGAGGCTATGAAAGAAGTCACTAGACCCATGAAAGAGGGATAAATCGGTGAATAGTCTAAGTCCCAGAAGAGATATTCTGATCCTATGAAAAACTTGACGCTCAAGTTTAACTGGAGGGAACCTGACCTCTGGTTCAAAAACACAAAACCCGGCTAAGAGAGTGCACTAAAAAAAATAATAGGAAGATACTAAACCCGGTGCAGACAGGAAACTTAAACGAATAAGATGAGGAGTTTCCACTGTTGGAAAGAGGACATGTAGACGAATAGGACAGGACATTAGATCCGATGTTGGGAAGACCCTTCACCCTATGGAATGAGCACACTAAAACAAGCAAACGGGGGAAAGGCAGACGCTTAATGCAACAGAAACATGATAACTCTCATAAAAGGGAGGCCCTATACTATAATGCTCCAGGAATACTGAAGCCTGTGACACGCGGATACTAAACCTGCTGTAAGAATGCCGTGAAACCCTTAAAAAGACGCTTTATCCCGTGAAGGCAAACAACCAGAGGATTCTAACCGTGTAAAAGAACATTTGAAAGATAACATCCAATTGTATGAAATAAGTATCAAACCGTAAGCAATAAGACTCAAACCGACTCGTTAATTTCTATGCCAGACATTCTATGGATTAAGGGATACTAAGATCAGGAGGTACCAGGTGCGCACCAGGGAACAGTTCAGGATTAAGGGATACTAAGATCAGGAGGTACCAGGTGCGCACCAGGGAACAGTTCAGGAAGAGAATCAAAGACTTCAACAGCTCTGCAGCTCAACCGTAAGGATCTGAAAACAGGCGTCCATGTTCTAGATCCCCGAATCATCAGATCTGCTACACAACTGGAGTCAGCCTTTCATGCCTTTCTGGAAAACATGCCCTCTGGTACTCCCTCCTTTGTATCCTTGTTCCACAGAAAACCGATATAAAAAAAATCAGGGCAACAATGCTGGTCACAGAAAAGACAGGCACTTGACGCTAGAAACGAAGGCCTTAAACCCCGTGAAAGGAAGGTACATTAGCCTGTAAACAAACAGAACGCTAATCCCGGGAAACAGCATACTAAGATCTGTGAACCAAGCGGACACAAACCTCTGACAAAGATGACACCAAATCCTTTCAAGTGAAGGCGATATTAAAATATGGAATAGACACGACATCCTGTGTACGAAGTAGACACTAAATCCTTCAAAACAAAGACCAAAACCCACCTGCACGAAGACACCCAACCTTCCCCCACACCACTCTTCTCCCAAAGAGGCAAGAACTAAACTCTACATAACTGTGTTTAACCTATGACAGACCACTGAACTATGAATTAGGAACACAAAACTAAAAATGCAGGAAACTGAAGTAGAGAGGAGAAGTAGGTGGTGAACGCCAACACAACTTTCCTTGCTACCAGCAGCTTTCCCCAACTTGGCTTGTGCTGGTGTCCGTTTTCCACAGCTGATGCCCGAGTGCCTCGCCTGTTGACATAAATATACATTTTGTCTTGTAATATTCGACTTTTTGTAGACATTTGTGATCTGTCTGAAGTCAGCAAGTAGTCTAGGTTTAGTTAATGAAGCTTCAGGTGGGGAGGGAGGTGGGGTTCTCTTCATCAGACAATATTTTAGTCAACACGATGTATTATGTGAAAAATATCAAACCTTTCAATGATACACACCATATACACTGATTGTAGTATGCATCCTTCCACTTTCCATTTACATAGCTTACGAGAATGCTTTAAACGATCAGGACAACTGGATGTTCAGTGAAGGAACATTTAGCGGTTTATTTTATTGCGTTGGCAAGTGAAATTACCAACAGATCAACGTTTCCCTCTTTCTGTACGTGTGTGTGAGTGTGCGAGTGCGCTTGCTTGCTTACGTGCGTGCGAGCGCATGTGAGAGCATGTGTGTGCGATTTGAATGCCGTTTTGAGTGTGATTGGACCGAGTGCTAAATTGTGTGTGTGTGTGTGCGTGTGTGTGCGTGTGCGTGCGTATGTGTGCGCGTGTGTGCGCGTGTGTGCGCGTGTGTGCGCGTGTGTGTGCGTGTGCGTGCGTGCGCGTGCGTGTGCGTGAGCGCGTGTGTGTGTGTGAGCGTGTCTGTGTGCGTGAGCGCATGTGTGTGCGTATATGCGTGTGCACGCGCGCGCACGTTTGTGTCTATGTGCGCGCGATCGCGCGAGTGTGGAGAAGGCTCCTTATCTACATTGCTCCTTGCCGTTGTCAGCGCATCCTGGAATAGGCTGGTCCAGTTCAGCTTGTTTTCCTGCCTGCTTTCCTCTGCGAATGGTTTCTGCGGAAGCTTGTAATACCACCACGTTGAATACGTTGACGATCTAACATCCTGTCCCCGACTTGCAGGTCCTTGGTGAGGATGGATGTCTTTTGCGAGGATGCTGGTTGTATTGGAAGATGCAGCACAATGTGCTGGTGGACTTGGTACCGAATCCCATACCTCCATGACCTGCCAAAAACCAAAGCCGTAGATTAGGTTCCAGCAAAGACTTAATAAGGTCATGACACAAAAGAAAACACTAGAGGCTATGAAAGAAGTCACTAGACCCATGAAAGAGGGATAAATCCGTGAATAGTCCAAGTCCCAGAAGAGAATTCTGATCCTATGAAAAAATTAACGCTCAAGTTTAACTGGAGGGAACCTGACCTCTGGTTCAAAAACACAAAACCCGGCTAAGAGTGCACTAAAATAAATAGGAAGATACTAAACCCGGTGCAGACAGTAAACTTAAACGAATAAGATGAGGAGTTTCCACTGTCGGAAAGAGGACATGTAGACGAATAGGAGAGGACATTAGATCCGATGTTAGGAAGACACTTCACCCTATGGAATGAGCACACTAAAACAAGCAAACGGGGAAAAGGCAGACACTTAATGCAACAGAAACATAACTCTCATAAAAGGGAGGCACTGTACTATAATGATCTAGGAATACTGAAGCCTGCGACACGCGGATACTAAACCTGCTGTAAGAATGCCGTGAAACCCTTAAAAAGACGCTTTATCCCGTGAAGGCAAACATAACCAGAGGATTCTAACCGTGTAAAAGAACATTTGAAAGATAACATCCAATTGTATGAAATAAGTATCAAACCGTAAGCAATAAGACTCCAACCGACTCGTTAATTTCTATGCCAGACATTCTATGGATTAAGGGATACTAAGATCAGGAGGTACCAGGTGCGCACCAGGGAACAGTTCAGGATTAAGGGATACTAAGATCAGGAGGTACCAGGTGCGCACCAGGGAACAGTTCAGGAAGAGAATCAAAGACTTCAACAGCTCTGCAGCTCAACCGTAAGGATCTGAAAACAGGCGTCCATGTTCTAGATCCTGAATCATCAGATCTGCTACACAACTGGAGTCAGCCTTTCATGCCTTTCTGGAAAACATTCCCTCTGGTACCCCCTCTTTTGTATCCTTGCTCCACAGGAAACCGATATAGGAAATCAGACCAGCAATGCTGGTCACAGAAACCAGACACTTGACACTAGAAAAGGCTTTACACCCCGTGAAAAATGTACATTAGCCTGTAAACAAAGAGAACTCTAATCCCGGGAAACAACATACTAAGATCTATGAATCAAGCGGACACAAACCTCCGACAAAGATGACACCAAATCCTTTGAGTGAAGGCGATATTAAAATTTGGAGCAGACACGACATCCTGTGTACGAAGTAGACACTAAATCCGTCAAAAAGACCAAAACCCACCTGCACGAAGACACCCAACCTTCCCCCACTCCACTTCTCCCAAAAAGGCAAGACCTAAACTCTACATAACAATGTGTTTAACCTATGACGGACCACTGAACTATGAATTAGGAACACAAAACTAAAACTGCAGGAAATTGAAGTAGAGACGAGAAGAAGTAGGTGAACGCCACCACAACTTTCCTTGCTACCAGCAGCCTTCCCCACCAAGTCGGCTTGTGCCGTGTCCGTCTTCCATGGCTGTTGGTGCCGGAGTTCCTCGCCTGCTGACGTAAATATACATTTTGTTCTTGTAATATTTGACCTTCTGTAGAAAATTGTGATCTGTCTAAAGTCAGCAAGTAGTCTAGGTTTAGTTAATGAAGTTTCAGAGGGGGGGGGGGGGGGGGGGGGGGGAGGGGGTTCTCTTCTTCAGACAATATTTTAGTCAATACGATGTATTATGTGAAAAATATCAAACCTTTCAACGATACACACCATAACACTGATTGTAGTATTTCATCCTTACGCTTTTTATATGCATAGCTTACGAGAATGCTATAACGAACAGGACAACTGGATGTTCAGTGAAGGAACATTTAACGGTTTATTTTATGGCGTTGGCAAGTGAAATTACTAACAGATCAACGTTTCTCTCCCTTTCTCAGTTTCTGTGCGTGTGTGAATGTGCGAGTGCGCTTGCTTGCTTACGTGCGGGCGTATGTGAGCATGATGTGTGTGCGATTTGAATGCGATTATGAGTGTGATTGGACCGAGAGCTTAACTGATTGTGTGTGTACGTGTGCGTGTGTGTATATGTGTGCGTGCGTGCGTGCGTGCGTGCGTGCGTGCGTGCATGCGTGCGTGCGTGTGCGTGTGCGTGTGCGCGTGTGCGCGTGTGTGTGAGCGTGTGTGTGTGTGCGCGCGCGCATGTTTGTGTCTGCGCACGTGTGTGGAGAAGACTCCTTATCTACATTGCTCCTTGCCGTTGTCAGCGCATCCTAGAATAGGCTGGTCCAGTACAGCTTGTTTTCCTGCCTGCTTCCCACTACGAATGGATTCCTGCGGAAGCTTGTAATACCGCCGCGTTGAACACGTTTACGATCCGACATCTTGTCCCCGACTTGTTGGTCCTTGGTGAGGATGCTGGATGTCTTTGGTGAGGATGCTGGATGTCTTTGGTGAGGATGCTGGTTGTATCGGAAGATGCAGCACAATGGTGTGCTGGTGGACTTGGTACCGAATCCCATACCCCCATGACCTGTCAAAAACCAAACACCTTAGATTCGGTTCCAACAAAGATTCAATAAGGTCCTAACACAAAAGAAAACACTACAGGCTATGAAAGACGACGCTAGACCCATGAAAGAGGGATGAATCGGTGATTAGTCTTATGCCCAGAAGAGATATTCTGATCCTATGAAAAACTTGACGCTTAAGTTTAACTGGAGGGAACCTGACCTCCGGTTCAAGAACACAAAATCCGGCTAAGAGACTGCATTACAATAAATAGGAAGATGCTAAACCCGGTGCACAGAGAAAACTTAAACGAATAGGAGTAGCTTCCACTGTCCGATAGAGGACACTTGGATGAACAAGAGAGAACATTAGCTCCAATGGCAGGAAGGCACTAAACCCCATGAAAAGAGGACTTTAAAACCAACAAGAGGGAGAAAGAGACACTTAACGCAATGGGGAAAACAATCTCATAAAAGGCAAACGCTAAACCATATAATGTAAGGGACACTGAATACTGTGCAAGAGGATTCTAAACCCTTCTGAGAGAATGTCAATCACTTAAAAAGACGCTGTATCCCATGAAGGCACACTAAACCAGAGGATTCTAAACCGTGTAAAAGAACAGTTGAATAATATGAATTCTATTATTTAAATAAGGGTATTAAACCTAGCAAAGGATTCTCAAGTTGACTCGTTAATTGCCGTGTCAGACATTCTGTGGATTGAGAAATACTAAGATGAGGAGGTACCAGGTGCGCACTAGGGAATATTTCAGGAACATGATTAAAGACTTCCTCATCAGCTCTGCAGCTCAGCCCCAAACGATCTGAAAACATGCGTCCATGTTCCAGATTCCTCAATCATTAGACCCGCTACACAGCTGGAGTTAGACTTTCCGGAAAACATTCCTCTGGTACCGCCAGTTTTGTATCCTTGTTCCACAGAAAACTGACATAGGAAATCAATGCCACCATGCTGGTCACAGAAAAGACACACTTATCGCTAGAAAGGAAGGCTTTAAGCCCCATGGAAGAAAGGCACATAGGCTTGTAAATACAGAGATTTCTAATCCCGAGAAACACAGATCTGTGAATCAAGACATGAAACTCTGACAAAGACGACACCAAGTCCTTCGAGCGAAGATAATTAACTCTGGAAAAGAAGACTCTACACCCTGTGTGCGAAGACGACACTAAATCCCTGAAAAATGAGACGCTGAAGTGCCTGCAAGAAGATATCCCCCCTCTTCCCCCAAGACCCAGGAATTAAACTCTTTATAAGAACGTTTTCAACCCATGACAGACCACTGAACTATAAAAGAAGTGCAGGAAATGGAAGATGTAGAAAGACGAGAAGTAGACGAACACAACCATAACTTTCCTTGTCACCAGCAGCCTTCCCCAACTTCGCTTGTGCCTCGTCAATCTTCCACGGCTCTTGATGCTGGAGTTCCTAGCCTGTTGACATACCCATTTTGTTCTTCTAACATTTGATTTTCTGTGGAAATAATTCTGATTCCCTAAAATCAGCAGGCAGTTTAGGTTTATTTAATGAATTTTCTCCGAGCTTTTTTCCTCTTAACCGCAGAATACTTTGGAAAAACAATATATAAAACCTTTCCACGATGTTCTATACCAAAACGCCAGTGCAGTATTACATCCTTCTACTCTCCATTTACATAGCCATTACACAACCATAAACTAACAAGACGCTACCATTTATTTTTATACATTGACAAAGCAATTAACAGATCAACATTTCCCGGTGTGTGTGTGTGTGTGTGTGTGTGTGTGTGTGTGTGGTGTGTACGTGTGCGTGTGTCTGTGTGTGTGTGTGTGTCTGTGTGTGAAAATACGTCTCCTTATCTACACTGCTCCTTGCCGTTGTCAGAGCATCCTGACGTGGGCTGGTCCAGTAGGGCTTGTATTCCTGCCTGCTTCCCCCTGCGAATGGATTCTTTGGAAACTTGTAATACTGCCGCGTTAAACACGTTGACGTTCTTACCAATCTCCCGTTCCTTGATATGCAGGTGCCTGGTGAGGATGCTGGATGTCTTTGGCGAGGATGCTGGTTGTATTGGAAGATGCAGCACAATGATGTACTGGTAGACGTGGTGCCAAATCCTATACCTCCATGACCTGCCAAAAGACAAAGCTTTAGGTTCTAACAAAGACCTTATAAGGTCATAACACACAAAAACACTAGTGGCTAAAAAGGAAGACACTCGACCCGACGGAAGAAGGATGAACCAGTGAATAAAGCCTTAGTCCAGAAGATATACTCTAATCCTATGAAAAAGACTCAACACTTTGAAAGATTTCACTAAACGGTATGATGAAAGGGGGATATTACGCACTATCAACGAAGAGGATATTCAATCTAATGCCAGAAACGTTCTGCATTATCCTACCGATGGAAGGCACATTCAAGCACATTAAAAGAATTGATCATGAAAGGGCAGCGTAAACCTTACAAAAAGACACTAAACCATAGGAAACTGGAACCCGTAAACTTAATGAGAGGACATCAATCCCATTTAAAAGAAACTGTGGAGTTTAAAAGAGAATACCTGACATTAAGTTCAAAGACACTAAACCTTGGTAAGAAACTACACTAAAATAATAGTATGACACTAAACCCTGTGCAAAAAAAGACACTGAAACGAGTTAGACAAGCACCCTCAACTCTCTGAAAGAGGACACTTAGACGAATAAGAGAGGACATCTGATCCGATGTCAGGAAGAGACCAAACACTTTGAAAGAGAACACTGGAACAAATAAGAGGGGGAAAGGCAAAAACCTAACGCAACAGAACAATGGTACTAATCTCACAAAAGGCGAACGCTAAACTATCTGATATAAGGGATACTGAAACCTGTGATACGAGGATACTAAACTTCCTGAAAAAACGTCGTTAATCCCTTAAAACCACGCTTTATCCCATGTAGGCACACAAAACCAGAGGAATCTGAACCGTATAAAAGAACGTCTGAAAGATAATATCCAATTTTATGAAATAAGTGTATCCTAACGTAGTAATAACTCAAATTGACTCGTTATTTCTGTAGATTAAGGGATACAAAAAATCAGAAGGTACCAGGTGCGCACTAGGGAATATTTCAGGAAGAGAATCAAAGACTTCAACAGCTCTGCAGCTCAGCCCCAAACGATCTGAAAACATGCGTCCATGTTTTAGATCCCTGAATCATCAGACCTGCTACATAGCTGGAGTCAGCCTTTCATGCTTTTCTGGAAAACATTCCCTCTGGTACCCCTCGTTTGTATCCTTGTTCCACGGAAAACCGATACAGAAAATCAGGGTGACCATGCTGGTCACATTAAAGGCAACCATGCTGGTCACATTAAAGACTAGACAGGCACTTGACGCTAGAAAAGGCTTTAAACCCCGTTAAAGAAAGGTGCATTAGCCTGTAAACAAAGAGAACTCTAATCTCAGGAAACAGCATACTAAGATCTATTAATCAAGACACAAACCTCTGACAAAGGTGACACCAGGTCGTCTGAGTGAAGACGATATTAAATCTGGAAAAGACACATCATCCCGTTTTCGAGGTAGACACTAAATACGTTAAAAAGGAGACGCTAAATACCTGCAAAAAAGACGCCCAAACTTTCCCCAACTCCACACTTCTCCCAAAGACGCAAGAACTAAACTCTATACAGGAATGCTTTTAACCTATGACAGACCACTGAACTATAAATTAGGAACACAAAAACTAAAAGAAGTGCAGGAAACGGAAGAAGTAGAAAAAGAAAAATAGAGGAACACCACAACTTTCCTCGTTACCAGCAGCCTTCCCCAAGCTGGTTTGGGCTGGCGTCAGTCTTTTACGGCTGTTAATGTCCGAGTTCCTCGCCTGTTGACAATTTTTTTTCTAAAGTCTGACTTGCTGTGAAAATTGTGATCCATTTGAGTCAGCAAGTAGTCTAGTATTACTTAATACAGTTTTGGGGGGATTTCTCTTAATCAGACAATACTTTAGTTAACACATTTTTGTACGTGAAAAATATAAAAAGCCTTTCGACGATCTTAACACGAAAATAATATTTGTAGTATTGCATCCTTCCGCTTTCCCTTTACATAGCTTATGAGAGTGCCATCAACGCACAGGACAACTGGATTTTCAGTGAAAGAACATTTAGCGGTTTATTTTATGGCGTTGGCAAGTGAAGTTATCAACAGATCAACAGTTTCCTCTCTCTTTGTGCGTGAATGTGTGAGTGTGCGTGCTTGCTTGCGTGCGTGTGTATGCGATAGTGCGATTATGATTGTGATTAGACTGAGCGCTTGATGTGTGTGTGTGTGTGTGTGTGTGTGTGTGTGTGTGTGTGTGTGTGTGTGTGTGTGTGTGCGTGCGTTTGTGTGTGCGTGCGAGCGAAAGTCAAGTTTAAATCTTGTTTTGAAATGGTACATTGATAAGCAGTATCTGTATTTTTTCCATCAAACCATCTGCAAAACTAAACAAAATAGTGTGAAAATAGAAAAAATAGCAATGTGTGTGTGTGCACGCGCACGTCTACGTCTGCATCCGTGTGTGCGTGCGTGCGTGCATGTGGGAGAAGGCTCATCTACACTGCTCCTTGCCGTTGTCGGCGCATCCTGAAGTGGGTTGGTCCAGTGGGGCTTGTATTCCTGCCTGCATCCCACTGGGAGTGGATTCTGTGTCAGCTTGCAATACCGCCGTGTTGAACACGTTGACGATCTGAGCAACATCCCGTCCCTAACTTGTAGGTCATTGGTGAGGATGCTGGATGTCTTTGGTGTGGATGCTGGTTGTATCAGAAGATGCAGCACAGTGGTGTGCTGGTAGACTTGGTACCGAATCCCATACTTTCATGACCTGCCAAAAACCAAAGCCTTCGATTAGGTTCTAACAAAGACCTAACAAGGCCATAATACACACACCACACACACACACACACACACACACACACACACACACAAAACCCTCTAGAGGCTGTGAAAGACACTGGAACCCTATGAAAGAGGAATAATCAGGTGAATAAAGTCCAAGTCCCAGAAGAGATACTCTAATCCTATTGAAAAGAAGACGCGTACGTTTAAAACGTGGAAAGCTGGCCTCCAAGTTCAAAGACACTCAACCCGGCTAAGAAAGTGCACTAAAACAAATTACAGAAAAATACTAAACCTGGTACATGGGGGAAACTAAAACGAATAAGATGAGGAGCTTCCATTGTCTGAAAGAGGGCACTTAGCTGAATAAGAGAGAACATAGGCCCAATGTCAGGAAGACACTAAACCCATAAAAAGGCGACACTAAAACCAATAACGAGAGTAAAGACACTTAACGCAATGGAAAAAAGACACAAAATCTCATAAAAGGTGAACGCTAAACCATCTAATTTAAGAGATACTGAATACTTTGAAAGAGGATTCTATACTTTCTGAAAGCATGTCATTAATCACTTAAAAAGACGCTGTATCCCATGAAGGCACACAAAATCAGAGGATTCTAAACCGTGTAAAAGAACAGTTGATAGATATCACTTAATCTTATGAAATAAAGAGTATTGAAACCTAGCGAAAGATTCTCAGTTGAGTCGTTAACTTCTATGTCAGATTTTCTGTCGATTAAGAGATACTAAGATCAGGAAGTACCAGGTGCGCACTAGGGAATATTTCAGGAACAGTATCAAAGACTTCCTCATCAGCTCTGCAGTTCAGCCCCAAGGGATCTGAAAATATGCGTCCATGTTCCAGAGCCATCAATTATCATACATAGCTGGAGTCAGCCTTTCGGGAAAACATTCCCTCTGGTACCCTCGTTTGTATCCTAGTTCCACAGAAAACCGACATAGGAAATCACGGCAATCTTGCTGGTCACAGGAAAGACGGACACGTCTTGCTATAAAAGAAGGCTGTAAGTTCTGAGGAAAAAAGGCACATAATTAAGCTTGTAAATATAGAGATCTTTAAACATGGGGAACAACACACCAAGATCTGTAAATCAAGAAGACACAAAACTCGACAAAGATGACAAAGTTCTTTGCGTGAAGATAATATTGACCCTGGAAAAGAAGACAACACCCAGTGTACAAAGAAGACACTAAATCCGTCAAAAAGGAGACACTAAACTGCCTGCAAGATGACATCCACCCCACCCCCCACCTTTCCCCCAAGACCCAGGAATTAAACTCTATATAAGAACGTTTTCAACCTATGACAAGCCACTGAACTATACAAGAACAGGAACATAAAACCAAAAGAAGTGCAGGAAATGGGATGAAGTAGAAAGAGACGAGAAGAAATAGACGAACACCACAACTTTCCTCGTTACCAGCAGCCTTCCCCAACTTCGCTTGTGCCTTGTCCATCTTCCACAACCGTTGATGCTGGAATTCCTAGCCTGTTGACCAAGTTTGTCTTCTAACATTTGATTTTCTGTGGAAATATATGCTGATTCAGTTATGTCAGCAGATAGTTTAGGTTCACTTGGTGAGGTTTCTGCGTTCTTTTTATCGGAGAATACTTCATATAACACGACGAATTATGTGAATACAAAAACCTTTCAACGGTCTTCTATACCAAAACCCGGAGCACTATTACAGCATTCCACTTTCCATAGCTTTACAAACGAGCTATAAACGGACAGGATACTTCCATTTTCAGTGAATGAGCACTTAGAAAATTATTTCATGATACTGACAAACTAATGAACAGAACATTTCCCTCCCTCTCTCTCTCTCCTATTTTTGTGTGCGTGTGCGTGTGTGCGTGCGTGCGTGCGTGCGTGCGTGCGCGTGTACGCGCGTGTGTGTGCGCGTGTATGTGTGAATACGTCTTATCTACACTGCTCCTTGCCGTCGTCAGAGTACCCTGAAGTGGGCTGGTCCAGTAGGGCTTGTATTCCTGCCTGCTTCCCATTGCGAATGGGTTCTTTGGAAGCTTGTAATACTGCCGCGTTGAACACGTTGACGATCTTATTAATTTCCCTTCTCTGGATATGTAGGTCCTTGGTGGGGATGCTGGATGTCTTTGGTGAGGATGCTAGTTGTACCGGAAGATGCAGCACAATGCTGTGTTGGTAGACATAGTATACGGTACCGAATCCCATACCTCCATCACCTGCAAAACGACAAACCTTAGATCAGGTTCTAACAAAGACTTATGTCAGAAACACACAAAAAATAGGCTATAAAAGAAGACACTAGACCCTATGAAAGCGGGATAAACAAGTGAATACGCCATAGTCTAGAAGAGATGCTCTAATCCTACGAAAACGAAGAGACTTTAAGACTTTGAATGATTGTACTAAACGGTTTGATGAAAGCGGGATATTACACCCTATCAAGGAAGCGGACACTAAACACAACGCTGGGAACCTACTGTAAATCGTCCCGATGGAAGGCACAACACCTATTAAATGAGAACTGATCATATGAAAGAGCAACATAAACCTACAAAAAGTCACTAAACCATGAGAAAGTGGAAATCGTAAACAAACGAGAGGACATCAATTCCGTTCATAACAGACACTCGAGTTTAAAAAAAAGAATGCCTGTCACTAAGTTCAAAGACACTAAACCTTGCTAAAGACGACAGTAAAACGAATTATAGGAAGGCACTAAAACCCTGTGGAATAAAGACCACTGAAACGCGTTAGACAAGCACCTTCACTCTCTGAGAGGATAATTAGACGAATAAGAGAGGACATTAGATCCGATGTCAGAAAGACACTTAACATTTAGAAAGAGAACACTGAAACAAATCAGAGAGGGAAAGGCAAAAAATTAACGCAACAGAAAAAAAACAATACTAAATCACAAAAAAAGGTTAACGTAAACTATCTGACACAAGGGATTTGAAGCCTGTGCAACAAAGATACTAAACTTTCTGAAAAGTGTCATTAATCGCTTAAAAAAGCCGCTTTATCCTTAGAAGGTGCACAAAACCAGAGGATTCTAAACCGTGTAAAAAAGCGTTTGAAAGATGTATAACTTCATAAGTATATCAAAAGTTAAAGAAAGAAACTCAAGTCGACTCATTTCTATGTCAGACTTTCTGTGGATTAAGTGACACTACGATCAAGAGGTTCCAGGTGCGAACAAAAGAGTATTTGAGGAACAGGATCAAAGACTTCCTCAGCAGCTCAGTCCCAAAGATCTAAAAACATGCGTCCATGTTCCAGATCCCTGAATCAGACCCGCCGCACAGCTGGAGTCAGCCTTTCCAGAAAACATTCCTCTGGTACCCCCCTGTTTTGTATCCTTATTCCACAGAAAACCGACATACGATATCAGGGCAACCTCATTGGTCACAGGAAAGCCAGGCGTTAGAAAAGACTTTAAACCCTGAGAAATAAAGGCAAGTCTGTAAATAATGAAAAGTCCAATCTTGGGAAAGATACTAACATCTGTGAATCAAGAAGACACAAAACTCTGACAAAGACGACATTATGTCCTTTAATAAGTGAGATATTAAGCCTGGAAAAGACACTGCACCCCGCGTAGGAAGACGACACTAAACCCGTCCAAAAGGAGATGCTTGCAAAAAGACATCCACCCCCTCACCTTCCCTGAAGACCCAAGCACTAAATTCTATATAAAAATGTTTTTTAACCTATGACAGACCACTGAATTATACTAGAACAGGAACGCAAAAATATAAGAAGTGCAGGAAATGACAGAAGAAAAAGACGGGAGGAAGAAGAGGAGCACCACCAAAATCTTCCCCGTTACCAGCAGCCTTTCCAATGTTGGCTTGTGCTGGTGTCGGTCTTCCACACTGTCGATGCCGGCGTTCCTCACCTCTGTTGACATACACATCAATGCTTCTTTCTTCTAACACTTGACTCCCTGTGGAAATAATTATAATCCACTAACTTCAGCAAGTAGTCTATATTCAATGAAGTTTCTGAGGGTTTGTTCTCTTCATCGGACAATATTTTAGTTAACAAGATGTATTATGTGATAATAAAAAAAATTCAACGATTTTCTACACCTAAACACTCCAATGTACAATGCATCCTTCCACTTTCCATGTACGTCGCTTACGAGAGTGCCATAAACGTACAGGAAGATTGCATTTTGAGGCCAGGAACATTTAGCGACTTTGTTTTTGCCCTTGATAATTGGAAGTCATTAACAGTTCAACGATTCGTTTTGATTGAAGGAACATTTAGCGACATATTTTACGCCCACTGATAATTAAAAGTAATGAAAAGATCAACGTTTCCTCTCTTCCCCACTCTCTGTGCGTGCGTATGAATGCGAATGTGCGTGCGTGCATGCGGGTTTGCGTGCGTGTGTGGTGATGTGTGCACTATCTGGGGTGATTATTATTGTGATTGGACTGACTGGGTTCGTCAGAGCGAGTCAGTGTGCACACGTGTGTGTGTGTGTGTGTGTGTGTGTGTGTGTGTGCACGTGTGCACGTGTGTGTGTGCACGTGTGCACGTGGTGTGTGTGTGCACGTGTGTGTGTGTGTGTGTGTGTGTGTGTGTGTGTGTGTGTGTGCGTGTGCGGTGTGCTCCTTGCCGTTGTCGGCGCATCCTGAAGTGGGCTGGTCCAGTAGGGCTTGTACTCTGCCTGCATCCCACTGGGAAGGTTTCTCTGGAAGCTTGTAATACCGCCGCGTTGAACACGTTGACAGTATTACTAGTATCCCGTCCCTGGACTTGCATGTCCTTGGCGAGGATGCTGGTTGTATTGGAAGATGCAGCACAACGGTCTGCTGGTGGGCTTAGTGCCAAACCCCACACCTCTTGACCTGCCAAACACCAAGCCTTTGATTAGGTTCTAACAAAGACCTAATAAGGTCACAACATACAAAAAAAAACCCACTAGAGATTATGAAAGAAGACACTTGACCCCATGAAAGAGGAAGAAACCGGTGAATACAGTCCAAGTCCCAGAAGACTCTTTAAAGAAGATCATAATAAATGGTATGATGAAAGGGGGATCTTGCTCCTTATCAAGGAAGAGGATACTTAACCTAAAGCCAGAAACGTACTGCACGTCCTACGGATAAATGGCACATTAGCGCCTATTAAAAGAGGGCAATTGATCACACGGAAGGCATCATTAACCTTACAAAAGGACATAAACCATAAAAAGTGGAATCCGTAAACTTAATGAGATGACATCAATCTGTTCAAAAGATGACACTTGGAGTTCAGAAGAGGAAACCTGAACACGTTCAAAGACACGAAAACGCTGCCAAGAGAGCACACTAACAAAGAATGGGAAGACACTACAAAGAGGACACTAAACGAGCAAGATGAGAAAGTCGACACTCTGAAAGGACATTTAGACGAATAAGAGGACATCAGATCCAATGTCAGGAAGACACTAAACCTATGAAAAGAGCACATCAAAAGGAACAAACGGGGGAACGGTAGACCTTGAACACAAAGGAAAATCAATGCAACATCTCAAAAAGGGCGGACGATAAACTATATGAGTGAAGGTTCTTTACGCTGTGAAACGAAGACCCTAGACGTTCTGAAAGAATGTCATTGAACCCTTAAAACGACGCTTCACCCAATCTAGGCATACAAAACTAATGGATTCTAAACCGTGTAAAAGAACATTTGGGAAATACATTGAATTTATGAAATAAGGGTATAAACACTGCGAAAGGATACTCAAATTCGTTGATTCCTACATCGGACTTTCTGCGGTTTAAGGGGATACTAAGATCAGGAGGTACCAGGTGCGCACTAGGGACTAGTTCTGGTACAGGATCAAAGACTTCCTCAGCAGCTCAGCCCCAAAGAATCTGAAAACATGCGTCCATGTTTGATTTCTGAATCACCAGACCTCTTTCATAGCTGGAGTCAGCCTTTCACGCCTTTCCGGAGAACATTCCCTCTAGTACCCCCCGTTTTGTATCCTTGTTCCCCAGAAAACCGATTTTAGGAAATCAGGGCAACCATGTCGGTCATTTACAACACACTAATGCTGTGTTGACTCTGACCCTCACCAGAAATATGCCACATAAATCTGTAAATAGACACTAAACCCGGAGAAAGAATGCTCCAAAACTTGAACAAGAACAATAAACCCTAACAAAGACTTACGCTAAGCCCCTTTTAAAAAAAGACACTAAATCCGGGGAAAGATGACACTAAAAACCTGTGAATAAACGGCGCACTAATCCCTTACATAGATGACATTAAATCCTGCGAAAAAAAGAAGACACTAATCCTTCAAAGAAAAGACATACGACCTGAAAGAAGACACCAAACCCCGCCAAAGACCACATTCTAATGAGGGGCAATCCAAGCCATTAAATTAGGAGACCAGGAACAAAACGCTGAAAGAATTGCAGAAGGAAGTAGAAAAACAAAGTAAACACAAACTCCCTTGCATTTGCCGAGTTCATTTGTCCTGGTCACCATTCCCATGGCCGTTGATGGAGTCCCTTGTCCCCGTCAATGTAAACACCAGCGTTTTCTTTCAATACACGACTTTCTGTCCAAACAAATCCTGATCCACTCTATTCACCAAAAACGATGGTCAAATTTGCAGGTCATGGAGTTCTCTCCATCAGTATTGTGGTAAACACTACGCATGCCTTTAACAGTATAAAAAGCTTTCAACAATCTTTCAAGCCAAAACAATATAGTGTGTGTAGTTTAACATTCCTTCTACACTCGCTTTTCGTTGATGTAGCAGCGACAATTAACAAACGCGTTTCATCCCAGCGACTTCGTTAAAATCATGATGAAAGCACATTTCCCAGTCTCTTAACGTGTTGTAGGAGTTTGTGCGTGTGTATGGTATGCGAGAGTGCACGTGTGCGCACAAGTATGCTCGCGAGAGCGCGCTCGAGTGCGAGTATGTATGTGTGCGTACGCGCGCGTGGGAAAGTGCTCCTTTGGAAAGTGTCTGCAGTTAAACAATTTTCACTTAATATGATTAATGTTCACGCAGCCGTATGCGCGATATAATTTTTTAAAAAAAGGTCGCAAATGATAAAACTAAGTGTGTGTTTACATACATCTATAAATATGCGTGCGTGTGTCTGTGCGTGCGTGCGCGTGTCTGTGTGCGCGCGCGTGCGTGCTTGCGTGCGTGCGTATGTGTGCGCGCGCGAGTGATTTAGTGTCGGCGTAAAGTATGACATATCCATCAAGTATTTGATTTCACATGCTTGCACAGACAGAAAGGAAAGTCACTCATTACTTCCATATTTTACACTGGTTGATCGAAGCCAACACACGTAGTCGGACAGGTATGCCAACAAACACACGCACGCACACACGCGCGCACACACAAAAATCACACACACACGCGCGCATCACAAGCTTGAGTGGGTGCTGGTTTACTGCCGCAGTGTCAAGCAAACATTGAAACCAGCGTTATCCCGATTCACCTATTCCCGACCTGCCTGTACTCAAATTCATGTACCCGATTCGCCTTGTCCCAGTTCGCCTAATAGTGGCGCAGACAGTCATAGATAGGTACCCGAAGTCTGACCACCGCGCTAGTCGGACATCGGCCGAGTCGTATCCCACGAGATCCTGGTCTTAAATCCGTTCATCTTGGTCATGAATTCATCGGCTGTAAATCATGCCACTTACCTTGCAAATTCAGAGTAGCGTTCATGGACTAGTCCGCATGCAGCGACACCGCTTTGATGAAACTGGAACCGAATCGGACATCAGATGCCCCGTTATATTTTACATATCTTTATTTTTTCCCGATGATTCGCAAGCAAGCGATGACAAAACCACTAGACAATGTACACCTTGCATGCACGCGCACAGCAACCCCCCTCCCCCTCCCCCCCCCCCCCCCCACAGTGCGCAGTCTTTCATTTGCTGTCCATAAGTATAGTAAATATTAGGGTGTGGCTAGCAGCGGGACATTTTCCTCGACAATGAAAAATCAGTCACAAGTGTGCATAAAACTGGAAAGTGCGTGCGCGTATGTGTGTGCGCGTGTAGCTGTGTCTTCACGAGCGCATTCATGTTTCCCTGTACGTTTGTCGAATGGTGCATGTGTAGTTTGCATGTGCGTTTGCAGCTGTGTTAAACAGAGACAGTGACGAAGATACAAGTATTTTCTTCACCGTTGCTCAAATGACGTTTCTCTAACATTTGATTCATTAACGTCTACTTTTTCCATTTGACCCAATGTAGACAGTACTTCTTCCCAGAACACGCTATTAGACTTCACTAGCTGAAAAGGGTTTGGTACCTTGCCCAGTCCGGTCATGTCGTGCTGGACAATGCTGCAGTGGTCCTCCCATAGTCTGGAACTGGTTCCTGAAGATCAGCCAGCCTCCATGACCCGCCACAAAGCATGCGTGAGATTGAATTCTGGCGAAGAAGTAGTCGCTGACAAAGGCGACAAACGCTGAGAAAGAAGATCATACTAAATCCAATCCCCATGAAAGGACAGTAAGCCCTATAAACGAGCACACAGCAGGGTATAACGAACAATGATCCCTTTCATGATGAAGGGACTTAAATCCTGTGAGAAAACGAGGGCATTAAGCTGTACACTGGACACTATGAAAGAGCTCATAACCCTGTGGAAGAGGACACTATCCCCTATGTAAGGACACTAAACCCTATGAAAGAAGAACACTAAACCCTATGAAAGGAGAAAACTAAACCCTATGAAAGGACATTAAACCCTATGAAAGGACACTAAACCCCATGAAAGGACATTAAACCCTATGAAAGGACACTAATCCTATGAATGGAGGGTGCTAAACCCTATGAAAGGACACTAAACCCTATGAAAGGACACTAATCCTATGAATTGAGGGTTCTAAACCCTATGAAAGGACACTAAAGCCTATGAAAGGACACTAAACCCTATGAATGGACACTAAACCCTATGAATGGACACTAAACCCTATGAATGAACACTAAACCCTATGAATGGACGCTAAATCCTATTAAAGGACACTAAATCCTAAGAAAAGGACACTAACCCTATGAATATAAAAGAGGACACCAAACCCTATGAAAGGAAGACGCTAAAACGCATGAAAGGAGGACACAACTTCCAATGAAAGCGGAAGCTAAATCCTATTAAACGAGGTCACTAAACCTTATGAAACGGCACTAAGAGGGCAGTAAACCTTTTGAAAGAGGAAACTAAACCATATGAAAGGTCACTAAACGCTGTTAAAGGAGGACAACAAAAGGAGGGCACTACATCCTATGAAACAGGCCACAAACAATGAAAGGAGGTCACTAATCCCTTTCAAAGGACAACAGAACCCATGAAAGGACACAACATCCTAGGCCTATGAAAGAAGGCAATAAACTGTGTGAAAGAACAAGACTGAAAGAAGAAAAAATCTAGAAAAGGTGGAGACCTAGATCCTATGAAAAACAATCGATACAAAACTCTTTGAAAAGAGGACTCCAAACTCTGCAAAAGAGAACGCCAGACCTTGTGAAAGAGAAAAATGAATAAACCCTGTGGAAAGGGTATACTAAAATCTATGGAAAGAGGATACTTATCTCTGCAAAGAAGGGTATTAACCGCAATGGAAGACATTTCATACTGATTCCGATTACCGTGTCAGCTTTCAGTGGATTAGAAGACACTCGGATCAGGAGGTACCAGGTGCGCACAAGTGAACGTTTCAGGAAGAGGATTCAAAGACTCCCTTCAGCAATTCTGTAGCTTGGCCCTGAAGGATTTGATAACATGCGTCCATGTTCCAGATCCCCGAATCACGAGGCTTGCTACATAACCGGAGGCAACCTTCCATGCCTTTCAGGAAGCATTCCCTCTGGTACCTCCTGTGCTGTATCCTCATTCCACAGAATGCGACATAAGATACTGGAGCAGCCATGCTGACTACGGCAAAGAACAATATATTCTGGAAAAGTAGAAGGGAAGTCCTTGAAAAGAAGGATACAAAACACTGGGAATGAAGATATTTAGGCCTGGAAATGAAACAAAAAGAAAAAAGAAAAAAAAGAGCCACTATATCCTGTGTATGAAGAAAACACCTGGGAAAAAAAGTTCTCTGAAAGAAGACACGTTACTTTACGAAAGTGGATAAGACGCTTGACCTGTGACAGATCACATAACTATGACAAAGAGCATGAAGACTAAACCTGTGTGACAGATCACTAACTATGACAAAGAGCATGACGA
This sequence comes from Conus ventricosus, assembly GCA_018398815.1. Classification (NCBI taxonomy): domain Eukaryota; kingdom Metazoa; phylum Mollusca; class Gastropoda; order Neogastropoda; family Conidae; genus Conus; species Conus ventricosus. Next base: position 24,350,145 of record CM031596.1, on the reverse strand, counting down.
CTCTTAACCTGTGACAACACAACCATGACAAAAGTACATAGACTCGTAACCTGTGACACATCAGGAACTATGACAAAAGTGCATGAAGACCCTTAACCTGTGACACACCACATAGCTATGACACCAGTGCATAACGACTTAACCTGTGACAGATCACATAACTATGACAAAAGAGCATAACGACTCTTAACCTGTGACACATCACATAACTATGACAAAAGAGCATAACGACTCAACCTGTGACACATCACATAACTATGACAAAAGAGCATAACGACTCTTAACCTGTGACACATCACATTAACTCTGACAAAAGAGCATAACGACTCTTAACCTGTGACAGATCACATAACTCTGACAAACGAGCATGAAGACTTGACCTTTGACACATCACATAACTATGACAAAAGAGCATAACGACTCTTAACCTGTGACACATCACATAAATATGACAAAAGATGCATGAAGACTCTTGACCTGTGACACATCACATAACTATGACGAAAGTGCATGACTTAACCTGTGCCACATCACATAACTATGACAAAAGAGCATAAAGACAACCTGTGACATCACATAACCATGACAAAAGTCCATGAAGACTCTTGACCTGTGACATCACATAACTATGACAAAAGTGCATGATGAAGACAACCTGTGACATATCACATAACTATGACAGTGCATGAAGACTGACCTGTGACACATCACATAACTATGACAAAAGAGCATGACGACTCTTAACCTGTGACAGCACATAACTATGATAACAGAGCATGAAGACTTAACCTGTGACACATCACATAACTATGATAACAGAGCATGAAGACTTAACCTGTGACATATCACATAACTATGACAAAAGAGCATCAAGATTCTTAACCTGTGACACATCACATAACTATGACAAAAGAGCATGGACGACTCTTAACCTGTGACAGCACATAACTATGACAAAAGTGCAATAACAACAACCTGTGACAGCACATAACTATGACAAAAGTGCATAACAACAACCTGTGACAGCACATAACTATGACAAAAGTGCATAACAACTTAACCTTGACAGCACATAACTATGACAAAAGTGCATAACAACTCAACCTGTGACAGCACATAACTATGACAAAAGTGCATAACAACTCACCTGTGACAGCACATAACTATGACAAAAGTGCATAACAACTTAACCTGTGACAGCACATAACTATGACAAAAGTGCAATAACAACTCAACCTGTGACAGCACATAACTATACAAAAAGTGCATAACAACTTAACCTGTGACAGCACATAACTATGACAAAAGTGCATAACACTCAACCTGTGACAGCACATAACTATAACAGAGCATGAAGACTTAACCTGTGACATACCATAAAACTATGTCAGAAGTGCATGAAGATTCTGACCCTGCGACACATCACATAACTATGACAAAAGTGCAAGAAGACTCTTGACCTGCGACACATCACATAACTATGACAAAAGTGCATAACGACTCTTAACCTGTGACAGCACATAACTATGACAACAGAGCATGAATACGTAACCTGTGATACACATAACTGTCAAAAGTGCATGAAGACTTAACCGCGACACATCACATAACTATGACAAAACACATGAAGACTTAACCTGTGACATCACATAACTGACAAAACATGAAAAATTTTGACCTGTGACACAATTATGACAAGAGTATGAAGACAACTAACCTGTGCACACATCACACAGCTATGACAAAAGTGCATGAAGAATTAACCTGTGACACATCACATAACTATGACAAAAGTGCATAACGACTCAACCTGTGACAGCACATAACTATGACAAAAGTGCATGAAGACTTGACCTGTGACATCACATAACTATGACAAAAGTGCATAACCACTCAACCTGTGACAGCACATAACTATGACAGAGCATGAAGACTTAACCTGTGATACATCACATAACTGTCAAAAGTGCATGAAACTTGACCTGTGACACATCACATAACTATGACAGAAGAGCATGAAGACTTAACCTGTGACATCACATAACTGACAAAACATGAAACATTTTGACCTGTGACACATCACACAACTAATGAAAGAGCATGAAGACTTAAACCTGTGACATCACATAACTATGACAAAAGTGCATGAAGACTTAACCTGTGACACATCACATAACTATGACAAAAGAGCATGAAGACTTAACCTGTGACACCATCACATAACTATGACAAAAGAGCATGAAGACTTAACCTGTGACACATCACATAACTATGACAAAAGAGCATGAAGACTTAACCTGTGACACATCACATAACTATGACAAAAGAGCATGAAGACTTAAACCTGTGACATCACATAACTATGACAAAAGTGCATGAAGACTTAACCTGTGACATCACATAACTAATGACAAAGGTGCATGAAGATTTAACCTGTGACACATCACATGCCTTGCGGCCCTTAACTCCTTATGCAGTCGTAGGGGCGCCTCCTTGATGCGCTGTACACCACTTTCCTCCATCTGTCCCGGTCATGAGCGAGAGCCTGGGTTTCAGCAAAAGGTTTGCCTGTCCACTCTGCAATATTGTCCGCCCATTTTTTTCTTCTGTCTGCCTCTCCTTCTGCTCCCCTCCACGGTTCCCTGAAGGATTATTTTCGACAGGCCACTGGATCTTGTTGTGTGACCATACCATCTCGGCTTCCGTTTCTCACTGTAGTGAGCAGATCTTCATAGGGCCTAAGTGTTTCTGGATGGTCTGTCGGATTTGTTAGTTGGTTATGTGGTCCAAGTAGGAGATGCCTAGGATGTTTCGATAGCATCTCATCTCCATTGTTTCAGTCTTCTTTTGCAGCTCTGCTGTGTGGGTCCATGTCTCACAAGCGTACAGGAAAATCGACAGTACCAGCGTACGCACGAGTCGAATTTGACACATCACATAACTATGACAAAAGAGCACGAAGACTCTTAACCTTTGACAGATCACGTAACTATGACAAAAGTGCATGAAGACTTGACCTGTGACACATAACATAACATGAGAAAAGAGCATGAAGACTTAACCTGTGACACATCACACAACTATGGCAAAAGAGCATGAAGACTTAACCTTTGACAGATCACATAACTATGACAAAAATGCATGAAGACTAACCTGTGACACATCACATAACTGACAAAAAGTGCATGAAGACTTGACCTTTGACAGATCACATAACCATGACAAAAGTGCATAACGACTCAACCTGTGACAGATCTCATAACTATGACAAAAGAGCATAACGACTCAACCTGTGACAGATCTCATAACTATGACAAAAGTGCATGAAGACAACCTGTGACACAGATAACTATGACAAAATTGCATGAAGACAACCTGTGACATCACATAACTATGACAAAAATGCATGAAGACTCTTGACCTGTGACACATCAGATAACTATGTCAAAGTGCAAGAAGACAATCTGTGACACATCACATAACTGACAAAAATGCATAAAGACTTGACCTGTGACATATCACATAACTATGACAAAAATGCATGAAGACCTTGACCTTGACACATCAGATAACTATGAGAAAAGTGCATGAAGATTCTTGATCTGTGACACATCAGATAACTATAACAAAAATGCATGAAGACTCATGACCTGTGACATCAGATAACTGACAAAAATGCATGAAGACTCTTGACCTGTGACACATCACATAACTATGTCAAGTGCAATGAAGACTCTTGACCTGTGACACATCAGATAACTATGACAAAAATGCATGAAGACTTGACCTGTGACACATCAGATAACTATGACAAAAATGCATGAAGACTCTTGACCTGTGACATTAGATAACCATGACAAAAGTGCATGAAGACTTGACCTGTGACACATCACATAACTATGTCAAAAGTGTATGAAGACAACCTGTGACATCACATAACTATGTCAAAAGTGCATGAAGACTCTTGACCTGCGACACATCAGATAACTATGACAAAAATGCATGAAGACTCTTGACCTTTGACACATCAGATAACCTGACAAAAATGCATGAAGACCTTGACCTGTGACACATTAGATAACTATGACAAAAGTGCATGAAGACTCTTGACCGACACATCAGATAACTATGACAAAAATGCATGAAGACTCTTGACCTGTGACACATCAGATAACTGACAAAAATGCATTGACTCTTGACCTGTGACATCACATAATGACAAAAGTGCATGAAGACTCTTGAACCTGCGACACATCACATAACTATGACAAAAGAGCATTTAGACTCTTAACCTGTACAGATCAAAAGAGCATTTAGACTCTTAACCTGTGACAGATCACATAACTATGACAAAGAGCATTTAGACTCTTAACCTGTGACAGATCAAAAGAGCATTTAGACTCTTAACCTGTGACAGATCACATAACTATGACAAAAGAGCATGAAGACTCTTAACCTGTGACAGTTCACATATGTATGAAAGACGAGGAACACAATACAGGAAGAAGTACAGTGGGGGGGGGGGGGGGGGGGGGGGGGTGGGGGGGTGGAAGCAGCAGCACAGGCAGAAGAACGTGTCCTACTCCCCTGGCAGTCAGCGGCGTTCGCCGGCGTTCTCCCTTTTCCCTGGCTGTTGAGGTAGATCGCGTTATGAGCAACCACCGACGCAGCATGTCCTTTACCCTGTTGACGCAAACATCATTACATTAAGCGTTTGATTTTCTGTTTTAAACGACGTTTTGGGATTGTTCTTAACTTACTTTTTTTTTTCACGATGTAATATAGAAGTGCGTTTAATTAAGTCTCTCTGCCCCCCCCCCCCCCCCCCCCCCCCCCAGTCCTCTTTCCCACAAATTTTTACCGATTTTCCGTATTTCCATTCCGTATGGATTTATGTCCAAAATCAATGACAACTGCTGAAAACCTAATTTTTCAATTGGGGTTTAGCCAATTTAGTAATTGAACAAAGTACCTATGCGCTTAAATCCAAAAGTAAAGCATTGTACAAAGTGCAAAGGCCAATCATGTATTATCTAGCCGAGTGGTAACGTCTTTGTGCGTTCTCTTACCACACTGATTGTGAGCCTAGTTCTTCAATCAGCTCTTCCACAGCAGTGGTCGGCACGCCCTGCTCACGTGGTGCCCTAGTACCCATTTCCTCTCCATATTCATGCCATAGAAAATGCTCATCAAACATGTCTTTTGCAATGACACCATGAGAAGTATTTTCTCTATAAATTTTCCCCGTCTAAGATCAGAATTTCCATGAAAGATGTTTTCAGACAACAGCATACCTCAGCAGCACTGTGTTTGACCTCCGTGAAGCAACATATACACAACATAAAACGTTACCATTCAAACTTTTAACATGCCGAAGTTTAAGACCATGTACTTTCCTTCAAGGTATATGTTCAGTGTAACCTCATGCTAAAACGGTCCACTGTGGTCCACTAGGAATAACATACAGGTGCATGTTAACAGATCTATGTAAACGAGAACATATCCGGCCACACAATGAATTCTGGTATGTTACACAATACGTAGTTCTATGCTCTATTCTACCGAGAGAGGAGGGGGCGGGAGAAAAGGGGGAGGGGGGGGTTAAGGAGGGACTGAACGAGAGGCAGAAAATATGGAAAGAGGGGAGGGCGAGGTGGAGAGAGAGAGAGAGAGAGAGAGAGAGAGAGAGAGAGAGAGAGAGAGAGAGAGAGAGAGAGATGTGAGGGAAAGGGGAGTTAAACAGATCTCAACTGACAAATATGGCGGAGACACACACAGAAGAGAGAGAGAGAGAGAGAGAGAGAGAGAGAGAGAGACAGAGAGAGAGAGAGACAGAGAGAGAGAGACAGAGAGAGAGAGAGAGAGAGAGAGAGAGGGTGGTGGTGGTTGCTACGGTGAAATTAAAGGACAGAACACAAGAATGTCTGCATGTCTGTCAGAGAATGGTCATTTTAGTACAAATGTCGGGCGACTTAAGTACCAGTGTTTTTTTTTCTATCTTAGATTTATGTTCATAAAATCTAGTTTTCAGAGCATTGTTCAGCCTTACACCAAGTGTTCTAAACATATTACACATTTCTTTCAGGCATTTAAAACATCCTGTCTCACTCCTGGCCGCAGACGAGGTTGGGGGGGGGGGGGGGGGGGGGGGCAGAGGGCACTGAAATATTCTTAAGTGATTTGCAGTTCCTCTCCCCCACAACTGGTTGTACTGAACAGCTTTTCGCAGTTTAGGACTGCCGTGAAGAACGTGTAATTGTTCTTTCTGCCAGGTTCTCATTGGACGATGTAGAGGATTATGACTAACCAAAGGCATCCTGGAATTTCTGCTTTTGGGGCCTATATTTTAGTGTCAAGTCCGGGGGGCGTTTTCCGCTTTACGTTTGGACATAGAAGGCGCAACGACGGTGTAAAAAAGTGCTGGATCAAATCTTCATTGTTAGCTTTAAAATCTGCTACATAAACGTTTAATATATATATATATATATACAACAAACTAATAAATTCCAAGGATAAGTACCGCACCGTTTCCAGCAAACTTCAGAGCAGCTTGGTGTTGCAATGACTGCAGAAATATTGAATATAAACAAAGCTTGCTCTTATGTCTTAGATTGAAGAAATAGGGGGAGATACGCATTTATATCTGCAGTGGTAGATGATTCTGCCTAACTAACAGTATGTGCTTGAGTGGGTGAATGGGGAAAAATAAAATAAATGCTTCTCAAAATGAGCCTTCAGCAAGCTTATGTTCTCCAAGGGGGAGAGAGACATCCTCCAATAGGGAGGGAAACTCACTAACATATAACTCCTGGTCATATACCGATATTTCGAAACTTGGTGGTTTTCTCTCAGTGACCGCGGAAAGTGGTAATTTGACTCCTCTGCCTTTTCAGTTTTAAGAAGAATGCAATCCCAGAAAAGGTTGGTGTGCAATACCGTAGTATGTTTGTTGAGTTTTCAAAAAACCAACCAAAGGTGCCATCTAAGAAGCAAAAGAAAATCATAAAAGAGCAAAACAAGCTACATTTCTTGTGAAAGTAGAAAATATAAAAAGATATCCTCTAAGACACAAGTGCTGAGGGCAAGTTCTTGGAATGAATCCGCAAGGGACTAAAATACAACAAACTAATAAATTCCAAGGATAAGTACCGCACCGTTCCAGCAACTTACAGAGCAGCTTGGTGTTGCAATGACTGCAAGAAATATTGAATTATAAACAAAGCTTGCTCTTATGTCTTAGATTGAAGAATAGGGGAGATACCATTCATATCGCAGTGTAATGATTCTGCTAACTAACAGTATGTGCTGAGTGGGTGAATGGGGAAAAATAAAAAAAATGCTTCTCAAAATGAGCCTTCAGCAAGCTTATGTTCTCCAAGGGGGAGAGAGACATCCTCCAATAGGGAGGAAACTCACTAACATATCCTGGTCATATACCGATATTTCAAACATTGGTGGTTTCTCCTCAGTGACCGCGGAAAGTGGGAATTTGACTCCTCTGCCTTTTCAGTTTTAAGAAGAATGCAATCCCAGAAAAGGTTGGTGTGCAATACCGTAGTATGTTTGTTGAGTTTTCAAAAAACCAACAAAGGTGCCATCTAAGAAGCAAAAGAAAATCATAAAAGAGCAAAATAAGCTACATTTTCTTGTGAAAAATAGAAAATATAAAAAGATATCCTCTAAGACACAAGTGCTGAGGGCAAGTTCTTGGAATGAATCCGCAAGGGACTAAAATACAACAAACTAATAAATTCCAAGGATAAGTACCGCACCGTTCCAGCAACTTACAGAGCAGCTTGGTGTTGCAATGACTGCAAGAAATATTGAATTATAAACAAAGCTTGCTCTTATGTCTTAGATTAAGAAATTTTGGTGGGAGAACCTCAACAACATGGTACGTATTGCAACAACAGATTCTTGTGGGGAATGGAAATAAATTCTTCAAAAACCCCGACAAGGCATTAGGATTCCAAATGACGACATCCTCCAATGGGAGGAACCAACTAACAAATATCCGGTATATACCGATTATTTGTTAATGAGTTTCCCTCCCATGGGGGGAATGGGTTTGCTCTCCCCCTTTGAGAAAAATGCTTCCCCGAAAGGTATTTTGAGAATCCAGTTATGTTTGATTTTCCCCATTCATCAAGAACCAAGAAAATCTTAAAGAGCAAAATAGCTACACTTGTGAAATAAAGAAATGAAGTATCTCGACACAATTAGGGTTCAAAACCTAAGACATAAACAAGCTTTTTATAATTCCAATATTCTGCAGCCGTTGCAACACCCAAACAGCTTGTAGTTGCAATGACTGCAAGTAATTATTGAATTTAACAGTTGTTTATTTTTAGTCCCTTGTGGTTTTATTCCAAGAACTTGCCCCAGCACTTTTCTTGGGATATTCTTTTAAGTATTTTCCCACTTTCCTCACAGAGAAAATTCGAAATTCGGTATTGCTTTTTTAGTGAGTTTTCCTTTGTGTCTCTTCCCTTAGAATGGCAACCTTTGTGAGTTTTTTTAATTATCTCCATTACATCACTACTGTATTGCAAACACCCACCATTTATGAATGCATTCCCTTCTTAAACTGAAAAGGGAGAGGAGCTGTTATAATTCATATTTCGCGGTCATTGAAGAAAGCACCAAGTTGCGAAATATCGGTATTTTCCTTGGATTATATTGTTTGTTTTATTTTCCTCCTTGCGGATTCTATTCCCCAAAAACTTGCCTCAGGCACATTTTGAGAGATTATCTTTTAATATTTTCTACTTTCACAAGAAAATGTAGCTTGTTTTGCTCTTTTATGATTTTCTTTTGCTTCTTAGATGGCACCTTTGGTTGGTTTTTTGAAAACTCAACAAACATACTACGGTATTGCACACCAACCTTTTCTGGATTGCATTCTTCTTAAAACTGAAAAGGCAGAGGAGTCAAATTACCATTTTCCGCGGTCACTGAGGAGAAACCACCAAGTTTCGAAATATCGGTATATGACCAGGATTATATGTTAGTGAGTTTCCCTCCTATTGGAGGATGTCTCTCTCCCCCTTGGAGAACATAAGTTGCTGAAGGCTCATTTTGAGAACATTTATTTTATTTTTCCCATTCACCCACTCAAGCACATACTGTTAGTTAGGCAGAATCATCTACCACTGCAGATATGAATGCGTATCTTCCCCTATTTCTTCAATCTAAGACATAAGAGCAAGCTTTGTTTATAATTCAATATTTCTTGCAGTCATTGCAACACCAAGCTGCTCTGTAAGTTGCTGGAACGGTGCGGTACTTATCCTTGGAATTTATTAGTTTGTTGTATTTTAGTCCCTTGCGGATTCATTCCAAGAACTTGCCCTCAGCACTTGTCTTAGGATATCTTTTATATTTTCTACTTTTCACAAGAAAATGTAGCTTGTTTTGCTCTTTTATGATTTTCTTTTGCTTCTTAGATGGCACCTTTGGTTGGTTTTTTGAAAACTCAAACATACTACGGTATTGCACACCAACCTTTTCTGGGATTGCATTCTTCTTAAAACTAAAAAGGCAGAGGAGTCAAATTACCACTTTCCGCGGTCACTGAGGAGAAACCACCAAGTTCGAAATATCGGTATATGACCAGGAGTTATATGTTAGTGAGTTTCCCTCCCTATTGGAGATGTCTCTCTCCCCCTTGGAGAACATAAGCTTGCTGAAGGCTCATTTTGAGAAGCATTTATTTTATTTTTCCCCATTCACCACTCAAGCACATACTGTTAGTTAGGCAGAATCATCTACCACTGCAGATATGAATGCGTATCTCCCCCTATTTCTTCAATCTAAGACATAAGAGCAAGCTTGTTTATAATTCAATATA
>CM031596.1:24315295-24330295 GCA_018398815.1 Conus ventricosus | reverse complement strand
GTCACAAGTTGTTACACGTGATGACAGGAATCTTTGTTCCTTCCTTTTCTATCTGCAATCTCGCTTGATGACAACCTCTTCCTAGTCATCCACTCGCCGTTTGTATTGATCATGTGACGTGATCGTGTCTTGTGGAGCCAGAAGTCTCCCAATTACATCTCTCCATTGTAGTCATCAGAAGGACAGTCTGAACATTGACTCTCTCTCTCTCTCTCTCTCTCTCCTCTCTCTTCTCTCTCTCTCTCTCTCTCTCTCTCTCTTCCTCTCTCCCTCCCTCTCTCGTTATGTCCTCACCTCACGCACAGGAGTAATGCAGTAAGGTTAAGAAAAAGAAAAGAAAAAAACAAAACAAAACAAAAAACACCTTAACACTGACTCGACCATCCACTCAATCAAATGATGACATTGTATTTTACTGATCTCTTCAACATGAAAAAAACAAAACAACTTAAGACTGACTCGACCATCCACTCAATCAAATGATGACATTGTGTCTTACTGATCGCTTCAACATGCGATGAATGATAGTATTCATTCAGATATCTCTTATAATGTATTATCTTCAATTTCACTGTCCTTCATCTGTCTAATTTTCAATGCTTCCACGATGAATTTCGCAACTGATTTTATTACAAGTTCATCATCTGATGATAACACGCCAGCGACATTTTGTCTTTTCGCTATATCTAACTGGGAAAAAAAATGAACAATTTGTCCGCACTTCATTATAAGCAGTACAGTGGAACAGAAAGTGTTCTTCGTCATCAATAATATGTCTACATGCAGGACAAGGAGATTCTGTGGATGTTTCACATTCAAACCATCTTTTGTTCGCATTAAAACCTAAAATTCTCAACCTAAATTTTTTTTAACCTTACTGCATTACTCCTGTGCGTGAGGTGATGACATAACGAAATGTTACGAATTTATTTGTTGTTGTTAACTTTGGATTTGATGCACACTAGGAATGAAAGCGTACTATTTGTTAGCAGGAAAGCAAGAGGGAAATGTTATTGTTCTGTTACCTCTCCCCCTCGTCAAAAAACCTTTTTGGTAATGACAATAAAATATCAGTGTCAAGTCTCTCTCTCTCTCTCTCTCTCTCTCTCTCTCTCTCTCTCTCTCTCTCTCTCTCCTCTCTCTCTTTTCTCTCTCTCTCTCTCTTCTTCTTCTTCTTCTTCTTCTTCTTCTTCTTCTTCGTCGTCGTCGTCGTCGTCGTCGTCGTCGTCGTCGTCATTGTTGCCGCCGCCGCCGCTAAGGCGAAGTGCATCGACAGTCTTACTACTGTTCATTTCTGTAACCTCTTTAGCAGAAGATACACATCTCCAATGCTTTCTGATGCACTGTCACGACTAAATCAATTTCACTGGTCACGGGTTCCGTTTGGGAACATAATGGAATACACACACACACACACACACACACACACACACACACACACACACACACACACACACACACACACACATCTATCTATCTATCTATCTATCTATCTATCTATCTATCTATCTATCTATCTATCTGTCGGTCGGTCTCTCTGTCTGTGTCTCTGCGTCTCTGTCTATCCATCAACAACAGTCCAAATAAAAAAAATGTGGCAACATACAATCGATGTCAAAAACAAATCGGTCTATGTTTGATTTCGTTATACTCGAAATGTCACAACACCTGCAACCGTCATTTTGCGAGCAACCCACACCACAGTAATCCTGTTTATCGCTGTGTGCAGACAGCAGGATAACGTTCTCTTTCTTTTCTCTCTAGTTTTTTTTGTTTTGTGTTTTTTTGCTTACGTTTCTTCGCTGTATCATCATCTGTGGTATTACTCCCACGTGACCCATTCCAGACACGCAGTCAGCCCCAGGTCTGTTCTGTCATCCTGATGGCTCCGGCAGTCAAAAGAGACAGTCAAAAAGTACATCAGGTGGGACAATTCTTTTTTTCTGTTCTTTTCTGCTTACGCAGGCTGATACTCCTGCGGACACTCCCTGTATAGACAGGCCAGGATTACAATCCCATCTACCCAACAAAGGGAGTGGAGTTTTGTGTATATGACTGGTTTTCATCCCGCCATTAAAGCAGCCATACTTTAGCTTCGGGGAAGATGCAAGCTATGTGTAACGTGTCATCCATACCAACGGCCAAACTGGCCTTCTCTTCCGAAAGTTGTTGATGCGATTTTACGTGTGTGCAAGATGTCATGCGTGAGTTCACACACGGAACCTCGGTTTATGGTCTCATTCGAAGGACTGTGCGGGAGATGGAGCCAGAACCAATGTTAACTCCGAGTGAAAAATCCTCCTGTACCGAAACGGCCCGGCGACGATTCGAATCCGCAACCCCAGGAACATCGAGATTACGAGTCCGGCGCTCGACCACAGGGCTCTTCCGGCCCCCACATCAGGTGGGACAATTCTAAAGAATCCGATTATTGCTAACTTATACCCTGTATAAGTTAGAAAATCAATGTTGACATCATATGTTTCCTTAAATTGTCCGTAGGAAAGAAACTGACCATGATCATCAAAAAATGTGTGAGATAATAGACACTTCTGTTTTGAAGCATTTTAGAGACAATGTGTCTTTTCCCAACTTGAATACTTTTGTTGAAGCAAACTGGTTCAGCAAGTAGTTCAGCGGAATTTTGTGGCAGACATTTGTAATTAAAAAAGTTTGTAAGCTTCAAGGACATCTGCCCAGAACGGATTATATTTGGCAAATTTTGAGACAATCTCTGGACCATGTTTACTCATATGAGGCCATGGAGGAAATATTACTGAGAAGAATATGTTTCCATATGTCTCATATCATGCAAGTGCCAACACTCTGTAAAAACATGTTTCACTTTCAGTGGTACTTGTCATGGGATGCACCAAAGAGCTTCTTCAACTTTAAAAAGATGCGTGGGCGTGAAAGGTGTGGCCTGTGTGTAAATAGCACAAATCTGCTTCTTCTTCACCGCCTATCTTGCGACGTGGTAAAAGTCTTTCAGGTTTGTGCGGAATTGGAAGAGTTTGTTATACGTCTGGGAGTTCCATTCCTCTTGCCAGAGGTCTCTGATATAAACCTACGCTTTTGGTGTCACATCGGTGTGAGAGATAGAGAGTGTGGTCAACCCTTTACTTGTGGTATTCTTGGCGAGTTGGGCCTAGGTGTGCTTGATATGTTTATATAGAGTATTATCAATTTGTAGATGTTTGTTGTTCTGTGACATCTTTTCAGACAATGTTAGATGAGAAATAGTTTTGCACACTCACCTGCAGCCAGTAGGGAAACCACCGAGTCACTCCAACCACCTTTCTCTTTTCCTCTTATTCAGACCCTTGTATCCAATAATGATAATGATGATGATGAACATGATAATGATGATGATGATGATGATGATGATGATGATGATGATGATGATGATGATAATGATGACGATGATGATGACGACGACGTTGATGATGATAAAGATGATGATGAACATCAACATCAACAACAACAACAACAACAACAATGACAACAACAACAATCACAAAAACATGAACATCAATATTAATAACAAAAAAGTAAGAAAAAGAAAGCAAAATAAAATTAAATAAGTAGAAAAAAGACGATGATAACGACGACATTAAAGAATAACGATAGGAAGGAGGATATCGAATATAAGATCTAAAAAAAAGAGAGAGAGAAATGAAAGTTAAAAAAATAGAATGTAGACATGACAAAGGAGGAGAGGGAGAGAGAAGGAAGACGAGGAGGAGGAGTGGCAAATATAGCACAGTATACGCGACTTTCTCTCTCTCTCTCTCTCTCTCTCTCTCTCTCTCTCTCTCTCTCTCTCTCTCTCTCTCTCTCTGAAACAAACAAGGCTGTAAAACCATGTTTGACCAACTAAGAAAGCGCTCACCCACTGACATCATTCCTCAAGTGCCTGCACCCTCATGATATACCACACGGTTCTCCTTCTTGTCCTGTCTTCCACTGACACCATTTCACCCTCATAATATACCTCACGGTTCTCCTTTCAGGCCTGTCTTCCACAGACACCATTTCACCCTCATAATATACCTCACGGTCCTCCTTCCAGTCCTGTCTTCCACTGACACCATTACACCCTCATAATCTACCTCACCGTCCTCCTTCCAGTCCTGTCTTCCCCTGACACCATTTCACCCTCATAATATACCTCACCGTCCTCCTTCCAGTCCTGTCTTCCACTGACACCATTTCACCCTCATAATATACCTCACGGTCCTCCTTCCAGTCCTGTCTTCCACTGACACCATTTCACCCTCATAATATACCGCACGGTCCTCCTTCTAGTCCTGACCCCCACTCACCCTTCACCACTCCCCATCCCTTCCATCACCCTTTGTTTTCTCAATGCCGGCACATTCTGTCACTTCCCTCGTTTTTGACGCTCAAATGTAGATGATGCTCAGCTGCAGGTAGAGACTCTATCTTTTGTTGTTGTTGTTGTTGTTGTTGTTGTTGTTGTTACCAGATCGATCGACGGGCACCAGTCAAACGGTTAGAGTTCTACATTTACTGGTCGTGAGTTCTAACAACTCGAGGTATCGGATAGTTTACAGCTTGAAAACAGCAGTCTGTCCGTCCACCAGTTGAAGAGTACTTCATGAAGTTTGTGGACGGTTTACACTATACTGATGGACGACACTTTTGAACAATGTTTTGCTAATTTGTTTGCTTGTTTATCAAGGGACAAAATTGCATTATTTTTAAGGCGCACATGTTTAGACTCTTCATTAACAAAGTCACAGAATTTCAGCATGATGGTGTGAATGATTATTGAAATATGAAACATTGAGTAAACGTTTGGGTGCAATTGCACCCACGGTGAATGGAAAGGGTTTTAAATCTGCAAGAGAGGTAATATGTTTTACAGCCTGCGTTCAGTGAGAGTAACCCGCCTTTTCATGGGACAGATGCTGCTGTTGGACACGCCTGATGGGGAAACCATCTGTTAGCATATCTTTTCAATCAGATAAAGAAAATGGCAAACTATAGGTATGAAACAGCAGGCCTGTAATGCAAAGTATCCCGATCATTGTCCTGTCATGTGCTTTAAAGAACATATTTGGCTCTTGGTCTAGGCATATTTGCATGACCTATAAACTGTGAAAAGATAACTCTACTCGCAATAGAAAGACAGGCATTTTCATCCCTCCATTTTTTTCTGTTGACAGAGGAGAAAGATGTTTTCTTCCTAAACTATTTTTGAAAAAGTGTATCGAGTTTTAACATGCCATCGAAGAGAATATCATCCGGAAGAAATCCGATAAGATATCTCCAGTATAGATGCGAAACCTGTGTTTTTTCCGACTTGTAGCATTGCGATAAAGAGTAATTGTCAGATCCATGTATAACTGAATGTCAAATTGTATCAGCTGACTGTAATTGTGGCTCAGGTTAGGTCAAAATCTTCAAATAATATCTGGATATGCAGTGAACTAGTAGAGGTCCACACGTACCAGCGCATAGCATCACGAAGGGGAGAACCCAGCTCTCTTCTCACGCCGTTTTAGGAAGTTAAAATCCCGATGGCTTTACTTATCAACCAGAGAACATTACCATGGTTGGAGCATGCGCACAAATAAGAAAGCAATGGCTAGACATACTTAGAATGGATTTCAGTCACTGTCGGACCACTAGCCCTTAAAGACAGCATACATCTTGTTTGCATCGAAAAAGAAGCGGAATTTCAAATGGCCAGAACAAAATCAGAAACAAGACAGTTTTAGCTTGCTCTTTATCTTTCATAACTATATCTTTCATTCATCAATATTCTATACTGTCTATGAACTACGAGGGAAAGACTACAACTTTGGATTCTCTCTTGAGGGCACATAAGACCGTATGGCGAAAGCTTGGCTGTGTCTGGAGTGGCACTGTCTTCATCTGTCCGTGGGCAGGGGTGGTTGGGTCTGTGGGGTGTGCTCGGCAGCTGGAGGGTGGTGTTTTTCGCCGGTGGGCTCTGCAGTCATGAAATACGGGCTGGTACACCCATGGGATGCTACTTTAAGGCTGTTATGAGCTGCATCCTGTAGTCTAATTTACCTCTGTTCAGGAGCAGTTATGTCCCTTGATATCTTAATGGAGTGTCCTGTGCGTGCCCGTACCCATCGTCAACACAGCGCAGGCCTCCAAGGGTGGTACAGGACTGCTCTAAAGGCAGGTGAAGACAGTGCTTCTCTGGGTCCTCCCCAGCACCTTCGGGTGTTTCTTTTTCTTCTTCTATGAACTACGAGGGTTGCCATATTCTGTAAAATTCCCTTCGTATCTAGAAAAATCTAAAGTGTGCGTATCTCCACAACACGAGAAGGAAGGATATCAGTAACGTGATCCGTTCACCATTTGCTCATTCACAATATCCCACACAGCTCCACACCCTTTGTAGACTTTGCGGTTGCCTGGTCTAAAAACGCCACCAACTCAATCAACTGTCGAGGCCTTAGGGGAGAAGCCAGGGTGGGAAGGGTGGGTATGGGGAAGAGGAGGCAGGGAATATTTTATTTAGGCTGTGATAGTCTCCCATGATTGTCTGGGTCGAAATTAGGCTCGAGTTGTTAAATGGATTGGAGTTGAGTTTCAGTATGGGTTGATTGAGTTTTGGGCCGGGTTTGATTTGATCATATGTTTTGATTACATCTGACGGCTCTGTTCCGGAGGACAGGCTCATACAGTTGATGTTTCTTTGACAGTGGTTCACCTTTTCCCTTTCAGTCTTAATCGATAAAAGTTTGTTGTTTTTTTTAAGGGGAACTCTGTGTGTGTGTGTGTGTGTGTGTGTGTGTGTGTGTGTGTGTGTGTGTGTGTGTGTGTGTGTGTGTGTGTGAGGTAATCTTGAAGTAGATTTGTTGTTTATGCCTCCATTACGTACGTCTTCCATTAACACATGAAGCCATTAATGAGTCTTCTGTGGCTGAATTGTATTAACGTTTTTCCGAAAGAGGAATACTTCTGTAACCTAATTAGTGCTTCAGGTGACAGAATGGAAAGGTGACCTCGGAGGGGGGGGGGGGGGGGGGGGGGGGGGGGGGGGTGGGGGTTGCCACTATGATTTCTTGTGGTGTTTGCACATATAAACTGAAATGCATATGTCAACAATTGATTTATTGGAGCTCTTGGGAGATATAATCATCTTTATTGGCGGAATTTTCTTCTTCTTTGGGCTCTATATTTGCGATTAGAGGGTATACTTGGTTAAAGACCTGTCGATATGGAACTTATCCACTCATCGTCAAATGGTTTGCAGTTCCTGATAGAAAGATAATTGTCCCATTTACAGATAGTCATCTTTTGCAGACACAATGCCCATTTGGCAGTATTTGGCGCCAACTTCCGGAATTTAAAAAGAAAACGTAAAACAAACTGGCTTACTGCATAGTTGCAAAGTGAGACGACTGCAGGCGGAAATCTAAACAAATCTTAAATAAATGTTAGCAAACCGCCAAGAGAAACGTGGACAAACGAGGTCACAAGAAAAAACACGACGCGTTTCGACCTCTTAGGTCTTTTTCATGGCAAGACACAAACAAATAGACAATGAACATGAACAAGGCCTCATTTTCATTCAACGCCTACCTTGCGCTGAAGAGATCAAAGATAAGCGACAAACTCGTTCATTTTCATTGTTCTAATGTGTTTTGTGTCTTATCTGAAGAAGATCTAAGAGGTCGAAACGCGTCATGTTTTGTCTTATGACTTGTTTGTCCACGTTTATCTTGGCGGTTCGCTAACATTTATTCAAGATTGGCTTACTGCCATTTTCCAGTATGATCATCACCGTCAGCAGTCTGAAATGTATCTAACATTAAACCACATGTAGCAGTAAGTAGTAGTTGTGGAAGTAGTAGCAGTAGTAGCAGCAGCAACAACAGCAGCAGAAACAGTAGTAGTAGTAGTGGTGGTCGTAGCACGAGAGTTATAGGCAATGAGTGTAAAAACATTTTTCATACATAAACCAGATCTAAATCAGAAAACCAGAATCTGGCAGGCTGGGTATCACTCACTGGGAGAATCTGGGTATGGTGAATGACCATCAACGGTTGACTACATGCAGCCAGTTCTACATCCTGTCACTGAGAACGCCACTGTTCAACATACCCTCCAAGTTTCTGTTGATGCTTCAACAAGGGAAGTGGGCCAGAAACACACTCTGTTCACCTGTGACCTGGCTGTTGCAAGAAAGGCATACATGACTGTATGGCAGAATGACCGTCCGTTTCAAGGACGTTGTTGTTCTCCTTGGCATATTCCATTTTCTGTGTTCATATATGGCAGCACTTGGAAAACTCATAAGGGGGTCTGGTCTTGGAGAGATCATTGTGCAGTCAGGAGTCTGCTCAAGTGGCTCGATTGATGCTGTCTTGGCAGGAAAGCACTACAGTCGTGCCCTGAGAATCCACGAGGTTGTTCTGGAGGCTCTTGGGCGGTTGCTTCTTCAGACATTCTTGAAGGAAAAGGAATCAACAGAAGCTTCAGATCTTCTAAACCAGCTGTCTGAAGATCTTCCAGGGTGTACAAACAGACATCAGCTTCAAGACACTCTTGAGAAGCCATCTGTTGTTCTCCTCTTCAGACTGTACTCGAACTTCAAGAAGGAAAGACAGCACAGTTCTGGTTGCAGTATGCCGAGAGAGTGTGGCTGATTCTGCATCTCTCTGGGCTACAAAAGAAAATGACTTGGACTTGCACTTGTCATGCATAGAGAAAATGTGCCCTCTGCTCTCTGTGATGGATCACCAGAACTACTCAAGATACGCCACAGTCTATTTCCTGAGCATTCTGAATCTCAAGCACAACCATCCCTCAGCAGAAGAACTCCCGCGACATGGAGGACTCAGTGTGTCGAGATCAACAGTTCCTTCATGCGGAGTACCTGTTGACCAAACTATTGAGCAAACGATCAACTGCCATGCAAAGTCTGTGGGTGGGATCATAGGATTCAGCAGAAACAGTGCTGCCTACCTTCACTGGTGCATGACACGTCATGTCAAAGCTTCTTTTCTTGCTGCAACGCTTGAGATGGCTGGCATGACTGGGGATGATGTCAAAGTTCACAAAGACCTGACATGTGCAGAGATTAGAGCCAATGAGGAGTGGTGAAAAACATGATGGATTCCTTCTGCAGCTTCATGGATCTCTTTTCAGTGAAGAGAGGGGTCTCTTCTGTCTCTCGTCAGGAATTCAAGCACCAGACAGCATTCAAGAAAAACCTCTATCAGCAGATGCACGAAGAAAGGAAGCCTTTCATCAATTCGTGACAGAACGACTGGCTGAGAAAACTCTGAGTTTGCATGCTCCTCTGAAAAAAGTGGAGCTGAAGACAATTGCGAAACTGCAGAAGACACAGACTCTGCGATCATCTTCGAACAGACTGGTGCAAGTGGCAGCGCAGAGAGACATGTTCGACAACTCCTCATGATCTCGCAGGAAAATAACACCAGTTTGCAGAAGGTCATGAGCTACCCTCTGAGTCCAGTGCCTTGGGCCCTAGCAACTCCTGATGGTTTGCCTGCAAAGACAGAGAAAGCAAAGCTTGTGCATCTCTCGAGGAGACAGAGTTGAAGGAGCAACCAGAGGGGTGGAAAAACCATCACATAATTGATGCAGTTTTCCATCTGCAGTCACTACCTCTCTTCCCCCAACATTTGGAGACCTGGCAGACAGAATCCTGAAACATCTGCCATCCACAGACAGGACTGATTATGTGGCAATGTGTACAATCACAACTCCATCAAATCAATGGAACGTTCTCGTCGGGGAGAAGGTGAAGCATTCCTTCTGAAGGGTCCTAACACTAAGGTCCCCAGAGACTGGAAAGGGTTTATGAAAAATGATGACAAGAACCAGCTCATCAAATTCCTGCTTTCTGAATGGAGAAAAGATTCCCAATGCTACCACACTCCTGAACAGAGAGCTGTTTGTAACGTGTGGGCCCAGTTACTTCAAGCTCTCCTCCACGGATGCAAGACTGTGGAAGCCTCACCAGTTCAAGGGCTGTTTTCCACTCAGAAAGAAGCGGACACGAGGATCATCCTTCACTGTTTTCACCAGAACAAGAATGCTTCTGACTCCGAGGCATAATTGTGCGCTCTGACTTCAGACACTGATGTGCTTCTACTCTTACTACACTTCAGTTCCCAGCTCCATACAACAGTAACCTGGACACTAGCACGGGAAACTACAGGAGGCTGCTTTCCACCACAGACCTTGTTGCCAAGTATGGACAGGAATACTATGAAGCACTCCTTGGCCTACATGCTTTTTCCGGCTGTGACTCCACCAGTTCTTTTTGTGAGCAAAGGGAAGGTCAGGGCGTTCAATGCGTTCACAAAGAGCCGTTCCTTCATGATGCCTTCCGAGCACTGGGAAGCCCAGAACTGTCTTCTGATTCAGTGGACAACCTTAACACTATGTCTGTTGTCTGTATGGCAGACCCAAAAGCAGGAACATCAACCAGGTCCGCTTTGACCTTCTCAGAGAAAAGTTTGACACCAGTCGGGTACATGCAGTGTTGGCCAGCTACAACGGAACTGACCTGAGCCTACCACCTCCCTGTCAGTCTTCCCTGCAGATGCACACAGAGCGAGTCAACTACCAGGTATTATATCTTCCTGTTTTCAACATGATAGTTTATTGTTGTTGCAGGGTAGTCTTGCAGTGTTGGATAAGGTCTGGAGGAATGCTGTCATTCCTCCAGACCTCATGCTGTTGTGCAGATCAGTGAAGATAAACTGACAACTGGTGCAAGCAGAAAAGCAAACATGCAGAAAGGGGATGGCAGGAAACAAACCATTGTCAACATGCAGATGTGACCGCTGTGACAGAGACTGCCACTCTCGCTTCAAACTCTACAGCCACAGTGACACTGCTTGGCTGATCAGGCAACCAAGTCAGATAGCTAAATGTTAGGTTGGATATATTCTATCCATGGTCAGGAACAGCCGATGGAGACCTACAGTAGCATTGTTGTTGATAACTATAGCTAAACAAATGCTATTTGACCTGGCCAGGGGTAACACAAAAGCCTGAATATGACATTTTGAACATAAATAGGATTGAGTCCTGAGACCGAAACCTAAGTTAGTCATTGCCAAGGCCATAAAACGGCTATGAGATTTGATAATCTTTACTCTTTTATCTTCTGTTCTAGCGTGGAGGTCTGGAAGCATGTCCATTGTGCTCAACCAGCCATTGATGGGCCGTCAGGCAGAGGCTGGAAGACAACCGACAGCGGTGTGGAGATCGACTGGTGTCAGGAGGATATACTTCCATGTGAACTTGTTGGTATCCTCTGTGACCAGCCAACTCCTGAGGAGGAGAACGGTGACTTTGAACTTGTGAACGTTTGTGATGCGGTTTCAGAGGAAGGGTTTGACACTGAAGAATCTGTTGTCAACAGTTCTGTGTAAAGTGCAGTCTTCTTACTGGTAGACAGGCGCATACTGCGACACTCAGCCATCATTCGCTTGTGTTGAAACAGATCCCTTGGTCATGGTTTATGAGTAGGTCGGCCAAAATTCTGCTTAAACCATTTTCTTGACACCATTTTGAAACAGGTGAACAGTTTTTATATCAATTGTATCCATTTCAAAACCAATTTAAAGAGTAATAGGTTGGTGCGCTAAAAGTGTTAAAAATTGACAAATTAACGCTTATGTCATGTTTATTTAAATGCTGTTACTACAATTGTGCTCCAAACACGTCAGATTTGGTATGCCCATGTACAGCAAGCATCAGCGCATTTAAAAACAACTTGTGTTTGATTTTTAAGGCATCATACTATGAGTAATACCATGTTTTTCATCCCTACCCCCCTTTTTTAGAGTAGAAAACAGGTTATTTATTCCAGACCTCGTTGCTCCCAAGAGCTCCAACCAATCTTTTGTTGACATCCTATGATGACGGCATATAGCCTAAACGTTCAGAAAAACACAATGGCAAATCCCCCCCACCCCCCGCCGGGTCGGGGGGGGGGGGGGGTTATGGTCACTGAATTTACTAAATGTGGATGGATCTATGTGTTGTATATTGTGCTCATGTTAATCACCGTTCTACGGAGCCTTTTGAACAAACATCCTTATGAACGTCTCTGTCTCTCTACATTACGACCACTGTATCCTTTCATGTATTATTTGCTCTCTCTCTCTCTCCTCTCTCATCTCTCCTCTCTCCTCTCTCTCTCCTCTCTCTCTCTCTCTCTCTCTCTCTCTCTCTCTCTGCCTACCTGTGTCTTCACCATTATGTATTATTTGCTTTTTTTCTTCACGAGGCTTTATCAATGGTTATACTATTGCATCTGGCATCTGTCAAAGTGGTTTTTAAATGATCTCTCTCTCTCCTCTCCTCTCTCTCTCCTCTCTCTCTCTCTCTCTCTCTCTCTCTCTCTCTACGTATCTATCTCTTCTCTTCTCTCTCTCTCTGTCTCTGTCTCTGTCTCTCTCCTCTCTCCTCTCTCTCTCTCCTCTCTCTCTCTCTCTCTCTCTCTCCCCAAGACTGGCAGAGCTGTTTGATCCCATTGTCTCAAGACAAAACGTCTTGACAGTGAAAAGCGAGGGCTCAGCTTTTACAATACCACACTGACACGCGTCATGCGTGAACAATCGCTGGAGACAGTGGTGAATGATTCGATTTGAGACCCTCCGACACTGTGGGTGGGTGCTCTCTGACAAATTGAATTTGGACATTGTCTTCGTGGTTGTCCATTAGATTCAATTTACCAGAGAGACTGGACAGTGCAGAGAATAGGACTAAATTGTTTTGAACGCGTGGGCTCTCAAACTTCTCTGACCTCGTCAATCCTTTTTAGATTTTTGACGTATAAGAAATAAAAAGTTCATCGTTGTAAAGAGAAGACTTGCAGCTAGTTTACAGACCAGAAGCCCTGTAGTTTTGCAAACGATGGTTTTAATTCCGCGAAAAAATCAATTTCTTTAAAATTCTAATCATAAGCGCATCCTAAATCATGCAGCTGATTGAAAAATGACGAAAATGAGAAGATGTGTTTTAATTTCACGTTTTCATACTTTACTTTATTTTGAAAGAATGGCGGTCAGTAGATCCCGTTCAGAAGCCTTATCGGCTTAAATGGGGACATGATTACAAGTATGTGCACGGACTTTTGTGTTGGACAATTATTTCCAACAGGATGGTAGAACTGTGCCACAAGCAAGAAAAGGTGGGAGGAGGGGGGGGGGGGGGGGGGAGACTTTCTATCAAACAGATTTTCCCCTCATTGTTATGATTATATTTCCATCTGAACATTTCACATCGATGCTAGTGTTATGATATCAGCTGCTCTGAGCGCATTAAACATAAACTGCGTCTTACCACTGGATAGCATCATTGTATCATACACAAACATAAAAGAAAAATTACTGTACCACGCAACGAAAGAGACAAACAAAGTACAAGACAAACGATGATGCGTTTCGACCTCTTTGGTCTTCTTCAGGCAAGACCGTTTTTGTTCTGTGTGCTCTGTGCTGACGTATCTGCTAGGCGATATAGTGTCGTGGTCAGCATTCCTTTGGAATCATAGGCGTGTATTAATTTCATCACGGAAGCAAGAGTTTACCCCACTTGTTTGTGATTTACTGTTTAGTCTTCCCGCCCTCATTTCAGATTTCCTTCCATTTCAATCAAACCGAGGTTACCTTTTATGTTTGAGACTGTCGTTCGTGTGGCTGTCTGACTATATTCAAGATAAAAAAAAGGCTGTGCTAGTGGTGAATAAATGTTAATTTGTATTCGTTCATTTCTCCAGTGGTTGTTGCCGTGTAGATGTGGTGAGTACGGGATATATATGGGCAAGCTTGGAACATCCTTTCTGGGGGGGGGGGGGGGGGGGGGGGGGGGGGGGGGGGGGGGGGGGGGGCGATGGTTCCTTGTTTGTTCTGTGTGCTCTGTGCTGTCATATCTGCTAGGCGATTCGGTGTCGTAGTCAGCATTCATTTGGAGTTATGGTCGCGAATTAATTTCATTATGGGAACTTGAGTTACCCTACGCGTTTGTATTTTACAATACACTTAACATTGAATATAATGACAACTATGAACGAACAATACACTTAACATTGAATATAATGACAACTATGAACGAACAATACACTTAACATTGAATATAATGACAACTATGAACGAACATACACTTAACATTGAATATAATCACAACTATGAACGAACAATACACTTAACATTGAATATAATCACAACTATGAACGAACAATACACTTAACATTGAATATAATGACAACTATGAACGAACAATACACTTAACATTGAATATAATCACAACTATGAACGAACAATACACTTAACATTGAATATAATCACAACTATGAACGAACAATACACTTAACATTGAATATAATCACAACTATGAACGAGCAATACACTTAACATTGAATATAATCACAACTATGAACGAACAATTACTTATCTTCTCAAGTTGGGAGCAAAACGGAGGTAGAAAAAAAAAACGAGGTTTGAAATAAGGAACAATGAAATGATACACAGTTCAGTGTCACGACAAAGATTAATTATGATGAATTACGACTTGCACTATTTAGTGGCTGCAAGAGTATGTTATATAAAAAGAAAAACAACAGAACCGACAGACGCACAAAAAGAAAGAATCAGTAGGAGCACTGTTCACATTTCACAACGACATAAATTAGAAACAAAACTACGGCACCAACGAATAATGTAGGTGTTTTCCGAAGCTGCCAAGGTATTTTGCAATGAAAGAAAATAAAGAGGAAACACCACCTGTTTCATAAATACACATTGTAAAATGAACACAACAAGCATCAGAAACAGTGGTCCTGATTTCTAATCAGACATGATAAAATTAGAAACAAAAATGAATGCACTGTGTAAACAAATGAATGACACAGCTTTCTATGACTATACACAGTTTTTCGTCACTGCACAGTATTTATCAGGAACTGCAAAAAAATGACATTTTTGAAAAAAAACAAGTTTTGTG
>CM031596.1:24292795-24312795 GCA_018398815.1 Conus ventricosus | reverse complement strand
CATTTTTTCATCATGATCCCTGAGTATACACAAGGTGTATCGACCACGAAACAAGGTAAAACAGATACATTTATGAAAACATATGGTACACCTAATGCTCTCTCCCCAGTAACAGTTCTTCTCTTTTCTTCAAGGCATAGAAGATAGAGAAAGAGAGAGAGAGAGAGAGAGAGAGAGAGAGAGAGAGAGAGAGAGAGAGAGAGAAAGAGAGAGAGAGAAAGAAAGAGAGAGAGAGAGAGAGAGAGAGAGAGAGAGAGAGAGAGAGAGAGAGAGGAGAGAGAGAGAGAGAGAGGAGAGAGAGAGAGAGAGTCTTGCAAACAGTTTCTGAAAGAAACGGATACATCAATAAACAAGCAAATGACCTTAATAGCTGAAACCTTCATCAGTAGACACAAAACCTAAGAAATGAGGCACGCCACGTATCAAACGGCGGCTGCGTTCCCATCACCAAAAACAATGACCCATTACTACCTACTCCCATTCCAATTTGGACACGTTTCAGTTTCCATGACTTCCTTTCGCCGACGGTCTTTGAAAGGTTTCAGTATTTTCGAACCAAGTTTCTCTTTTCTTTTGATCATCTCTGTCTTTGTAAAGACTGTCTGATTGGGTTGCTACCTCCACGCGGGAAGTTCGCTTATACTGTCATTGACGTCTGGTGACTTTTTTGTTTGTCTCATTCTCAGCAAGATCACACCGATACTGCAGAACCGACTTCACGAAAACTCGGCGGAAAGATGGAAAGTAGCCCAGGACAAACGAATGTCCATTTGGAACGGATCTGTAAAACAGATGTGGATCCAAGAGAGATCCAGGATCCGTTGAACTGGGATCCGTGTGCTTCCGAGTGTCATACCAGTTACCAATGTTGGCGTGTGATCACCATTCGGTCGTTGTCTTCTGAAGAGCTCCCCATTTGGAGATACTTGAGTGTATATGAACACACTGTATGGCTTCCTGTATGGCTTTGTTTGATGACAGTGTGCCGTCAGGGGTTATGGTCATGACAGTAAGAAATTGTTCTTTTATTTTTTCTTTTGTTTCTCTGTCTCTGTCTCTCGCTCTCTCCTTTTCTTCCTGCCCCCTTCTCTCTCTGTCTCTGTCTCTGTCTCTCTCTCTCTCCCTCTCTCTCTCTCTCTCTCTCTCTCTCTCTCTCTCTCTCTCTCTCCCCTCTCTCTCTCCCACATATACCTTCATTTGTCCCATCCCCACCCCTACTCCATCAGTCCATTCCTCGCCTGTCTCTCTGCTTGCCTGCCTGCCCGTCTGTCTGTGTGTCTGTCTGTCTGTGTCTGCCTGAGTGTCTTGCTCTCTCTCTCTCTCTCTCTCTCTCTCTCTCTCTCTCTCTCTCTCTCTCTCTCTCTCTCTCTCTCTCTCTGTTGATTGTTTTGCAATCTGCATGACGTAAAAACACACACACACACACACACACACACACACACACACACACACACACACACACACACACGCGCGCGCGCGAAGACCACTGATTTGGGGGAGCAATGGGGGACATAGCTGCCGAATGAAGGTGTTGTTGTTTTAGCTTTTGGTGCATAGTGTGCGCTACTATACCCTTCCATGTGTTTGTTGTTATAGCTTTTGGTGCATAGTGTGCGCTACTATACCCTTCCATGTGTTTGTTGTTATAGCTTTTGGTGCATAGTGTGCGCTACTATACCCTTCCATGTGTTTGTTGTTATAGCTTTTGGTGCATAGTGTGCGCTACTATACCCTTCCATGTGTTTGTTGTTATAGCTTTTGGTGCATAGTGTGCGCTACTATACCCTTCCATGTGTTTGTTGTTATAGCTTTTGGTGCATAGTGTGCGCTACTATACCCTTCCATGTGTTTGTTGTTATAGCTTTTGGTGCATAGTGTGCGCTACTATACCCTTCCATGTGTTTGTTGTTATAGCTTTTGGTGCATAGTGTGCGCTACTATACCCTTCCATGTGTTTGTTGTTATAGCTTTTGGTGCATAGTGTGCGCTACTATACCCTTCCATGTGTTTGTTGTTATAGCTTTTGGTGCATAGTGTGCGCTACTATACCCTTCCATGTGTTTGTTGTTATAGCTTTTGGTGCATAGTGTGCGCTACTATACCCTTCCATGTGTTTGTTGTTATAGCTTTTGGTGCATAGTGTGCGCTACTATACCCTTCCATGTGTTTGTTGTTATAGCTTTTGGTGCATAGTGTGCGCTACTATACCCTTCCATGTGTTTGTTGTTATAGCTTTTGGTGCATAGTGTGCGCTACTATACCCTTCCATGTGTTTGTTGTTATAGCTTTTGGTGCATAGTGTGCGCTACTATACCCTTCCATGTGTTTGTTGTTATAGCTTTTGGTGCATAGTGTGCGCTACTATACCCTTCCATGTGTTTGTTGTTATAGCTTTTGGTGCATAGTGTGCGCTACTATACCCTTTCATGTGTTTGTTGTTATAGCTTTTGGTGCATAGTGTGCGCTACTATACCCTTCCATGTGTTTGTTGTTATAGCTTTTGGTGCATAGTGTGCGCTACTATACCCTTCCATGTGTTTGTTGTTATAGCTTTTGGTGCATAGTGTGCGCTACTATACCCTTCCATGTGTTTGTTGTTATAGCTTTTGGTGCATAGTGTGCGCTACTATACCCTTCCATGTGTTTGTTGTTATAGCTTTTGGTGCATAGTGTGCGCTACTATACCCTTCCATGTGTTTGTTGTTATAGCTTTTGGTGCATAGTGTGCGCTACTATACCCTTCCATGTGTTTGTTGTTATAGCTTTTGGTGCATAGTGTGCGCTACTATACCCTTCCATGTGTTTGTTGTTATAGCTTTTGGTGCATAGTGTGCGCTACTATACCCTTCCATGTGTTTGTTGTTATAGCTTTTGGTGCATAGTGTGCGCTACTATACCCTTCCATGTGTTTGTTGTTATAGCTTTTGGTGCATAGTGTGCGCTACTATACCCTTCCATGTGTTTGTTGTTATTCTCCTTGTTTGACCGAGTCCACTCAGTGATGAGTACATGAGTCCACACCAGTTTCAAATGACAGACAGACAGACATGCAGACTGATAGGTAGACAGACAGACAGACAGACAGACAGACAGACAGACCTGCAGACGGACAGACAGATGACAGACAGACAGACAGGCAGACAGGCAGACACAAAAACACAGACAGACTCGACAGACCGAGAGAGGTGCCCGTAGCGGCACTGGCAGAGACTGATCATGGAAAGACAATCCATGACGACACAATACCCAATGGGCCTCCGTCATATTCCGACACAGTCTGGGATCTTAGTCGAAAGTGTCACAAATGCTTGCCTGCCTTTGGGAGAGAGAGAGAGAGGAGAGAGAGAGAGAGAGAGAGAGAGAGAGAGAGAGATGAGAGAGAGAGAGAGAGAGAGAGTAGAGAGACAGACAGAGACAGAGACAGAGACAGAGAGACAGAGAGAGAGATAGAGGGACAGAGAGACAGAGACAGACAGAGAGACAAACAGACTCAGAGAGAGAGAGAGAGAGAGAGATGAGAGAGAGGGGGAGAGAGAGAGAGAGAGAGAGAGAGAACAGAGAGACAGAGCTAGAGACAGAGAGACAGAGACAGAGAGACAGAGACAGAAAGAGAGAGAGACAGATTCAGAGAGAGAGAGAGAGAGAGAGAGAGAGAGAGAGAGGAATGAGAGAGAGAGAGAGAGAGATGAGAGAGAGAGAGGAAAGAGAGATCATAACCCTACACATACCTTAGAAATAGCAAAAGAAGACGGAATGGCATGATGGCAGATGCATATCGATTCTCGCCTCCAATCTTAACCAAAACCAAGAAGGGGGGGGGGGGGGGGGGGGGAAGGAAAAGAACACCGCCCCATTTTATGCGAACAAGGATCTCTATATCACAGAGCCAGCAAAATCCCACCAAGAACAGATCTGGTATCTGCTTCGCAGTGCCTCCACGTTCATGGCAGTTACCATGGCACGATCGCGAGCTGAACAGCTAATAATAATGTAGTTGCAAAGCGAGACGACTGCAGGCCGAAATCTAAACAAATCTGAAATAAATGTTAGCGAACCGCAAACAAACAAACAAAAATGAATAATAAAAAAAAAAAAACCAAGGGAAAAAACGTGGACAAACGAATCACAAGACAAAACACGACGCGTTTCGACCTCTTACGTCTTCTTCAAGCAAGATACAAAACAATTAGGACAACGAAAATGAACGAGCAATCACTTATTTTCAATCACTTCGATTCAACGCCTATCATGCACTGAAGTGATTGAAGGTGACTGATTGCTCGTTCATTTTCGTTGTCCCTGATTGTTTTGTATCTTGCCTGAAGAAGACCTAAGAGGTCGAAACGCGTTGTGTTTTGTCTTGTGATTCGTTTGTCCACTTTTTTTTGTTTTTTTTGTTTTGTTTTGTCAGTTCGCTAACATTTCTCTAAGATTAGCTAACATGTAGTTTCTTTCTAGAGTTAAGCATCGCATTTTTGCTATCTGTGTGTGCAGGCCCGTATTGCTCTCTGTCGCACCTTGCCGTTGTTTGTTTATCAACGTGGGTAATGTAGGTCAAGACGGTGACAGGTCTAAAGCAAACAAGGCAAGAAACGAAGAAGATCACTAAGTGGGTAAAGAGCATGACAGATGAGAGGCTTAGAGAGATTGTAGTATTGCGCTAGATCTTTAGGAGAGAAAGGTGCGGGGGTGGGAGTCGAGGGGGGGGGGGGGGGGGGGGGGGGCAGGGGCGGAGGGCAGGGGGAAAGTGTTGAATAAGTCTGACTGATGAGTTTCTCTCTCTCTCTCTCATTCTCTGTCTGTTCTGTCTGTCTCTCTTCCTCGTGTGTGTGTGTGTGTGTGTGTGTGTGTGTGTGTGTGTGTGTGTGTGTGTGTGTGTGTGTGTGTGTGTGTGTGTGTGTAGAGAGAGAGAGAGAGAGAGAGAGAGAGAGAGAGGAGAGAGAGGGGAGAGAGAGAGAGAAAAGAGAGAGAGAGAGAGAGTTTGTGAGAGTGTGTGCCTGTCTTCACACTCATGTGCTAACCATTTCTTATAAATGTTACACACACACAGACACACACACACACACACGCGCGCGCGCGCGCGCGCCACGCACGCACGCACGCACGCACGCACGCACGCACGCACACACACGCACACGCACACACACACACACACACACACACACACACACACACACAGACAGACACAGACACAGACACACACACACACACACACACACACACACACACACACACACACACACACACACACGCGCACGCACGCACGCACGCACACACACACACACACACACACACACACACACACACACACACACACACACACACACATACACACACACGCGCGCGCGCGCGCGCGCGCGCAAACGGTGTGCCATTCTTCTCGAAAGTGAATGACGGTGATATTTAAGGTGAGTGCGTTACGTTGCTAGCTATCTTACGCGATGATATGACGGAGGTAACAGGTTCTCGGCAATATTGTAAACATCAACCTAAAGGAAGCTTGCTGGATTAATTGGGCAATCGTGCATCTCTCTCTGTCTGTCTGTCTGTCTGTCTCTCTCTCTCTCTCTCTCTCTCTCTCTCTCTCTCTCTCTCTCTCTCTCTCTCTCTCTCTCTCTCTCTCTCTCTCTCTCTCGCGGTGTGTGTGTCTAAAAGTCTGTCTATCTGTCTATCTGTCTGTCTGTCTGTCTGTCTCTCTCTCTCGCTCATGCACACACACACACACACACACACACACACACACACACACACACACACACACACAACACACACACACACACACACATACACACTCACACGCATACACACATACACAGATAGATAGATAGATAGATAGATAGATAGATAGATAGATAGATAGATAGATAGATAGATAGAGCTGCTGTCTTCTGACCGATACTTCAAATGACAGATGTTCTCTCTCTCAACAGGTTTCTGGACTGGATCAGGTTTGCCCAAAGAGCATTTAGGTCAGAACCAGGTTAAATTCTCAGAGAATCCTCCCTCTAGTAGTCAGGATGTTTACATAATTCAGTAAATCATGGAGTCCGACACACTGGTTATTTATAACGATACAGACTATGGGAAACAAAAACTGTCAGGTTTCAAAGGATCTAGTACCAAGTTCAGCTTATTTCCGATTAACATTCACATAGCCTGTTTACTGCCTCTGTACGTATCTCGAACTTTTTATATTTCTTTGATTTCTTTTGATCTTCTTCTTCTTCTTCTTCTTCTTCTTCTTCTTCTTCTTCTTCTTCTTCTTCTTCTTCTTCTTCTTCTTCTTTTGGCGCTGATGACTGTGCTTAACGCGTGGCGGTCAAGTTACCCAATTTTTTTTTTTTAGCAAAGTCAAAGTGGGCATGTTCCTAAGACACTTCAGACAGATGCTGACTCATTTACATCGAGTATACATGACCGGTGAGGCCAAAATGCCACAGGATAGAATGCTATTGGCGCTTAAATTCCCTACCCGTTTCTTATCTTTCAGGGTTAAACCCAGGGTACGTGCTGGTGGATGTCTGATCGCACGTCCCTATCACTCGCTTGCTCAAAGTGCGCGTTTCTGCTTTTTTTTTTTTTTTTTTACTGCTGTAAATCCAAGTCCATTGATAGTTAACTGACATGCTCAGTGGACGTATTCTTGATAGTGCGTGTGGAAAGAGGATTGGATAATAAGGTAAGATGAAGTTGCTTATAGCCTAGCCGACTGCAGAGGGCCATATGAGGGCTGTTATCATGTTAAAATAACTCATAAGTCCTAAAAAAAAAAAACACCTTTCACACATCTCTTTAAAATACACCTTCTAAAAACGTACCAGAGCTTCGTTAAAAATCTTTCTTCCGTAAAATCTAAGATCACATGAAAAATGTTACTCTCTTTCAGAGACTTAAAGATTATGTCATGTGGGACATCTCTGATGAAAGTATGTGTGATAAGAGATTTGATGAGTGATGATGCATGAGGAAGGTGGTAGGGAGGGGCAGAGTAGCATTTTGTTCACACTCGAGTTTCAAAACGAAGTGACTGAGGGCGGAACATGGAGCTAATTTTAAAGAGGAAGGGTGTTAATTCCACCGGACAATACAGACAAACAGATCACAGGACAAAACACAATGCATTTCGACTTCCTGGGTCTTTTTTTAGGCAACAACATTAAGCAAATCTTAAATAAATGTTAGCGAACCGCCCAGTGAACGTGGACAAACGAGTCACAAGACAAAACACAACGCGTTTCGACCTCTTAGGTCTTCCTCGGGTGAGACATAAACGAATAAAACAACGAAAATTCACTTAGCTTTGATCGCTTCAGATCGCTTCAAAGCTAAGTGAATTTTCGTTGTTTTTATTCGTTTATGTCTCACCTGAGGAAGACCTAAGAGGTCGAAACGCGTTGTGTTTTGTCCTGTAATCTGTTTGAATTGTCTGGCGGAACTTACACCCTCTCTTTCTAAAATTCACGCACAAGTTCCGAGGAGGGCAGGATAACGGAATCGCGCTGGTGTTCATCTCAGTTTTGTCTACAAAACGCGGCGTTTGGTTCATAGTTCGTTGCCGCTGAAATGTTCTTACAGTCGAAGGGTTTGAACAGAAATTCGCCTTTTGCTTTATCATGTAGAAGCTCCAAAGGGCAACAACTCTTTCGTCAGTCAAGAGGGATCTCGATACAAAGGAGACACATGTTGACTGTAAGGGCTGAAGGTCGAAGGGCAAATCTGTTGAAGTTATGTTCAGCCACTGTTACCTCTTCCCTGTCCCCATTCCTCCTCCTTCTCAAGAACTGTAACATTCTCTGAGTGGTAGGAGGAACTGTCGGAATAGCTCATCTCCCACAGTCAATCTGTACGCCTGATCAAAAGCTCCATGCCCGAGTTATGTTCGAGTTCAACAAATTCTGTCGGATTTTTAATCTTAGGGTCGGGGCTGGGTGGGAACTGGAGGGGATATAACATACGTGTGCGTTGCTTAAAGTGCATGAATATTGTATCCTGCAATTATGCGCGCGCGTGCGCGCGCGCGTGTGTGTGTGTGTGTGTGTGTGTGTGTGTGTGTGTGTGTGTGTGTGTGTGTGTGTGTGTGCGCGCGCGCGAGCGCCGTGTGCATGTGTGTGTGTGGTGTTTTGTTTTGTGTGTGTGTGTGTGTGTGTGTGTGTGTGTGTGTGTGTGTGTGTGTGTGTGTGTGTGTGTGTGCGCGTACGTGCGTGCATTTGTGTGTGCGCTCGCGTGCTTGCGTGCGTGCGTGCGTGCGTGCGCGCGCGCGCGCGCGTGTGTGTGTGTGTGTGTGTGTGTGTGTGTGTGTGTGTGTGTGTGTGTGTGTGTGTGTGTGTGTGTGTGTGCGTGCGTGCGTCCATGCGTGCGTGCGTGCGTGCGTGTGTGTGTGCGCGCGCGCGTAAATGCGCGCGTGCGAACGCACGTGTATGTAAGCATGTGCGTGGGCATGCACGAGCATCCATCCATACACACCAGCAAGTAACCTCCACCCAGACATGCATTAGCTTGGTCATTAGGTACGTATGTGTCCTGACTGTCAAAAACATTCACACTGGTATATGAGTGTCGGACATGCTGAAAGAGCTAAACACTATGCACACTCTCATTACCGTGGGTAGCGTGGGCCGAGATGCAGAGATTCCGAGCTGATTGCCCAGCGCTGAGAATTCCGAGTGGCTCAGTAAGACTTAATCAGCTGTTAAAGTCACTCACACCCTTTCCAGTGTATGGGTCTGGAAATAAACAGGGCAGATCCAGGCATGCGGGTTACGTAGGCCAGTGGGTAGTGAGGGGTGAGGTAGTTCCCTTTCTTGTCCCTCTTTTCTTTGTACCCCCTCCCTTTCCTTCTTCTTTCTTGCCCTCCCCCCCCCCCCCCCCCTTAATGGTGAAAGGGAAAGCGCACCTGTGTGTCTGTATAGTGAGAGTACACACACACACACTCTCTCTCTCTTTCTCTCTCTCTCTCTCTCTCTCTCTCTCTCTCTCTCTCTCTCTCTCTCTCTCTCTCTCTCTCTCCTTCCCTCCCTCCCCCCTCCACGCTCTCAGTCTCTCTCTCTCTCTCTCTGGCTCTGTCTGTCAGTTTGTCTGTCTGTCTGTCTGTCTGTCTGTCTGTCTGTCTGTCTGTCTCTCTCTCTCTCTCTTTTCTCTCTCTCTCTCTCTCTCTCTCTCTCTCTCTCTCTCTCTCTGGGTGTATCTAATTAAAAAAAAATTCTTGTTGAACCGAATCAAGAATTTCCTTGATCAACATACTAGAAAGTTATATTTCTATGCATATGTACAACCAGACATTAACTACGCCTCCACATGCTGGGATTTAGCCAGCAAAAATTGCTTAAAACCACTAGAAAGCATGTACAGACGCGCTATTAAGCTGATACTCTTGAAATCGTCTGTACAAGCTAGTGATTATAAAGATCTTAACATTCTTCCATTCGATCAAAAAATGTTGCTTTAATAAAGCTGTCTTTATGTATAAAATTATTAATAATCTTGCACCACCTTATCTTCATGACAAATTCCCATTAATTAAAATTCGAGGCAAAAATATCCTATATACCCCTCGACCACGAACTGATCTTTTCAAGTCATCCCTTATTTACTCTGGTAGTAAATTATGGAATGTAATACCTACACATTTAAAACAGAAAAATAGTTTAACATCGTTTTAAAAAGCATATTTCAAATACTTCATAGACCATTTGTAAATTATGTTTCACTTAACTGTATATTCTCCCAAGTTTGATGTTTCTTTTGACACAAACAAGATGTAGCAGCCCTGAGTTGGCCTTCGTGGTCGGCTGTGCTATAAGCCATATGACATGATTGACTTATGAAATGTTTATGTATGCCTATGTGATGTTTACGTATGTCCAGTTTTGTGTGTGTGTGTGTGTGTGTGTGTGTGTGTGTGTGTGTGTGTGTGTGTGTGTGTGTGTGTGTGGTGTGTGGTGTGTGTGTGTGTGTGTGTGTGTGTGTGTGTGTGTGTGTGTGTGTGTGTGTGTGTGGTGTGATTGTGATAATGAGATTGTTTACTGTTTTCTATTTTTTTTAATTGTTGTTTTTTCTTATTGCTGTGTTTAATTTTGTTAATCGATGTAATTGTTCCTTTTTGTTTATTGATGTTTTTGAGGGCATAGTGTAAAAAGCTTCCAGCTTATCTATTCACCCTCATTAAAGATTTCGAGCTTCGAGTTTCTCTCTCTCTCTCTCTCTCCTCTCTCCTCTCTCTCTCTCTCTCTCTCCTCTCTCTCTCTCTCTCTCTCTCTCTCTCTCTCTCCTCTCTCTGTGCGCGCGCGCGTGCAGTGCATGCTTGTGCATACGTACGTGCCTGTGTGTGTGTGTGTGTGTGTGTGTGTGTGTGTGTGTGTGTGTGTGTGTGTGTGTGTGTGTGTGTGTGGTGTGCGTGCGTGCGTGCGTGCGTGCGTGTGTGGTGTGTGTGTGTGTGTGTGTGTGTGTGTGTGTGTGTGTGTGTGTGTGTGTGTGTGTGTGTGTGCGTGCGCGCGCGCGTAAAGAAACACGTGTGCCTTTATGTTCGGATGAATGGGTGTATCTAAAAACAAATCTTTGTGTATAAATTGATACCTTTGACAGATACAAGTGTGTCGGTGGCAACATCTCTCTCTCTCTCTCTCCTCTCTCTACTCTCTCTCTCTCTCTCTCTCTCTCTCTCTCTCTTGTGTCAGCAGGTTGCGTCTGCCTGTCTTCTGTCTGTCTGTCTGTCTGTGTCTCGTGTTTTTTTTATCACACAGTAAAAGAGCTAGGGTAGACTGGAAGACGTGGCTTTTAATGTTCCCATCAGGATAATGTTCTTGTGTCTGCAGGTTGTCAACCGTGATGACAATGACTGTTTGTTCGCTTTATGTCTGCAATCTTTCTAGCGTTATGCCAGACTCTGTGCCCAATTATCCATCTGCCGTTTGCATTGATCATGTTATATGGTCGTATCTTGGGAGACACTGGCCTGCAAAGGACTGCTCTCTCTCTCTCTCTCTCTCTTCTCTCTCTCTCTCTCTCTCTCTCTCTCTCTCTCTCTCTCTCTCTCTGTCCTCCTCCTCCTGCTCCTCCTTCTCCTCCTCCTCATTCTCCTCCTCCTCCTCCTTCTCCTCCTCCTCATTCTCCTTCTCCTCTTCTTCTTCTCCTCCTCTTCTTCTCTTTATTTCTCCTCCACTTCCTCCTCATCCTCCTCTTCCTCCTCCTCCTCCTCCTTCTTCTCCTTCTTCTCCCTTTTCATCTTCCTCCTCCTCTCCTCCTCCTTCTGTTCTGCTTCTTCTTTTTCTTTTTTCTGCAGAGTAAACAACAACAACCACAAGAGCAAAAAACAAAGGGGGGGGGGGGGGGGGGGGAAGGGGAATTGTAAAGAGGCAGCGTATGAAGATAGAGAAGAAAGAGGAGGAGGAAGAAAGTAGAGCACAGTGTACAGTTACATACTGTGACAATCTCTCTCTCTCTCTCTCTCTCTCTCTCTCTCAAACACACAAACAAGACGATAAATCCTATTCTACCAACTAAGAAAGCGCTCACTCATTATCACTGTTTCCTCCTCAAGTGCCTACATCCTCATCCTACATCACACTTCTCCTTCCGGCCATATTGTTTTCTACCCTTCGCCCCTCCCCTTCCCTTCCATCAATCCAAAATGTCAGTACATTTGACCTCTTCCCCCTCCTCCTTTTTTTTTTTAACCTCACAAACAGGGGTGACCATCACCCATCGACATCAACTGCAAATGGAGTCAGACATCATCTTCTACTTTTGTACCAAAGCGATCGATGGGCCTCAGTCAGATGGTCAAAAGTACACATTTGTTGCTCGTGAGTTTGAACAACTCGAAGGGTCAGATTAGTTTGTGGCTTCAAAACTTCGGTCTGTCCAACGGCCAGTAAATGGGCATTTCACAGAGTTTAGGGAAGGTTTAACATATATTTCATGCACAACGTTATTCTTTCTCCTCTTGCGAACGCAGGTTGATACTCCTGTGTGTAACGTGTCATCCTTACCAACGGCCAAACTGGCCTTCTTTCCGAAAGTTCGGTGATGGGATTTTACGCGAGTGCAAGATGCTATGCGTGCGTTCACACATGGAACCTCGGTTTATAGTCTCATTCGAAGGACTGTATGGGAAATGGAGTCAGAACCAATGTTAACTCCGAGAGAAAAATCCCCCTGTACCGAAACGGCCCGGTGGAGATTCGAACCTGCAACCCCAGGATCACCAAGATTACGAGTCCGGCGCTCTACCACTGAGCTATTCTGGCCCCCGACAACGTTACTAAATCTTCAAGAGAAGTAATCTGTCGTAGAGCCCACGTTTAGCGAGAATGACCCCGCCGTTTTCATGCGACAAGCGCCGCTGACGAGCACACCCAAAACAAGTTTGCACTATCAGTGTGTTTGACGTTTCAATCAGAAAGCAGAAAATGGCTGAATATGGGTATGACACAGTGCGCCGGTAATGCAGACTGTCAATATCCCGATCGTTGTCGTGACGTGCACTTCAACTCACATATTTAACCCTCTAGGTTTAGGCCTTTTTGCTTGACCCATTGACTGTTAAAATGGAAAGATAGGCGCAAATCGTCCTCTGATTTTTTCCCCCGCAATACGTCTGTTCCGAAATCTCTACATAACAACTGCAAAGACTGGACAGTGTATTGCTGTCTATCAAAGAAAGAGATCGATATGAAAGACAAACTGAGAAAGTTGACAGTCTTGTTTCTAATTCGGTCCTTGCCGTTTCGGTTCCACTTTGTGTTTGATACAGACAAAATAAATGCTGTCCCCGAGGGCTAGTGGTGAGAAAGGAACAAAATAAAATCGAATGATGTCCAGCCATCGTTCTCTCTGTCTGTCTGTCTGTCTGTCTGTCCTGTCTGTCTGTCTGTCTGTCTGTCTCTCTCTCTCTCTCTCTCTCTCTCTCTCTCTCTTTATATTTTTTTTTACGCATGCGTCGAAAATGGTAGGATTCGCCAGTATAACTTTTCTTTACTGAGCAGCTGAGGGAGAATGCTGGGTTCTGCCTTTCGTAACGGTAAGACTAAACAGTGCGAACCTCTAACAGTTCACTGCCCCTTGGGACAGTACTTTCACCTACCATGGACCAACATTTCTGTCAGATGATAAACTTTGACATTCAAGATGATAAATCTGTTGGATCACATCCATTGGCCACCAGATTCATGAAAGGAATTTTTGCATTGCAAACACCTCTTTCAGAGTATACCAACACTTGGGGTATTTCAGTTTTGCTGGATTTTTACCAGAAAGAAAATTTAAATTAGGAACTTTCATTAAAGTAGTTATCCAAGAAATTATATGCACTGCTTTTGATTGTAACAGCACAGAGGATACAAACGCTTCATTTGACGAAACAAAGCAGTGTTCGTTTCATAAAAAGGGATGTTCCATCTATTTCAATGACAAACTGAAACACACAAGACCTAGTTATCACAAAAACGAAACACTTGAGCTACCCAGGTATGAAGATAAAAAAGTGTGTGTCGTAGAATGTTGAGAAGAATACGTAAATGGGACAAAGACCTTAAGAAAGAGACTGTGACCAACTCCTCCTTTGTCATTGTAGACCCCATAGTCATGCTTCTAAACACTTTAGTACGTTGGATGAAACAAGTTTCAGAGAAGGTAGCAGCCTCGGCAACGCTGAGTAGCGGAACCACAATAACGAACATTATGAAATATGCAGGGTCGTCAAATGCCTCCACTTTCAACGGATCTTATAACAAACCATTAATGCAGACTGGAAGGAAGACAGTGTGTACAAAGACTAACTCCTTTTGAATTACTTTGTGAAGAAGTGAACCAAGAAATGTGTTACTGACAATTCTCTGTTATTGAGTCTGTATGTTGATTGTCAACAGTTCAGTAAACTGAACGAGATTGCATTTCTGTCGCAAAATACATTTACAATATTTACACCTTAGAAAGCATTATCATGTCAGTATTCTATATATTCATATTTGGGATGAGAGTTTACAAGACTGGTGCTGTGGTTTAAATGGTGTATCATACCACGAGTGGTGCACAATTGTTCTGTTTATTGAGGTTTAAGTTACACTTTGCATTATACCATTTCTTTTCAATGAATTGTTCTGGTTAATGAGGTTTATGTCACACTTTGCATTATACCATTTCTTTTCAATGAATTGCTCTGGTTAATGAGGTTTATGTTACACTTTCCATGTATACCATTTCTTTTCAATAAACACATCAAATCACGCAAGGCGACATGATAATTTAAGCCTGTGTTTATTCTGTACATTGTGTAAATCATCACATATCTGTACGACCAACATTGAAGTCCTCTCTGGCACATAGTTCTGGAAACTACGAGAAATGAAATTAGAAACATGCACGAGAACTTACCTTGGGAAGTCGAAGTCTGTGTGGAATTTCATGAGCGAATTTGTAAGACACGGAGGGACAGATGCTCTCCAATTATTCAAAAAGAAATCCTCCCCTTTTTCTAGTAAGATATTTGGTTGTTAAAAAAATATTTAAAATTACACAGATCATTGGAATGATCTGAATGATCTGTATGTCAAAATATGGCCTCACCGCGCATGTGCATCTCATCTGTCCCTCCGTCTCTATCAACTATGCTCATGAAATTTGCGCACAAACTTCGACTTCCTAGGTAAGTTCTGGTTTATGTTTCTGATTAAGGTGGATAACCGGTGCCGTTTTGATGGCACCTGTCTTCATTAT
Source organism: Conus ventricosus (assembly GCA_018398815.1). NCBI lineage: Eukaryota > Metazoa > Mollusca > Gastropoda > Neogastropoda > Conidae > Conus > Conus ventricosus. The sequence goes on along the minus strand of CM031596.1, from coordinate 24,298,083 downwards.
CGATCTCATATCACAACAACGAGTCAAACACAACGTAACAGCACCACGAAGAAGGATTTTAAAACGGGTGATACTAGCTAACTGCCACAGCAAAATGGGACGGCTAGAATCTAATCAGGACAGTGTCTACAGATTCGACAGGTTGCAAACAAAAGCAAAGACAACAACAATAAGAAAAACAAAACAAGTCACAAACAATAACAACAACAAACCCTTAAAACAAGAGAGATCCAACTCGCGCTGGCTTTCTAAACACAAAAAACAGTGATCCCGACCACGCAGACAAAAGGATGAATCATTTACTGTTCAAGACTCTCGTATTCACATAGCACGCACGGCTTCGCACCGTTTGTGGCCTTTGTAGTTGGCTGGACTAAAAACTGCATCAATTGAATCAACAGTAAAAAACACTTTAGGGGGAGAAGGAAGTGGTTAGAAGGAGGAGGTGAAGGACGGGGGAAGCATAGGGGTATTTTGTTTAGCCTACGATAGTCTCCGGTCATTGCCTGGGTCGAAACTTGTCTGAAATCATTGAATGGATTGGGTCTGGGTTTCAGTGTGGTTTGATTGACGTTAAGCCTGGTTTGATTTCATCATGTGTCGGTTTGATTTGCTTATTTCTGTTTTGATTACATCTGACCGCTCTCTTCCGGAGGACAGGCACCCACAGTCGATACTTCTCTTGACAGGAATTCCCTTGTTCCTTTTTCCATTTTAAGTCCGTGGTTGCTTATTTGTATAAAGCATTTTAAAAGGGAAAATGTGTGTGTGTGTGTGTGTGTGTGTGTGTGTGTGTGTGTGTGTGTGTGTGTGTGTGTGTGTGTGTGTGTGTGTGTGTGTGATAATCTGGATGTATTTTTGTTGCTTATGTCTTCATTATGTATGCCTTCCATTATCAGACGAAGCTATTAGTAAGTCCTCAGTGGTTTATTTGACTAAAGGTTTCTGAAGGTGGAATGATGGTATATCATATAATATGGATGGATCTATATGATATATATATATATATATATATATATATATATATATATATATATATATATATATATATATATATCATACTCATGTATAGCACCCTTGTGTGGGACCACCAAATAAGCATCTGAGTATCAGTGTCTGTGTTTGTATCTCTACATCAGGCCCACGATCACCTTTCATGTGTCACTCTCTCTCTCTCTCTCTCTCTCTCTCTCTCTCTCTCTCTCTCTCTCTCTCTCTCTCTCTCTCTCTCTCTCTTGTCCAGAGAGAGTGAAAAAGAGAGAGAGAAAGTGAACATGGTCAACTATTGTTGATTATGTTCGCGATATTTATTGTTTAGCTTTATGTGTTAATGCGTATACCGCATTGGACGATGTATTGATTTCTTCCCTTACTTTTTTCAGTTGCGATCAATTTGATTTTGTGTCTACCCCCTCCCTCTGTTCCCGTTGACACGGGCATGTGGCCCAGTACAATTAAAACATTTCTCTCTCTCTGTCCAAGACTGACAGTACTACTGTCTGATCTCGTTGTCTGCAGACAAAACTTCTTGACAGTGAAGTAGAGGGTGCTCAGATTTTACAATTCAAACTGACACGCGTCATGCGTGGGCAATGGCCGCAGTCAGTGATACACGATTCGATTTTCAGATTCTCCGACACTGTGTATGGGCGCTCTCTGACAAACTGAATTTAGACGTTGTCTTCCGCGTTGTCCCTTAGGTTCAATTTGCCAGAGTCTCGACAGCACAGATCAGTGAATCTCTTTTACATGATTGGGCTTTAAACCTTCGCCGATCCCGTCAATCATTTTCAGGATTTTGAAGTTTAACAAACGAAACGTTCTCCATCGCAACTAAGAAACTCGTAACTAGTTTACAGATCAGGAGCCCTGTAGTTTTGTAAAAGATCGTCCTAATTCCACAAAAATTCAGTTTCCTTAAAATTGAAACCCAGAAACTTTTGTAATTCAGTGAACAATTAAAACACACAAAAACAAATTCATTTTGTTGAATTTCTCATGCTTTATCTGTTTTGGCACTTGGGGTGTACCTAATAAATCATCGTTGGCGCACGTACAAGTGAAGCAATGGCGGTCAGTAGAACTAATTTAGAAGCTGCATCATCATCGGATGGGGACACACAATTACAAGTTAATGCACTTATTTTTGTTTAATGCAAGTATTCCCGTCGGTATAGTTGCATTATGCTGCAAACAATCTATCTGACAGTTTTGTCCCGTTGCAGATCACATTTCTATCTTCAACATTTTACAACCATGCTAGTATAGATAGTAGCACTTCAATCTTCAACATTTTACAACCATGCTAGTATATATAGTAGCACTATGCCACACGCAAGAAAAGGGTGGGGGGATTTCTATCTGACAGTTTTTTTTATTCATCGCAGATCATATTTCAATCTTAAACATTTTACACCCATATCATTATAATGATCTCAGCTACTCTGAATACGTTATAAACAAACGGCGCTCTACTAGTAGATGGAAGTAATCTTATGAAACACGAGCAAGTGTCATGACCAATGCTAATCATAATGCATAACCAGTTGAAGTATCCAGAGGCTGCAAGGGCGTGTTGATTTAAAGGAAAACAGGAGAGATGGACACTAACTGGTTCCACTAGAAGACTATTTAGAGGCCACAAAAGTATTTCATAGTAAAGAAAAATAAACACGATTATGTTTTATAGAAAGACAGCAATAAAAAAAAAACCGACAATAAAAAAGAAAGAAAGAAAGAATTACGGAAAGAAAGAAAGAAATGAAGAAAGAAGGAAAATCATAAAAGAAGTGATAAAAAAATTGCTTAAAATCTACTTGAATTAGAAACAATAATTTAAGAACTTTGCAAACAAGGAATGGCAGAGTTTTAAACAAATATCATGTTGCACGACAGCCCAGTATTCACAAGGAACTGGAAAGAACACTAATTTTGAAAGAGTTCTGCAAGTTTCATTCTACGTGAAGCAGTGGATCTATAGATTTTAAAGGTGCAGTTATTTTCTTAATTTCGCCAAAAGAAAAAGAAACACCCGAAGGTGCTGGGGAGGACCCAGAGAAGCACTGTCTTCACCTGCTTTTAGAGCAGTCCTGTACCACCCTTGGATGCCTGCGCTGTGTTGACGATGGGTACAGGCACGCGCAGGACACTCCATTAAGTTATCAAGGGTCATAACTGCTCCTGAATAGAGGTAAATCAGACTACAGGATGCAACTCATAACAGCCTTAAAATAGCATCCCCCATGGGTGTACCAGCCCGTATTTCATGACTGCAGAGCCCACCGGCAAAAGACACCACCCTCCAGCTGCCGAGCACACCCCACAGACCCAACCACCCCTGCCCACGGACAGATGAAGACAGTGCCACTCCAGACACAGCCAAGCTTTCGCCATACGGTCTTACGTGCCCTCAAGAGAGAATCCAAAGTTGTAGTCTTTCCCACTGTCAACAGGACTTTCCCTGTGGTCAGTGGGTCTTTCCTCACCGTCACTGGACCTTTCTCCAGGGTCAGCCTAGTTAAGGCAAAGAAGAAAAAGAAACACCCGAAGGTGCTGGAGAGGACCCAGAGAAGCACTGTCTTCACCCGCCTTTAGAGCAGTCCTGTACCACCCTTGGAGGCCTGCGCTGTGTTGACGATGGGTACAGGCACGCGCAGGACACTCCATTAAGACATCAAGGGACATAACTGCTCCTGAACAGAGGTAAAGCAGACATTAATGTGACAAACACAACACGTTTGGGCATATTATATATATATATAAAAGAGGCTTTTAACTTGTTTTATCTAATGTTGCTCCCCAAGGGGTTGAGCACTTAAAAAAATGTTTTAGGCATTTTAGATATACTGATATATATATATATATATATATATATATATATATAATATATATATATATATATATATATATATATATATATATATAAATATATATATATGTGTGTGTGTGTGTGTGTGTGTGTGTGTGTGTGTGTGTGTGTGTGTGTGTGTGTGTGGCCTTCTGTTGTGGCATGGGAATGGGTTTCCTTTCGTACCCCCTTTCTGTAGAACACGATCTCCGTTTTATTGTAGATGGGGCAGTACCGACCAGGGGCAATATTGAGCAGGGGAATATCAAGCAGAGTGAATATAGGACACCAGGAGTATTTAGTTACGGGCATATCGAGAAGAGTCAAGCGGGGATAAGTATTGAGCTGGGGGATTATCTACCCTGGGGAAAATCGAGCAGCGACAAGCAGGATAATGATCGAGACGGGCGGTATATGGAGCAGGGAGAGAATTGAACTCAGAGAGAATCGAGCGGGAGAGGGAAGTATGGAGACGCTCCTCTTCAAAGAACAGGCGTCTGATTCTTCACCTTAACAGCCAAAGGTTCAAAGTAAAAATAATCTGATCAAAGTTACATATCTAATTTTTCTTTTTTTAGTTTCTTCGTTCTATACTCTGAATCATACGGTCAGCACGACAAAGATGATGATGACGTTTGTACAGAGACTAGAATAGCCTTCGTTTGAAACAAACTCTAGAAACACTTCAGCCAAATCAGTAAATCATGAAAGGTTCACACATTATTCCTGTATGTATCATGCTACGTGGCCAGTTACTCGCTGACGTATAGGGCTAGTAATATCCCCACTAACGTCGAAATCTACGTAAAGAAGACGATAACACAATAAATAGCCTAATGTTCTCTCAGAAACAAACAGGTGGAGACACGACATGTAAAAATGACGTCAGACCAAAAAACGAACATGCAAGCCGTTTACATAATAGATACCAAACCAGCATGAGAAACAAAAATAGACTGTTACTGATATGGCCGTCGGAGCGTGTACGCATTGTCCTAGCTTGTATAACGGAAGCGAAGGCTTTTTGATTATGGATTGTGTTCTCTGTCTGTCTCTGTCTGTCTGTGTGTCTGTCTGTCTGTCTTTGTCTTTGTCTTTGTCTTTGCCTCTCTCTCTCTCTCTCTCTCTCTCTCTCTCTCTCTCTCTCTCTCTCTCTCTCTCTCTCTCTCTCTCTCTCTCTCCTTCCCCCATTGTGTTGGAAGAAAGGACTGTTCAATATATTTGAAAGGGGACGTCCACTCTGGCGGCACAACTAAGCACTTACTAATCTCAGTAGGAGGCCTGGCTGGTACTGTCCTGTGCACGGTGGATCTGTTCACCATGTGTCACGGTAGGCCTGTCTGGTGCTGACCTGTGTATGGTGGATCTGTTCACCATGTAGGTGTCACGGTGGGCCTGTCTGGTGCTGACCTGTGTATGGTGGATCTGTTCACCATGTAGG
>CM031596.1:24270295-24280295 GCA_018398815.1 Conus ventricosus | reverse complement strand
GGAAGGGGGTGGAAGAAGACAGAAGGGGTGTGTGTGTGTGTGGGGGGGGGGGGGACATGGGGAAAAGGGAAAGTCGGGGTTAGCCGAAAAGAGATAGCATCACAATAACACCAACAATAAATACAACAGTGACAACAACAACATGACCTGCAAGCGGCAAAGCAAGCGACGAAAAAAAACAACACACAACAAATGGGCATGTAGCTTGAAAAGATTTTGATTCAGTGTAACAGCAGATGTTTCGGCATACAAACCTATTGTAGAGAAAAAGTGTATTAATTGATAATAATTCCATGCTATAGTAAACTTAGACGTTTTATCGATAACATTTGATTTACATTGTTTTAGCTTGTATTAGCTGCTTCTGAAAGACAATTAAATTTGGTGGGGATTTTTCTCTTACGTATTTACATACATACTGTTTGGCAAACATAAAAAAGTCGAAAGCACTGTCTGTAGCCATACGGTTGTAAACATTATTAAGTCACGTGAAATCTTCACAATACAAGCAATTTCGTATTTTTCATTGAATGGTCTTTCCAAACAGATCGACAAACATCGAATATATTTGCAATTCCAGACAGAGTGTTCAACTGAATCTTTTACTTCATTGTATAATAACCAGTTTACCCCCCCAAAAAAGATACCCCATCGGACACAAAACAGCATTTCTTGCAAGACTTCTGTGCACAATTCCACTCTGTAGCCATTTTAGTCGAACGTCTTTAATTTGATGAATACAAGCCATGCTGTGTATCATTTTTAGTGGTCACTGGTAAACGTTTGCCCTGCATTACTCCACACGGTAGCACCGTCCTAACTCCGCCTCCCTTAACATTTCTTTTTGCCTTTCTTCACTGTCGTCAACAGTGTTATTCTATGGATCGTTCTCTTGTCTTTGTTCTGGAAACTTTTTACATCTGTTTATAGTGGGATTTTATGTCATGCAAGCCTTTCGTGTAGCAGCCTGCTGACAAGGTAGTGAGAAAGACGCACTGTCCAATGTATCTGAAGTGTATATTTGCCCAAATGACATTTTTGTAGTTTTTTTTGGTGGCATTTAGGCGTTTTCGTTGTTTTCTTTTCTATCCTTTTTTTTTTTTAAAATCTGGCAGTGTGAAATCACGCAGAATGACTGGCATTGGCAGCACAGCCAGTCTCCCCCCCACCCCCACCCATGAATGCCAAAAGTTTACCCACCATGTCATTAACTCCTGTTATCTCTCAACAGGTTTTGAAATTTTTGCATTTTGCATGAATGAGTCGTGATTTTTCTTAACATTTTGCGCATTATTTCTAAAATAATACTATTTTTGCGATGAATGTGACTATTTCGGGTTTTCTAGGCGATACATTGCTTCAGATAACAAAAATGGGGTGTTAAATACCATAATTCCGGGAAGAAAAACCGTCGATCACCGGTGATCGAAATTCAAGGGAAAGAACTGGTTATTGTTTGTTTCTTTTTCAGGGTATCAGTTCTTGTTCTGGTGGTCTGCCCTGCCCAGGAGATGACTTCTTGTGCCTGTGTGGGTTTGAGAGCACTGAAAATGCTTTGTGTGGTCGCCTGGGCTGATACAATGACAACGTGATCTTGTGGTCACGCAGTATTTTGTCGCTCTCTAAATGTGGCTGAATAGACTTGTGTGTACTCCGCTGCATTAGAATAAACTTGGCTTTTAGTTTATTTTTGTTGAATAATTTGATGGGAAAAAGATGGCAGCAAAATGGCATCCACGAGCCATGCTCTAACTGTAGCTTGGCATCCTAAGAGTGTAAGAAATTCAGGGCGTAAACACTTGTATGAAGGGGAGGGGAGGAAGGGGGTGGTGGTTACTTCCCTCCTTTATACCTAAACTTCCAGCTCTTCCTCCAGTTCTATCCTACCTTTTGAAACCAATACCCATCTCAGCGGTTCTTTGTTGACGCAGTGCAAGAAGGGTGGTGAAGGGGAACGATTGTTCTCAGTCAGTTCTGAGCCAGCATCCTGTGCTGTTTTTAGGGTGCTGTTTCTGCACGTTTCCCAGGGGACAGGGTGTGTGGACGAGTAGTGGACGGTGCACATTGCTCCTATTGTGGGTGCTTGATAGTCTTTCCTGTACAGGCCATCTGTCATGGGGGTGCTAGAAATAGTCAGAAAAATCCACTCCCTTCAACAACAAAGGTTACTCTATCTGTCTGTCTGTCTGTCTGTCTGTCTGTCTGTCTGTCTGTCTGTCTCTCCCTCTTACAACACACACACACACATCCACGCGCGCACGCGCGCACACACACACACACACACACACACACCACACCACACACACACACACACACACACACACACACACACACACACGTACACACACATACACACGCGCGCGCACCCACAGACACACACACAGAAACACACACACACGCGCGCGCGCGCACACACGCACACACACACACACACACACACACACACACACACACACACACACACACACACACACACACACACACACACACGCGTGCGCGCGCGCGCGCGCGCGCGCGCGCCCACACACACACACACACACACACACACACACACACACACACACACACACACACACACACACACACACGCACACACATATACACGCACACGCACACACACAGACACACGCACACACACGCACACACAAGCACACACACTCGCGCGCGCGCTCGCGTGCACACACACACACACACACACACACACACACACACACACACACACACACACACACACACACACACACACACACACGATTTGGTGGGGAGGGATGATATTGAAGATGTGAATCAGCTTACAATACCATGATTGCTCATTTCCTGTTTAGACATGCAGAAAATGTCATCAGTCTACACCCTCTCTCAACTTTTTTTCTCCCCACCACACGCCTTACTCTGGCCACCATATATACGGCCACTCCTTGGGGTGATGCACACACCTACATACATGCGCAAATGCGCTTCCTATTGCCCCGCCCCCCATACACCCCCCCCCCCCCCCCCCCAACCTCCCTGCCCCCCCCCACCCCCCCCCCCCCCCCCCCCCCCCCAACACACCAACCAGACACACACACAACACAACACACCACACCACACACCACCACACACACACAACACGCACCACGCACGCACGCACGCACCACCACGCACGCACGCCACGCACGCACGCACGCACGCACACCCCACACACACAACACACACACACACACACACACACCCGAGGAGAGCCAGGGGAGTGAGAAGAGGGACAAGGGGAAAGACGACTGTGGTCAACAGCTTACCAACAGCATGAAATGGATGGCGGGAAGGAAGATGTTCTTAGTAAGGCTGAGCCGGATCGCGTTTTCCCAGCAGCAAAACAAGTTCCTCAAAGCTCTTCTTCCGGGCGGAGATGTGCCATTGTGTTGCCAACTATGCAGGAGGACAGCGGTAAGTCCTTGAGGCTGAAAGCGCTTGTCATTCCATGCAAAGCCTGTATGGACGGGCACTCACCAGAAAATGGAGTTGCACTCCACCGCAAAGTTTTCTGTTTCAGCAATCAGATGAGAACTCCTCTTCACTTAGCACTGGCATCGGAAGATCTTTTGTATTAAGGTGGGGGCTGGAGCCGGAAGGAGCATGTTTGACAAAAAACATCACAAGTAGTTGTCGTTGTTGTTGTCGCACCCTGGCTAAAAGACTCCAGGGATCATCCGAACAGCCGAAGCACTTGAACACTATAGTGATGATGGTAGTCCTTCGGATCCGAAGATGACGTTAGCGTTTCTACAGCTCATCGATGTACGCGGAGGTGGCTCTGCAGCCCCAATCTGGAGGCGCAGAGTCTGGAACAGTGGGGGCACTGGAAGTCCGTTGTCGTGATCGCTGCTGCTGCTGCTCTGTGGCGTTGATCCCTGGCGGCAGTCAGCTTTTGGCGTCGAGTACTTTCGAAGTTGGTAGCGGCTTTGTCAATTGTGGCCCGCCACAGAGGTCGGTCACTGGCGCACTCCTCTAGTTCTTTTGGTTTGAGTTCGCACCACTGGAGGTTTGATTTGACCGAGTCCTTGTACCGTTTCTTTGGGCGTCCTTGGTTTCTCTTGCCGTGCAGAAGCTCTCCATACAGCAGTCGCCTTGGCATACGGTGCTCTTCCATACGGATGACATGCCCCACCCATCGAAGCTGGGCCTTGATGAGCATTGACTCGATACTTGTAGTGTGAGCACGGTCCAGGACCTCGAGGTTGGAAACACGGTCCTGCCAATGGATTCCGAGTATGGAGCGAAGAGCTCGCATGTGGAAGTTCTCCAGCTTCTTGACGTGTCTGCGGTACAGTGTCCAAGATTCGCACCCATAGAGGAGAGAGGGCAAGACCACTGCGTTGTAAACTCTCAGTTTTGTAGTCAGCCGAATGTTGTGTTGACTAAGCACTCTGTTGCGGAGTCTTCCCAGCGCCTGGCTTGCTTTGCTGATTTGGGCATCAACTTCCCTGTCCAGGGAGCCATCACAGGAGATGGTACTTCCTAGATATCTGAAATGTTCAACGTCCGCAAGCTGGGAGTCGTCAATGACGATGGTGGGTGCCGAGGGGTTGGTGTTTGGTGCGGGTTGGTGAAGCACCTCAGTCTTGCCGAGGCTGATTGTCAGGCCGAAGAGCTTTGAAGCATCGGAGAAGCGGTCAAGCATCGTTTGCAGATCGGATTCTGCATGGGCCACCAGTGCGCAGTCATCGGCAAAGAGGACTTCTTGAAGGAGATCTTTGATGCTCTTTGTCTTGGCAGTGAGGCGACGAAGGTCAAAGAGGGAGCCGTCCAGACGATAGCGGAAGTAGACTCCCTTCTCCAGGTCTTGGACAGCGTGGGACAGCATGCAGGTGAAGAAGACGTTGAAGAGGACCGGAGCTAAGACACAGCCCTGCTTCACGCCATTGCTGATCTCGAAGGCTTCCGTCACGTTTCCACTGGAGAGGATCTGGCCGGTCATGCCATCATGGAAGAGCTTGATCATTTTCACAAACTTTGGCGGGCATCCAATGCGCTCAAGGACTGTCCAAAGAGCTTCCCTGTTGACCGTGTCAAAGGCCTTGGTCAGGTCAATGAAAACAGAGTATAGGGGCATGTTTTGTTCGATACACTTCTCCTGAAGCTGTCTGACAGCAAAAATCATGTCGACAGTGCTTCTGCCGGGTCTGAAGCCGCACTGCGCCTCGGGGAGGTTCTGCTCGGAAACAGTGATGAGTCTGTTGAGGATAGCTCTGGCAAAGATCTTTCCAGCAATGGAGAGTAGCGAGATGCCTCTGTAGTTCCCACAGTCGGCTTTGCTTCCCTTGTTCTTGTAGAGGGAGACAATCAGGGCGTCCCGGAAGTCATCTGGCATCTTCTCCTCCTCCCAGATACTCCGCAGGACATCTTGAAAGGCTTTTAGGGCGTTGGGGCCTGCCGCCTTGTAGATCTCAGCAGGTATTCCGTCCTCTCAAATTGCTGTTTATCGAGGCAGACATGGATTACAGGAAGCGTTGTGTCTGAAGGATACTGTCTCCCAAATTGCTGTTTATTGAGGCAGACATGGATTACAGGAAGCGTTGTGTCTGAAGGATACTGTCTCTCAAATTGCTGTTTATTGAGGCAGACATGGATTACAGGAAGCATTGTGTTTGAAGTATATTGTCTCTCAAATTGCTATTTATTCAGGCAGACATGGATTACAGGAAGCATTGTGTTTGAAGTATATTCTCTCTCAAATTGCTGTTTATTGAGGCAGACATGGATTACAGGAAGCATTGTGTTTGAAGGATACTGTCTCTCAAATTGCTGTTTATTGAGGCAGACACGGATTACAGGAAGTATTGTGTTTGAAGGATATTGTCTCTCAAATTGCTGTTTATTGAGGCAGACACGGATTACAGGAAGTATTGTGTTTGGAGGATATTGTCTCTCAAATTGCTGTTTATTGAGGCAGACATGGATTACAGGAAGCATTGTGTTTGAAGTATAGTGTCTCTCAAATTGCTGTTTATTGAGGCAGACATGGATTACAGGAAGCATTGTGTTTGAAGTATAGTGTCTCTCAAATTGCTGTTTATTGAGGCAGACATGGATTACAGGAAGCATTGTGTTTGAAGTATAGTGTCTCTCAAATTGCTGTTTATTGAGGCAGACATGGATTACAGGAAGCATTGTGTTTGAAGTATAGTGTCTCTCAAATTGCTGTTTATTGAGGCAGACATGGATTACAGGAAGCATTGTGTTTGAAGTATAGTGTCTCTCAAATTGCTGTTTATTGAGGCAGACATGGATTTCAGGAAGTATTGTGTTTGAAGTATAGTGTCTCTCAAATTGCTGTTTATTGAGGCAGACACGGATTACAGGAAGTATTGTGTTTGAAGGATATTGTCTCTCAAATTGCTGTTTATTGAGGCAGACACGGATTACAGGAAGTATTGTGTTTGGAGGATATTGTCTCTCAAATTGCTGTTTATTGAGGCAGACACGGATTACAGGAAGTATTGTGTTTGAAGGATATTGTCTCTCAAATTGCTGTTTATTGAGGCAGACACGGATTACAGGAAGTATTGTGTTTGAAGGATATTGTCTCTCAAATTGCTGTTTATTGAGGCAGACACGGATTACAGGAAGTATTGTGTTTGGAGGATATTGTCTCTCAAATTGCTGTTTATTGAGGCAGACACAGATTACAGGAAACATTGTGTTTGAAGGATTTTGTCTCTCAAATTGCTGTTTACTGAGGCAGACACAGATTACAGGAAGCGTTGTATTTGGAGGATATTGTCTCTCAAATTGATGCCAATGCCCGTGGTCATTAAGTTCATGGAATTATTTGAACACGATGATACCATGCTGATAATGAATCGATTTTTTTGACGATGCGTTCACATATTTCGTCATAGCGTATATATAGACGATTTAGTTTTTTTTCTGTTTATTTGCTTGAGAACTAAATACTGCAAATTCTGTTGGTTTTAAGGCATATATATATATATATATATATATATATATATATATATATATATATATACAACAAACTAATAAATTCCAAGGATAAGTAACGCACCGTTCCAGCAACTTAAGAGCAGCTTGGTGTTGCAATGACTGCAAGAAATATTGAATTATAAACAAAGCTTGCTCTTATGTCTTAGATTGAAGAAATAGGGGGAGATACGCATTCATATCTGCGGTGGTAGATGATTCTGCCTAACTAACAGTATGTGCTTGAGTGGGTGAATGGGGAAAAATAAAATAAATGCTTCTCAAAATGAGCCTTCAGCAAGCTTATATTCTCCAAGGGGGAGACATCCTCCAATAGGGAGGGAAACTCACTAACATATAACTCCTGGTCATATACCGATATTTCGAAACTTGGTGGTTTCTCCTCAGTGACCGCGGAAAGTGGTAATTTGACTCCTCTGCCTTTTCAGTTTTAAGAAGAATGCAATCCCAGAAAAGGTTGGTGTGCAATACCGTAGTATGTTTGTTGAGTTTTCAAAAAACCAACCAAAGGTGCCATCTAAGAAGCAAAAGAAAATCATAAAAGAGCAAAACAAGCTACATTTTCTTGTGAAAAGTAGAAAATATAAAAAGAGATATCCTCTAAGACACAAGTGCTGAGGGCCAGTTCTTGGAATGAATCCGCAAGGGACTAAAATACAACAAACTAATAAATTCCAAGGATAAGTACCGCAACGTTCCAGCAACTTAAGAGCAGCTTGGTGTTGCAATGACCGCAAGAAATATTGAATTATAAACAAAGCTTGCTCTTATGTCCTTAGAGTTTAAGCTTCTTTTACGCAGTGGTTTTATGAGAGAGTGTATATATATATATATATATATATATATATATATATATATATATATATATATATATATATATATATATATATATATATATATATATAAAGACTGTCCTTACAGTTTAAGCTTCTTTTACGCAGTGGTTTTATGAGAGAGTGTGTTTGTGATTAAGAGAGAGAGAGAGGAGAGAGAGAGAGAGAGAGAGAGAGAGAGAGAGAGAGAGAGGGGGAGATAATCCATCTTTTATTTGCACTTCTGCATGTTGAGAGTTACACACTCTTTAATCCTTATGCATATAGACTGCCCTGAAACTGTTTTGAAGAATCCAACATCTTTATAGAATGAAAAGAAGATCATCTCTATGTTTTATAGAATTATATAGAATGAAAAGAAGATCATTCTCTACCCCCCCCCCCCCCCCCCCCCCCCCCCCCCCCCCCCCCCCCCCGCTGTGGACACGGTTGATATGCTTCAGAATCATTTTCACTCTGGCACAACATTCCTTTTTTCCCCAATGTAAGGCGTGCTTTTTTTAATTTAATCAAGATATAATGCAAAGCACAAATATGCACAAAACACAGCAACACGTATTGAAGACAAAACGCAAAGTATACACACTGCATGTTCACAAATATGTGTCATTCAGACGTCACAGACCAGATACATGGACGAAGTGGAAAATGATTCTCCCAGGTGGATTTTTGTCAGGAGAAGAATGGCAAGGTAAAAGCGAGAACTGGAGACGCCTGACCCTCAAAAAACAAACAAACAAACAAACATTTCGGAAGCAGGGGGGGGAGTAGAAGAGGGGGAGGAAGAAATGCGGCTAAATGTCTTCAAATGTAAGTGACCTCATGCATCATGCGATGGTTATTCACGAAGGCATCGTCGTGCATTTAACCCTCTAGGGATGCCACAGGCTCTTTGTCCAGTGCCAACAGCTCTCCTGCCCTCTGAATGTTCTGTTTTAGCAACGCCCTTTTGTCTGTTGCTCTCTTTCACTCTGTCTCTTTCTTTAATATATATATATATATATATATATATATATATATTATATATATATATATATATATATATAGAGAGAGAGAGAGAGAGAGAAGAGAGAGAGAGAGAGAGAGAGAGAGAGAATAGCGACAATAATCAGCGTTATTTTAAAAAGAGTGCTCAAACACAGTGGGAGCGACATTTGTTATATTAAAAACAGGTTACAAAACAGGCTTAAAACCACCTACAGATCTGTTTCATGCTTTTGCAGTCTTCTCCTGAAGACTGCAAAAGCATGAAACAGATCGGTAGGTGGTTTTAAGCCTGTTACAAAACTCATATATATATATATATATACACTTTTGTTCTTATTTACTTTCATCTACTATGTTTCTACCTTTGGGGATTGTTGTCCCGTCTTTATTTCTAATGCCAATTTATGGCATTCCAGGTTTTTATTGTCGTCTTTCATGTACGTAGTGGATGGAAACCTTAAACGAGGCAGGGGATGGTACACAATACTAAAACAACAAGATGAAATAAATCCACGCCCATAACTTCAAGCGAATGCTGCCTACGATATCCAATCGCCTAATAGAAATGACAACGCAGAGCACACAGAACAAACAAAGAGACATTCCCCCAAAAAGGATGTTCCAAACTTGTCCATTATTATACCCTTAACCTGACCCAAAAAGGATGTTCCCAACTTGTCCATTATTATACCCTTAACCTGACCCAAAAAGGATGTTCCCAACTTGTCCATTATTATACCCTTAACCTGACCCAAAAAGGATGTTCCCAACTTGTCCATTATTATACCCTTAACCTGACCCAAAAAGGATGTTCCCAACTTGTCCATTATTAGACCCTTAACCTGACCCAAAAAGGATGTTCCCAACTTGTCCATTATTAGACCCTTAACCTGACCCAAAAAGGATGTTCCCAACTTGTCCATTATTAGACCCTTAACCTGACCCAAAAAGGATGTTCTCAACTTGTCCATTATTACACCCTTAACCTGACCTATCTACTCTGCAGCAACAACACGAGAAAAGAACAAACACAAGTTAACATTTGTTTTAAGACTGGCACAACCTTTTTGACTTTGAATAGTCAAAAATGCACACAAGTAACAACTACAGGTAACTTCGTTCGATTGGTATTAATGAAATCTGAAATTAGACAAGGAACAGTATTGAAAGAGAAGGATAATGTCACATGACAATAGATT
>CM031596.1:24254649-24267149 GCA_018398815.1 Conus ventricosus | reverse complement strand
AAGTCTGTCTGGCCCTAGAGAAGGACCAGAGCCGGGTCCCCTGAAGCTTTCCTTCCCAGAGGTCCCTGTGGGTAAGCTTGGCCCTCAGGCTGGGTCTGACTGACCCTGCTGCCTTATGTGTGGACTTTGGTGCAGTGGGCATGGTGTTTTGTCCATGTGCACAGTGTTCCATCCATCCGTCTGTCCATTCTTCCATCCATCCATCTATCCAATCCGTCTGTCCATCCATCATCCACACCGTCCCCGTAAGCATTCCTCCCATCCCCTGTGGGCAAGCTTGCCCAGCTGGGTCTGACTGTCCCGTCCATCATGTCGGATTTGTCCGTGGGCCATGGTGTTTGTCCATGCACAGTTCCATCCATCCTCTGTCCTCGTCCATCCTCCATCCATCCATCCGTCCTATCCCACCATGTTCCATCCAATCCCGTCCGTCGTCAGCCATCGTCCATATTCCTTCACGATTTCCTGATTGGTATTGTATTATATATCAATTCGCCCATCTATTGTTCTCTGTTCCATCCAAACGTCCATCCATCATCCGCTCCGTCACCATCCACCATCCAGCCACACCTAAAGACCGTAACCTGCATGTACAATCAATCCAATTGAGCCGTAGCAGAGTTTGACTTGACGTGACCTGGTGGCTGTAAACGCCTGTCTTTATTGCTGCATTCGTCCTTGGTGCTGTTGTTGAAACTTAAGAACGTGAATGGCAGCGCGATGCGAAGTCTCGTGTACCCTCAAAACAGCCACTGCCTGCAGTCTCCGCAGGGTCTGAATCATTGCATGCTGCAGCGGCCTGTAAGGCCCTGTCTTGACCTGCAGTGGGTACTGAGATCATGGTTGATAATGTTCAGACTGAAATTTGCAGAGCTTCGCGTGGAAACGTAGAACTTTACTGCCTCTCGTGTCTGAAGTACTAATTGTTCACTGAACTGCCGCTCGATCTCCACAGCAGTTCGAGGTGATACGGACACTGAAATCTCGAAGGAAAAAAAAACAAAGAAAAAGATGCAAAGCATATAAACGTACTCCCAGTTTATCTTGAATATGCGTGAGATATTCCATGAAGAGGAAAACCCGTTTTGGGCAGTTATAGTTATAGCCGTTAGGTAAACGGCTACGCTGGTAAACATCGCCATCATCTGTGACCCATAATGAACATACCTACAAATTTCAGAAAGATCGGCCAAGTACTTTTGGTCCTAGCGAGGAACACTTTTGACCTACGGTACGGACAACACACCACCCACACACACAACAAACACCCAACACACACACTTACACACACCAACCACACCACACACACACACACACACACAACACACACAACACACACAGCATTTTTTCGTTTCCATTGTAAAGTACTCCCTGTTCTATAAGAACTGGGAGTACAAAAACGAACAGCACTCTGAAAGTTTTAGCGTTATATGTAATATTTCAGAGAAACGAACTTTAGCATCGTGACGGCCGAGCTTTTTGTTGAAGAGAAGACAACTCATTTACGAAGGAGCCGAAAGGGAAACCGAGCGCCAGGATTCTTGCAGACTTGCAGGACAGTGCCATTAGCTTACTTACACAACCCGGTCCTCCCTCCGGGTGTATGCGGGACCCGTCACCGCCAGACGGTGTTGTGAGTGCCCCCCTCCCCCCCCCTCCCCCCCCCCCCCCCCCCCCCCCCCCCTTTTTCCGTCCCCCACCCCTCCTACCCCCACCAACCCCTCACCACCTCCACCCCTGTCTCCTTTACCCCCTTGATCCTCCCAATGGTTCCTCTGCGCTCACTGCAGGTCCATCTCTCAAGACTGACTGACGAGACACTGCCTTGCTGGCACCGAAGAGTTTCTCGTTTTTTCCCAGCCATTTCGGCTCAGGTGGCAGTCACAAACAATTTGTTGGGAAGAGGAGAGGGGAAAAGGGAAAGAATTGAGAGACGGGGAGGGGGAGGGGAAGAGAGAGAGAGAAGGGGAGAGAGAAGAGAGAGAGAGAGAGGGGAGAGAGAGAGGGGAGAGAGAGAGAACGAACGAACGAACGAACGAACAAAATTTAATGATAGCCAATATGCCCATGTCATCAGGGGTATGAAAATTGGAATGGGAGGGGAATAATGATAATACTAAACTAAAACGGAAAAAGCAAAAGTATATCTTCAATGAATCAAACATCAACATCGTACAAGAAGTGTGTTCTAGTATTAAAGGCTTTTGATAAATACACAGCAAGAGGTTTACATATTCTGACATCTGACAGTAATAAAGTCAGTTTAAAATGCATTTGGATGCTATAGTATTGGCTGGGATAAAGGTTTTCCGTAAAGAACTGTATTCATTACACACTAGATAAAATGCGTTCAATTTCTTCAATACCAGGACAAAATGGACAATCATATTTATTCTTGTGATTGAAAATCTAGACTCATGAATTCTTAGTTGTGAAACCCAAGTCTAATTCTGTCAGGAAATTTTCTAAGAGATGGATTTTTTATTCTAGACAAATATTCTGGAACATCATAGAGTTGTCGGAACGAAGAGTAGAACTGAAATCTTTCTTTCGAGTTAATAGCATCGTCTAAGTCTTGTAAATAACAGTCAACAAGTCTTTGTTTAAAGCATGCACAAAACATTTAATATTTTCCACCCCTTGTTTTCCCCCACACAATCCAAAACCATATTTATATAATGTCAAACATATATTACTTACCCAGTTCTTTTTGCCCTTATAAGCAGACTACACAAATTTTATGGGAAATTTTCTTGGGATACGGCTATCTTCCATACGGGCCCAATTTCAGCCAATATTTTACACATTTTATGAAAGTCTAAAATATATAACGGGTATCTGCCAGTTTCGGAATATATAAGTGCCTTGGTGTGTGAACACTTACATTCAGAAGACGTTTAATAGGCAAAAGGTGTACTCTTTCAATTATAGCATGGTTTGCAGTTAAACCCCAAACTTAAAGCGCCATATGTTAAAATTGGCTGGATCGGGATATAAAAAATTTTTTGAAGAAAAGTTTTGGATTGTTTTCACCTAGAGACCACAAAAATTTCAAAATACTGAAAACACATTTTTTTTAGCTTTGAGCGCCTTGTCCTCCAAAGAATACGAAAAAGTTAAACCGGTAGAAAGAATGACACCTAAGTATTTATACTCATTAAACAACTTCAATTGTATACCATGTAAACCATTTTTCCCGTGAGGCAACATGCCCTCCTTTACGAAATATTATAATTTTAGATTTTTCCCCCTTCACGATCAGCCCCATTTTTATTGGCAGTGTTAGTTAATATATCTAGTTGTTTTTGAAGACCAATTACAGTATGGGAAAGAAGAACAACGTCATCAGAAAAAAGCATGATAAAAATGTGAAGAATATCGGGGATAAGCTTATTCCATGTTTTCCAGATAATGCAACGTCTTTTGCGAGTTCATTTATGAATAGCGAAAATAAAATAGACTACAGTTGTCACCTTGTTTCAAACCACGAGGACACGTAAAGGCTTCAGTAAAATCACTGTTTTGCCCGAACTCTAGCTTTAACGACTTGGTTTTATACTTTTAATTGCATGATGCATTTTACCTTGCACACCATTTTTATTCAGTTTTTAACCACAGTTTATTCTATTCACTAGATCAAAGGTTTTTTTAAAAGTCGATAAATGCTGCATAGAGCTTTTTGCCAGAAGATAACTGTTTCTTTACAAGTATACTAAAGTAAATATGTGGTCAACTGTGCTATAACTCTTCCTAAAACCTGCCTGTGACTCATTGATTACATTATTTTCTTCCACCCACTCTGTAAGACGTTTGTTCAGAATAGAGTGTATAATTTTCCCTGATATTTAAAAATGAGATGCCTCGGTAATTGTCTGGAAAATTAACATTACCTTTTTTTATGCAGAGGATGTATAATTGCTTCTGACCACATGAGTGGAAATGTCCGGAATCAAACAGTCTATTGAAAAATTTGGTCAAAAAAGAAACGACTAATGGAGGAGCACACTTGTAAAAATTCACCACTAAATCCTCGGTTCCAGCAGCTTTACCATTTCGAAGTATCGTACTGCTTTTTTAACCTCTAATTTCTGTTATTTCCCAGTCGAGGGCGGAAGTATCTAAATTACAGGAGAAACTAGCGTCACAAATTATTATTGTTGGTCATCTGATTAGCTACAGGTACAAAATAATCGCTAAATCAGAATAAAATTTCGTTTTTCCCTGTTCAAAGTCGTTTATAAACTTTATGAAAGTGATTGTACCATTCTTCAATTGTGAGGGAGTTTTCTATGATTTCGTACCTACCTTTGACTTTATAGTCCCCCAGAATTTCTTGGATCACTTTTATTTGTCTCAAGAGCAGCCAGTATGCGTAATTTATCTTTTTTTTGTTTTCTAACAAGCAAGTGTTTATATTCTCTTCGTTTATAAGTGTAAGTAAGCCTCAGTTCTTTGACCTGTTTTGGGCTTTTCTTGCAATATGTAAAATTTTTCAAGGATTGCAATAAGTCTGATCTTGCATTCGACATTCACTATCGAACCAGGAATTGTTATTCTTTTCACCTATAACAATATGCTTTTTCATACATTGGCCTGCAAGAGTCAAACTTTCGAAAAATTTTATTCAGTGCCAGGTTGACATCGGGTAGTCGTCAGAATTACAGCTTCGTTCAAAGTATCTAGTATCCCCCGTGACTTTGAAGGCCTGTTGGATTCATCTAAACACCCTTTATTCCAAATGAACCTTTGAATGGGCACGTTTACAGATCTATTTTGAATGTGTTTTAAATTCTTGGAAGTGTAATCTTAATTCAATAGGTAAATGTTAGATTCAGCAATGTTGAGCACTCTCAGCTTAGACATGTTCAAAAAGGCACCTTAAAATCAAAAATAATCTATGATACTTGCCCCATTATGTGCTATATATGTATAGTCTCCGTGCTTATCAACGAGGTAACACCATTTAGAATTATTAATGAGAATTCTTCACATAATTTTAATAAGTAGCATCCAAATTCATTCATCTTTCATCTTTGGAATTTTTAAGATATGTTCACTTCTTCAGTATTAATGTCATCATCGTTCCAAACATTAGTATCAGGGAGAGTAACTTCCCTAGCATTTGATTTACCTGTCCTGGCATTAAAATCTCCCATAATAATGAAAGGTAATTCTCCATACTGTTCAAAATATCGAGAAGATATATTCCATTTCGTATTTCTGTATCTAAATAATAAAGGCTTGATGCTGGGGTACTTACATGCCTAACAGTATGGGTCGATAGGTAAGCCACTAAACGTTTTTGATAGTTTCACAGCAAAAACAATTTCACATTTTTAATTGAATGCGTTCAACAAATCTAGAAATTGTCTTTTTACCATAAGAACAACACCACCAGATTTGACGATGTCGCCGCATCAGATAATTTCAATCCAGGTGACACAAAAAATTTCAAAAGAAGGAAATAGATATGAAGGAAAATTAGTCGCAAAATTTCTGACAAAAATACGATGTCATATTTACAGAATAACAACTGTAATTCATGTTGGTATACAGAGCTCAACCCCTAAAATTGTAGAAAGAAAAGAAATGGAACAGTTCTCTGCATTAGCATCATTTGCAGGGCCGGTACAACCCCCCGGTGTTGTGACAGGCAGGCCGAATCCCTAGGTGCTACAGACTGGCTTTTATCCGCCTGTGATGATCCTGGTTTCGATGCGTGGGAAACAATCTGTGACCTGCTTTTGTCTGAGAGTGGTTTTATCGTGTGTTGTGTTTGTCATTGTACGTCCGATTGCCATCTTTGTTTGCTGCTGTTTGTCGCCCTGTTTTTTTGGGCGTTTTGAAATCATAGAACATTTCTGTTGTTCTGACACTACAGGAATGTGTTACACTTAACAGTTCATCCCGTCCCCGTTTACCGTCAGACTTCCCAAACGACTGACTTTCTAATTCATCTGTTTCCATCCATGGGTCCACCAGCGTTTCACCATGGTGGTGCGTCGTCTGCCTGGCTTCATTGGCGGGTGGAGTGGTTGAGGATGGGCGTGGCGAACAAGGTGTGTGGAAGCCAAAACTGCATCAGGTCCATCAGGGACTGCTTGCTGGGTGGGAAAGGGGGGAGGGGGCATCACAAAAGGGTCAGTGCTGCTAAGAATGCACCATGCACAACACATTCCCGAGCGACCCCCTGGGCCCAACTGATTTGCATCAGAAGTTGGGGCAACTTTACCAGTCATCAGACAAGATGTCTGCATGTCATGTCATGATGAAGCCGGGGTTCCACGGTTAGGACGGTCCCTGGCGTTCCCCGAATTGGGGCTGGGCACATGGTTTTCGTCTTCCGTGTTCGGTGTGGACGTGAGTCTGACGCCCCATTGATTGACCGTCACTCTGGCTGAGGGGCGTGGAGTTCGCTGTGAGGATGGGAAGGCGCCATCCCTGAACATCCACAGGGGCTCCATGGCCTGCATCGACAGGCTTCTGGTGGGGATTCCCGTTTTCCCCACGGTCCCCGCCACGTGTTTGCATGGTGTCTCCGATGTGGCGGTGTAACCCTGTGTTGAACGATCAGGGGGTGGGGGGAATGCGCCATGTCTGCAGTCCATGGGAAAACCCCCATCAAAGGATGACACCGGCCTCCACTGGGACTGTGGGTGGGAGGAGTCCATGTAGATAGCGTTGGCACTGGGTCATGTTGGTTAAATCGTTCAATAGAACTATCAGCAGCAGCAGCATGCGTGAAACTGGCTGCTGTCCATGGGTGTCCCCTAGCAGAGGACGTCATTGGGCCCTGTCGGGAAATGCAGGTGAGTGGAGTCAACGTGGGTTGTAGCTGGTGCCAAGCCACGTGGGCTGACTGGTTCAGCGGAGTCATCAGGGACGCAGCCGAGCCAAACTGGGAAGAGAGTCTTCGTGGGTCTTTCTGGGTCCATGGTGTTGCATGTTCTGCGCTTTTGGTAAGGGCGCCCCTTCCAAACGTAGACCTGCCTGCCAACGTTTATGTCTTCTGTTTTATGCTTGAAAGTGCGGGGATGAAGCATATCGACAGTCCAAGGGAAGTCATCAGTGGAGTTACGTGAGCTCGAATTTTGTTGTGGGTGTCGGACATCTCGGGGGCATGATGTTGATCCACGTCTTCCTGAGCCAGTCGTGCTGGTTGACTGGTTCACCATCTGACATTGCTGCTTGGGGGGACTTTCCTTGCTGTAGGACACCGAGCAGGGGTGGCATTGGTTACATTGTCAGAGTGTCTTAGAGCGTCCCTTTTATAATTCCATGTTGTTTGCTCCTTTTAAATAACGTCCTTCCAGAAGAAGGCATGTCTACCAGCATTTCTCTCCTTTTGATAATATGGTTTTGACGGTTGGTCAAGTCTGAAGCAACACGTAACCGAGTGTTTCTGCCATTCTTTCCTGCACTCCTGTTCCCTCAGAATGGTCAGTTTATCTTGCCAGTGAAAAGACGAGCGACAATCGGGGGAGGTAATTGCTGTTGTTACTTCTTCGACCAACCCGATGGCCCGCTCCCCGTCATCGATTGTCCACTGCTTGGAAGGAAAAAATCGGTTCAACAGCTGTACTATCATTTGGGTGCACTTGGAACTGGTCTCACTTGGGCCTTCAAAAACGTTGAAAAATCTCAAATTGTTCCGACGAAACATGACTCGATTTTGTCTACTTGACTGTCCATTTGGGGGGACACATCTGTAAACAAATCTTTCCACTGGGAAAAGATTTCACACTGTTGTTCGAGAACTTGACACTTGCTGGCGAGCAGATCAACTCTGGCTTTTAGCTGATCATTTTCCTTCTGTAGAAGTCCATACCAACACTTGAACTTTTTCATGATGTCAGTGTTCTCACGTTGTGAATAGCCAGCCATAGAAAACAGCCTTTGGTTCAAGTCTCTGTCAGGTCCATGATTGTGATCGGAAGTTTTCCTGATATGAACAGGTGTACCACCAGCACTGGAAATATACTTAGAAAACACGTTGACCCGTGAACGTGTTGGTCCAGGTTCCGCTCAATGTCACCGCAGGACAAGAGAAGCCAACGAATGACAACTGCAGAAGACTTCAGGAAGAACATCAGAAGTAAACCTTTGCGTGGATTATTAACACAAACCTGAGTTTTTGTTTTGATTTTGATCTTGAGATCCCTTGAAAATGGACAGTCACTGACCACATGAGGAAAAGACGGTTCACGTGTGCAATGTTTACATCCAGAGACTGATACACGACGCCGACACGGACACGGATACTGGTGTGTTGGAGAGAATCATTGTCACAGCCGCCTGCATTGTTTGATTTTGCATTGAGCCTCAATGCAGTCAGAAAAACTGACGCGAAGAGCATAGTCACGGTCCACCTCAGAGGCCAAACAAGTCTTATTTCATGCGCCAATGCACAGCTTCTCCCTTTCTTTCTCTCACGAACAAGCGAACACCTTGCACGTGCTGCACACATGCTGCGTTGCTGTCATCCAACAGTTCCCCAAAAAACAGTTCAGGTTAAGAAATTTCTATTATTTATGTATCAGTTTTTGAAATGAAAATAACGTATAATCCGATCAACATCCGCGACCAAAAAATCAGTCAACACATCGAACGTACCTTAGACAACCATGAGTCCAAAAATCACCGAGGATCGAACATTCAAAACTGGCAAACTAATCCATTTTGGGACACAACACACTGAACACGTCTGACCAGTCTTGAAGATCACCCACCAGTCTGTCTGTCTCTCTCTCTCTCTCTCTCTCGCTCTGTCTGTCTGTCTGTCTGTCTGTCTCTCTCTCTGTCTGCTCTCTCTCTCTCTCTCTCTCTCTCTCTCTCTCTCTCTCTCTCTCTCTCTTAAGTTCGACTGAAAACGAAATTCTGTAACATAACCCTAAACGATCGCAACAAATGAATCCCTTTCAGTTCTCTGGTTTTGACCCCCGGAGGTTAGAAATAATGACTACTGGCGCGCGCGTGTGTGTGTGTGTGTGTGTGTGTGTGTGTGTGTATTCGTTTCATTGTACACATTGGCCAACTGTCGCCTCTGCTATCTCCCTCTCCCTTATTGTTCAAATCATGACATTTCAACGCAATGAAGTTGATCTTAATTAAGATTCTACAGTTATCTGTATGTGTGACGGACACTAGAGGAATTCCTTCCCCCCCCCCCCCAAAACTACACACACACACACACACACACGCACGCACGCACGCACGCACGCACGCACGCACGCACGCACGCACGCACGCACGCACGCACGCAACCACACACACACACACACACACACACACACCACACACACACACACACACACACACACGCGCGCGCGCGCGCGCGCGCGCACGCACGAACGTATGCACGCACGCAACACACACACCTCTCTCTCTCTCTCTCTCTCTCTCTCTCTCTCTCTCTCTCTCTCTCTCTCTCTCCTCTTTCTCTCTCTCCTCACACACACACACACACACACACACACACACACACACACACACACAAACACAAGGTTGAGGGAAGTAAGGGGGGAGGGGGGACGTTGGTATTCCTTCCCTGAAGACGTAGAAACTCTCCAGAAAGGTCGAGGAATTGTGTAACACTCTTCTGCAGCATTAGAAGCTGAGGAAACTGGTATTCCTCCTCCCCTGATGCTGTAGCAGTTCGTCCCGGAACCTTCCGAGATCAGCAGCCATTATCTGCAGGCTTGGCCCTCCCCAGGACATTACTGCAAAACAAAGTGATAATATTTCCTCCTCTGTAGGTTTAGAGGCCACCGGAACGTTAGGAGAATATGGTATTCCCATCCCCCCCCCCCACCCCCACCCCCCCCCCCCCCCCTCCATCCCCACCCTCCAGGCTCACAAGAAAGGTTCCTCCCTGGGCTTACAGCTCACCAGAAAAGTGGGAAATGACATCTCCTTTTTGCAGGCTGGCAGCTGACAAGCAAAGTCGGGAAATTGATCCTCCTTCTCTGTAGACTTACAAGGTCACTACAAAAGTTGGGAACAAACTGATATTCATCTCTGAAGGCTTATAGAGCTGGCCAGAAAGGTTGGAGAAATCAACAGTCTTCCTCTGTAAAGGACCCACCGCTCTCAAAAGGTTGGACAGGGATTTCCATAGGCTTAGAGGCCATCAGAAAGTCGCGTAAATTGATAGTCTCTCCACTGTACGCTTAGAGGATGACCGAAAGGTCGCGTAATGATGTCCTACTCTATGGCTCAGACTTACGAAAGGTCCGTAATGATATCCTACTCTATAGCTAAAAGCTGATCAAAAGGTCGCGTAAATTTGTTCTTACTCTATAGTTTTAAAAGCTGATCCAGAAAGGTCGCGTGATGAAATTCAACTCTAGCTTAAAAGCTGATCAGAAGGTCGCGTAAGATATTCCTACTCATAAGGCTTAGAGGCTGATCAGAAAGGTCGCGTAATGATATTCTTACTCATAGGCTTAGAGGCGATCAGAAAGGTCGCGAAAATGATATTCTACTCTATAGGCTTAGCGGCTGACAGAAAGGTAGCGTAATGATGTTCCTACCTATAGGCTTAGAGGCTAATCAGAAAGGTCACGTAATGATTTCCTGTTCCATAGGCTCAAAGACTGATCAGAAAGGTCGCGTAAATGTTCCTACTCTATAGTCTTAAAGCTGGTCAGAAAGGTCGCGTAAATTTGTTCTTATTCTATAGGCTTAAAAGCTGATCAGAAAGGTCGCGTGATGATATTCCTACTCTGTAGGCTTAGAGGCTGATCAGAAAGGTCGCGTAATGATATCCTACTCTATAGGCTTAAAGGCTGATCGAAAGGTCGCGTGATGATATTCCTACTCTATAGGCTTAAAGGCTGATCGAAAGGTCGCGTAATGATGTTCCTACTCTATAGGCTTAGCGGCTGATCAGAAAGGTCGCGTGATGATGTTCCTACTCTATAGGCTTAGAGGCTGATCGGAAAGGTCGCGTAATGATGTTCCTACTCTATAGGCTTAGAGGCTAATCAGAAAGGTCGCGTAATGATGTTCCTACTCTATAGGCTTAGCGGCTGATCAGAAAGGTCGCGTAAATTTGTTCCTACTGTATAGGCTTAAAAGCTGATCAGAAAGGTCGCGTGATGAAATTCCTACTCTATAGGCTTAGAGGCTGATCAAAAGGTCGTGTAAATCAATAGTCCCCTGTTGGCATAGAGGTTCAAGAGAAAGGTCGAACAACTTATTTTTCTGCACTGCATGTATTGTGACTCCCCAACAAATGTTAGGGAACTTTGTTAATCCTCCTTTTGTCGACAAGTGGCTTACCACAAAAGGACGGGAAAATGGATGTTCCTCCTCTGTCTAGCAACGGAAGCTTCGCTTGAAGATCCAGTAAATTGATCTACCTCCTCTGTTAGCCTTAGAGGCTTTCCGTGAAGGTCGGGCAAGATCAATACGGCTCCTTTTTGGAGGCGGCTTAGCAGCTCCCCGGGAATGTCTGGGAGGCGAGAGCGGGCGGTCTGACATGATGAAGTCCAGCGTTCCCTCACTCGTCGCATCGTTCGTCAGCGGTGAGAACGGCCACCACTGGGTCGGTCTCTCTCTCTCCCTGCCTGCCGATTCCTGGCCGGACTAACTGATGGAGATGGAGAGGGGTCATCAGAAAAGAGGGCCTGGTGGTGTGGTGGGGTGGTGGGTGAGGTGTGGGGGTGGTGGTGGTGTGGTGTGTGTTGTGTGTGTGTGTGTGGTGTGTGGTGTGTGGACATGTAAGTAAATGGCAGAGTGAGACAGACAGGAGCAGTGCTTGTCGCCACAGGAGAGAGGAGAGAGAGGAGAGAGAGAGAGAGGAGAGAGAGATGAGAGAAGAGAGATGTGAGTGTGAGAGAGAGGGACGTGAGGAAAAAGAGAGAGGGAGTGAGGGAAAGAGAGAGAGAGAGTTAGGAGGGAGGTAGGGGAAAAGAACAACAGAGAGAGGGGGGGGGGGGAGGGGGAAAGAGGGCAAACTTCATTCCTTATCCACCAACAAAAACATTCAAGAACTCTTTCAAAAAATTATCCGTGCCATAAAAAAAAAATTAATCAGAACCAAATCTGATGTTTTGTGGCGCTTAAGTCTGGTACATACACAATACGTAGGCCAAATGAACGTACTGACGTGTATAGGCGAAACGCGTGAGGCGAAACGCTGTATAGGCGAAACGCTGTGGTAGCGAAACGCTGTGTAGGCGAAACGTGTGGCACCGGATGAAATTTGGCACGAGAACGTGTGGCCCGGATGAAACGTGTGTGCGCACCGGATGAACGTGTGTGGCCACCGGATGAACGGTGTGGCGCACCGATGAAACGTGAGGACACCGAAGATGTGAGGCGCACCGGATGAAACGTGTGTGGGCACCGGATGAACGTGTGTGGCGCACCGGAGAGACGTGATTGGCGCACCGGATGAGACGTGTGGCGCACCGATGAGACGTGTGTGGCGCACCGGATGAGACAGGTGGGAGCACCGGATGAAACGTGGTGGCGCACCGGATGAAACGTGTGTG
>CM031596.1:24234649-24249649 GCA_018398815.1 Conus ventricosus | reverse complement strand
CCATCCACATCACATACCTGTATTAACATTGTGTGGCGTGCGCGCGCCCCTCCTCCCCTCGCACACCCACCCACCCAGTTTACGCTCTCTCTCAGTTTCTCTCCTCTCTGCTCTCTCTCTCTCTCTCCTCTCTCTCTCTCTCTCTCCGTCTCTCTCTCTCTCTCACTCTCTCTCTCACACACACACACACTACATGTATAACACACACACCCACACACCACACCCACACACACACACACACACACACACACACACACTCATAAGTATGCGCAAGTACGAACACATCAACCCCATAATTACTCCTGAGTGAGCCTCACTCATTCAACACACACACGTCGCGCGCCGCCGGAGCGCGCGAACGTACGCACGCAACGCACGCACGCACGCACAGAGAAGAAGTGGAGTGTATGTGGTGGGTGGGAGGGAGGGGAGAGAGGAGAGAGAGAGAGAGAGAGAGAGAGAGAGAGGAGGAGAGAGAGAAGAGAAGATGTTAGGATAAGTGTAGAAAAAACGAGACGAGAGAAAGAGGAGACAGTTATTACGAGGATAATACAGGAGGAATGGATTGTTTCTTCAATATTTTCCCCCTTTTTCTTTACGTAAGCCCTCGACCTGAGAGAGAGAGAGAGAGAGAGCGAGAGAGAGAAGAGATAGAAGAGAAGAGTGTTCAGAAAGTTTGTTTAAAGTCATAAAAGAAAATGAGAACGGCACAAGCTAAAGGAGGAGGAGGAGATGGCTGCATTGTTGAGACACAGAAGTGGGGGAGGAGAATGGGGTGCTGGTTGACTGTGGGGTAGTATGTTGGGACGGTCGGTAAGAGGAATAGGAGAGTTGAGCAGGAGGTGGAAAGGGGTGGCACGGAGGTGAAGTTTCAGAATCAGAGCTGCAAGAGGAGAGAGATAGAGAGAGAGAGAGAGAGAGAGAGAGAAGAGAGAGAGAGTCTGTTCTGTCTACCGACGTCCCTTATCCTTTTGTTTTCAAGCCTGTTTCACCGGTTTTGTCATCCTCCTTCTTTACGCATGACTGTGGCGGTCAGATTACCTGGGGGGTGGGGCAGGCGATGGTAGAGTGAAGGAGGAAGAAGGGGAGTGTGTGAGTAGGTGGGGGGATGGGGTTGGGGAGGTAATTCTCATAGATTTCTGGTCTGGCCCTGTCGTCTCTTGTTCCTAGCCAGAGATCGTTTGCAGGTCCACCATGATCCGAACTGTATATAGATGGGCCTGGAATGGCTCTCTCTCTCTCCCTCTCTCTCTCTCCATCTCGTCTCTCCTCCTCCTCGTCTCTCTCTCTTCATCTCTCTCTCTCACTTCTTTCTCTCTCTCTCTGTGTGGTTTGTGGTGTGTGTGTGTGTGTATGTGTGAAGTGTTGTAGTGTGTGTGTGTGTTGTGTGTGTGTGTGTTGTGTGTTGGTGTGTGTATTGTAGTGTAGTGTAGTGTAGTGTAGTGTGTGTGTGTGTGTGTGTGTGAGTGTATGTGTTGTGTGAGTGCGCGCGCGCACGCATGTGTCAGTGTGTGTGTTGTGTGTGAGAGAGATAGCGCGTGCGCGCGCGCGCGCGTGTTGTGTGGTGAGCAAGTTAGTGTCGTGTGGTTGTAGTATGTGAGTGTGTGTGTGTAATGGTTGTAATGTGTGTGTGTGTTGTGTGTGTGTGTTTGTTTGTGTGTGTGTGGTGTGTATAAAGGCAAGGGAGGGAGAGAGACATTAGAAAAAGAACAAGAAGGATACAGAACAGACAGACAGACAGACAAGATACAGACAGAGAGGGTAAACAAACGGACCGATCAGAACGCGTGAGGCAAACCAGAGAAGAGAGAGAGAGAGAGAGAGAGAGAGAGAGATAGGAGAGAGAGAGAGAGAGAGAGAGAGAGAGAAAGGCTAAACCGATGGTTGTAGATGAACAACCAGAGCTCTAGTGACATGCAGGCAAAGTGTTTATATTACAGATATCTCATTCGTGTGCAGTGTGTATGGAACGTTGTCAATCCGAGCTGTGCGCGCCACCCAGTACCATTTAAGTCCATTGCACACGAAGCTTACATTTTTTTTAAGTCGAATCGTATCAAACGGAAAATCCCTGGGTTTGCATGTCAAAATGCCCTCTCTTTTCCCCACTCTTCCCACTCCCACCCCCTCGCTATGCACCACGTGCGCGCCGCGGCGCGTGCACAACACACCCACCACACACAACACACACTCAACACACACACTCACAGCACACACCCACACACCAACCACACACACACACACACACACACACACACACACATAGAATAACAGATATGCGCGCAGCGCGAGCCTGCAGTCACACGCGTACACACACACATATATAACATACACGCGCGCGGCGCGCGGCGCAACATATACACACACATACATAACACCCACACACACACCACACACATACACAACGCACGCACTGCGGGCACAAACACACACACCACCACACACACACACACATCACACACACACCACAACACACACACACAACACACACACACACTCACACACACACTCACTCACACACTCACACCCAACCACTCCCCTCACACACTCACTCACAACAACTCACTACACACACACACACAACATTACACACACACACACACACACTACACACACACACACACTCACTCCACACTCATCTCTCACTAGCACACCACACACACTCACTACAGCAACACTACACTCACACACACACACACTCACACACACACACACTCACACACACTCACACACACTCACACAAACACACTCGGGTCCACCCCACACTCACACTCACACACACACACACCACACACACACACTCACACACACATTTACACACTCGACTACACACACAACTCACACACACACCTCACACACACACACTCACACACACACACACCACACACACACACTCACGTCACACACACACACTCACACACACACGACCACACACACACACTCACCGCACACACACACTCACCACCACACACTCACACACACACACTCAACCCTCACACACACACGTCCACACACACACACTCTCACACAACACACACTCTCCACACAACACACTCACACACACACACTCACTACACACACACTCACACACACACACCTCACACACACACACACTCACCCACACACACTCACACACACACAGCTCACACATACTCCACACGTCATCACACTCACACACACACACACTCACACACACACACACTCACACACACACACACACAACACACTCACACTACACACACTCACGACACACACACTCACCCAAACACACTCACACCACACACACAAACACACACACACACACACAAAAGCATGCTTGTACTAATACTATTTGTACTTTTTGTTTGTTCTTTGTTTTGCTTGTGTGTGGGTGGTGTGTGTGTGTGTGTGTAATGTGTATGTGTGTGTGAGTGGAGTTGTGTGTGTGTGTGTGTTGGTGTGGTGATGTGTGTGTTGTGTGTTGTGAGTGTGTGTGTGTGTGTGGTTGAGAGTGTGTGTGAGGTGTGAGTGTGTGTGGTGTGTGAGTGTGTGAGTGAGTGTGTGTTGTTGGTGAGTGTGAGTGTGTGACAGTGTGTGAGTGTTAGTGTGTGTGAAGTGTGTGTGTGTGTGTGTGTGTGTGTGTGTGTGTGGTGTGGTGGTGTGTGGTGTGTGTGTGTGTGTGTGTGTGTTTGAGTGTGAGTGAGTGTGTGAGTGTGAGTGATGTTGGTGTGTGGTTTGTGTGTGTGTGTGTGTGTGAAGTGTGTGTGAGTGTGTGTGTGTGTGTGTGAGTGTGTGTGAGTGTGTGTGATGGTGAGTGAGGTGGTGTGGTGGTGTGTTGGTGTGTGTGTGTGTGGTGCGTTGTGTGTGCGTGTGAGAGTGTGTGTGCGTGTGTGCTTGCGTGTGTGCGTGTGTTTGTATGTGTGAGTGTGTTGTGTGAAGTGTGTGGGTGTGTGAGTGTGTGTGTGTGTGTGTGGTGTGTGGGTGTGAGAGTGTTGTCAGTGTGTGAGTGTGTGTGTGTGTGTGTATTTGTGTGTGTGTGTGTGAGTGTGTGTTGTGTTGTGAGTGTGTGTGTGTGTGTTGTGTGTGTGTGTGTGTTTTGTTTGTGTGTGCTGCGCGCGCGTGTGTTTGTCTGTGTGTGTGTGGTGTGTGGTGTGTGTGTGTGTGCGTGTGTGTGCGTGTGTGTGCGTGTGTGTTGGTGTGTGTGTGTGTGTGTGTGTGTTGTGTGTGTGTGAAAAGACTCACGCAAAGTGAAAAAAAAACAAAATCCTTGTCTCGTTTTTATTGAGACGAGCCCAGTCGACTATTTTCAGTGGTAGCTAGCACTTCAACACAATAACAGAGTTAATCTAAAAAAAGCACGTCCATTGTCACCAAAAGACCCCCTACCTAGAACTAGCACCAAGTCATTAAGAAATCCCGTTAGAATATCTATAACATGTAAATCTACAAGACATGAAACGAAGAAAATAGGAGTTATTTTTATACATTAAAATATCATTGCGAACGCATGATTGCCATCGCTCAGAAAGTGACAAAGCCCCCATTGAACATTCATCCGGCTTGTCAGTTTTCCCCCATCGGGCAGCTGAGCACGGGAAAGCATGTCAAAATTTCAAATTACGTTCGTGCTCCTGCTAAGCGAATCACTGGTCAATGTTGCTTGAGGAGTATCATTGTATTTGGATATCTTTCCTTCCGGGTAGTAGTAGTAGTACCAGGGGCCCCAGAAAGTTCCACAAGATATTTTCAGCAAAGCATCTTGTTTCAGTTTCGTCTCACAATCTGAAATTCAGCTTCGCGGAAACGCATTCATGGTTTGGGAAGCGACTGTCGGCGCGTCGCGTCGTGTCGTGTGCAAGAGGCCTTAGTGAATGGAAAATCACTCTCTCTCTTCTCCCTCTCTCTCTCTCTCGTAGCGGGCGCGGGGGAGCCGTGGCTTCGCCATTGCATGGAAGCTCTCTCTCTCTCTTCGTCCTCCCCTCCCCTCTCTCTCGCTCTCTCTCTCCCTCTCTCCCACTCATCTCCTCGCTCCCTCGGTCCTCTCTCTGCGTCCTCTCTCTCTCTCTCTCTCTCTCTCCTCCTCTCTCTCTCTCGTAGCGTGCTCAGCCATAGTGAATGGAAACCTCTCTCTCCTCTCTCTCTTTCTCTCTCTCCCATCTCTCTCTCTCTCATCTCTCTCTCTCTCTCTCTCATCTCTCGTAGAGTGCTCGCCATATTTCATGGAAGCTCTCTCTCTCTCTCTCTCCCCACTCTCCCTCTCTCTTCTCACTCTCTCACTCTCTCTCTCTCTCTCGTAGCGTGCGCTCCATAGTGAATGGAAGCTCTCTCTCTCTCTCTCTCTCTCTCTCACTCTCTCTCTCTCCTCCTCTCCACGTAGGGGCTCTCCATAGTGAATGGAAGCTCTCCTCTCCCTTCCCTCCCTCCCTCCTCTCGTCCTCTCTCTCTCTCTCTCTCTCATCTCTCGTCCTCCCTCTCTCTCTCTCTCTCTCTCTCTCGTATCGTGCTCGCCATAGTGAAGGAAGCTCCTCTCTCTCATCTTCTGTCTCTCTCTCTGTCTCTCTCTCTGGCTCTCTCTCTTTCTCTCTTCAAATCTGTTCTCTCGATCTCATTCTCTCTCTCTCTCTCTCCTCGTAGCGTGCTCGCCCATATGCAATGGAAGCTCTCTCTCACTGCTCCCTCCCTCTCTCTCTCCTCTCACGATTCTCTCCTCCCATCCTCTCTATCTCTCTCTCTCATCGTAGCGTGCTCGCCATATTTGCATGAGAAGCTCTCTCTCTCTCTCTCTCTCTCCTCCCTCTCTCTCATCTCTCTCTCTCGTCTCTCTCACTCTCTCTCCACTCTCTCTCGTAGCGTGCTCCTCCATAGTGAATGGAAGCTCTCTCTCTCTCATCTCTCTCTCTCCTCTCTCTCTCTCTCTCTCTCCTCTTTCTCTCTCTCTCTCCTCTCCTTCTCTCGGTAGCGTGCTCGCCATATTGCATGAAGCTCTCTCTCTCTCTCTTCCTCCCTCTCTCTCTCTCTCCTCCTCTCCCCTCTCTCTCCTCTCTCTCTCTCGACTCTCGTCTCTCTCTCGTCTCTCTCTCTCTCCTCATCCACGTCTCTCTCGCAGCGTGGTCTCCATAGTGAAAACATGGAAGCTCTCTCTCTCTCATCTCTCTCTCTTCTCTCTCTCTCTTCTCTATCTCCTCTCTTCTCTCTCTCTCTCTCTCCGTAGCGTGCTCCGGCCATAGTGAATGAAGCTTCTCTCTCTCTCTCTCTCTCTCCTCCTCTCACTCTCTTCTCTCTCGTGGCGTGCTCGCTGGGAGATCAAGGTAGGCACCAATGGATCGACCTTGTTTGACTGGAATGGTTGGGTTTTAAAGGCAGAGTAGTTTCTCTTCATCACACAGCGACGAAGCACTCATCACGTGGGGCATACTTGGCATACGCGCAGCAACACAGTTGCTTGCTCAGTTCTGTCCTGGCTTTCTTGCCGTCATGATCCGTCACTTATCCGCTCCTCCCGGCAGACAAACGCCAGCGTATCTCAAGATACAATACAAAAACCTGTCCCCAGATCCATGGAGAAGCCATAGTTCACGTTGCGCAAGTCTGAGGTGTGCACGAGCAGGCTGTTTGTTCGCGGCATTCATACGTGCAATGCAATGTGTGACCTGCAATGTCAAATCTGTGCTGTGCAGATGGTGTGACGCGCTTGTGTGTGTGTGTGTGTGTGTGTGTGGGTGAGGTGTGTGTGTGTGTGTTGTGTGTAGTGAGTGAGTGCGTGAGTGAGTGTGAGTGAGTGAGTGAGTGAGTGTGTGTGTGTGTGAGTGTGTGTGTGTGTGTGTGTGTGTGGTGAGTGTGTGTGTGAGTGTTAGATGAGAGAGAGAGAGAAGAGGGCAGAGATAGTGTGATGTGTGTGTGTGTGTGTGAGTGTGTGATGAATGTGTGTGTGTGAATGTGTGTGTGTGTGTTTGTGTGTGTGCGTGCGTGCGTGTGTGAGTGTGTTGTGAAATATGTAATGGTCGATGGGGTTTCGAGAGAAGAGGGAGAGTGGGGGGGGGGGGGTGGGCCTCCTTTGTTGTGGTTCAGCGTGTCTGTGTCGGGGGCGACGGTCCGTTTCGTTTTGGGTTGTGAGCGTAGTAATAATCTCATCGCGGATCAGGAGTTAATCCGCATGTTTACGTTAATATCATTTCTTCTTTTTTTTTTATTTTTCTTCTTTTTTTTTTTTTTTTTTTTTTTCATTTTCAGAATAAACGGAGATTGAGAGTTGAGTCGTGGACATTGTAGGTTTTTATATTTCCAAGGAACACAGGGGGCTGAGTGGTTAAGTTCGAGGAAAGAAATTGACTGAGGGAAAAGACGCAAGACACAAGAATTGAAGGAGGTTCATTATTTAATGGTGGACTCCAAGACTGACATGATCTGTTCATAAAGGCCCCATACCACCCCTCCCCCCCCCCCCCCCGGCGGCCCCCCCCCCCCCGCTCTCACCCCCCCCCCCCCCCCCCGCCCCCCACCCTCGCCTGTGAAAGGGGACAAACATACATCGAGGTTCATTTCGCACGCAGATTCGACACTGATCTTCATCTGTTACATAAACGGCCTCGCTTCTGGAAAATGAATTTATATAATAAGATAAATAGGCCATCTTTTCAGCAGTATTCTCAATTGAACAATCTTTTATGTTGGAGCTAAGCGAAGAGAGAGAGCGAGGGGTGCACGATAGAGAGAGAGAGAGCGAGAGAGAGAGAGGAGAAGAGAGGAGAGAGATAAGAGAGCGAGAGACGGGAGAGAAAAAAAAGATAGAAGAGGGGTGGGGGTAAAGGAAAGGGGGAGGGTGGGGGGGGGGGGGGGGGGGTGGTTGTGGGAAGGAGAGAAAAGCAGAAATAGCTGTGGTGGGAGTTAAGCTTAGCGAAAATGGTCAAAATTCAGTTGTACTTTTTGAATCCGTGTGAGATAAAATCGATAGTGTTATAGCAAGCTAACGAGAGATAGGGAGAGAGAGAAGGGGGGGGGGGGGGAGGAGGAGAGAGAGAGGCGGGGCGGGAGAGGTGGAGTGAGGGGGCGGAGAGTGGAATTGAGGACAAATATAGGGGGGAGGAGGAGGGCAGAGGGAACGGAGATTATCAAGAGAGTATATGAGAAATGGGTGGGGGGGGGGGGGGGGGGGGGGGGGGGGGGGGGAGGGGGACGGGGGGGGGGGGGGGGAGGGGGGGTTAAAAGTTCGTTGGAGGGGAAGGGAATGGAAGAAGACAGACATAGAAGAAGAGGAGAGGGAGATGGAAGAAAAGAATGGAGAGGTAGAGGTGGAGAGACAGAGAAGAGAGGGGAGGGGGGAAGAGAGAGGAGAGAGAGAGAGAGAGAGAGAGAAGATGAGAGAGAGAGAGAGAGAGAGAGAGAGAGAGACTGATTTGTAGGTGTGAGGGAGAAAGCATGAGAGACACACACACAAATACAACACACACACACACACACACACACCACACACACACCACACGCGCGCGCGCGCGCGTACAGAGACAGAGACAGAGACAGAGAGAGAGAGAGAGAGAGAGAGAGAGAGACAGAGTTGATCTATAGGTGCGAGGGAGAAAACATGAGAGAGAGAGAGAGAGAGAGGAGAGAGAGATGAGAGAGAGAGAGAGAGGAACAGATAAATGTCTGTTCAACCCCACTTGCTTCACCACCGAGTTTTGGGCGAAAGTGGCCTAAAAGCCGCCTTTTCCTGTGGCGGAAGAGAGAATCACCGGCAGACAGACAGACAGACAGAGAAGAGAGAGACAGAGAGAGAGACAGACAGACAGACAGAGAGGCGGGCAGACAGACAGACACACACACACACACACACACACACTCTCTTTCTCTCTCTCAATTAAATGACATAAAATCCGCACACTTCTTCTGACTAATTTCCACCTACAAACTTTTGTACACGGGGCTGAAACCTGATCACTTAATTTACGGCTCGCGGCAGTTTGCACCTAGCCTGCGCTGTGTAAACGAAGCACACTCGGCCGGGTTGCAACCTATTGCATCAGAAAATGATTGCCACGTCGACACACCGAATCGAGGCTGTCGCGTGACACGACTGGGTCGCCATTGTTGCTTGGGACTATTGAACAAGAAGGCTGTGTTTTGTTTGCGCTCTGTTGTGACCACTGTGTTTTACTTGTGTTATTTTAAAATGCCATTGTTGCTTGGACTATTGAACAAGAAGGCTGTGTTTTGTTTGCGCTCTGTTGTGACCATGTGTTTTACTTGTGTTATTTTAAATGGCTCTAAAACGTTACTGAAGACACAGGTTTGTTATTGAGGCATAAGTTTTACTTTAACTGCATGTTGTGAAAACCGGAGAGAGTGTTTTTTAGAAAACGAAAAAACGTGATACTAACTGCTTTGGAAATGAACGGCTATCTTCAAAGGTTTGTTGGTTTCAGGAAATGATAACAAGATGTAGCTAGTTTTAATACGTGTTTGACTATTGATGAGTTGGTTCCTTATTCTAATTAAATGGCGCTGCATGTTGAATAATTGGCCGAAGCAAAACAAACATCACGCGTTGATTGTTGGGAGCTGGCTTGAGAAGCTAAAGCCATGTTAAAAAAAACCATGGCGTTCATTTCTTAAGCGGAGGTAATCACGATGGTTCGTATGCTAAAAAACTTATATTGAAACATTTTGTGTTCTCCCAAGTAAAAAGGTCCCAGTTTGTATCAGACTTGATTGATTGTTAAAATACAGATTCAGTGTATGTAGCAAGCAGATTGTGTATTAAGATGTGTTATACTTTTTACTTTTTTCTAATTCTACGTCTTTGCCTTCTAGTGTGACGCATATGCAATGAATGGCGATTTTCGAATGTTCTGGCAAACCAAACTAGATTGGGTAGGCAGACCTTAGTACATCTACTAGTATGGAGAGGAGTAGTGCGTAGCCGGGGGTGGCGAGCCTGTGGGGAAGTCAGCCTTGCTATAAATAGCGTTTATACATGAACGGCTATTTTTTGTGTTGAGGAGTGAGTGCTATGCTCCGCGCTGTGTGTGTGTGTGTGTGTGTGCGGGGTGGTGGTGAGGGTGGAGGCAGTGGTGGTAGCTGTGTTTCACTCTGTCGCCCAACACAGCAGCCCTGCTCATTCAAGTGGCGTAGTGGATCCACCCCCTAGCTTTCTTCCTTTTTTTTCCTTTCTTTCTGTCGTCACCAACGTTTCACTTCCTCGCCAAGCAGCTCGCGGCAGGGACAGCGCCTCTGCTGACGTCATCACAACTCCACCTGTCGACTTTGTCGCTGCCTTACGCCAGGAGGTGGTGGGTGGTGGTGGTGGTGTGAACGTTGCGGAGCTGCTAACTGTGTTATTGTGAAGTGCAGCAAGAGGCCTGTGGGGAATTCGCCTTGCTATAAAATAGCCGTTTTATTCATGAACGGTATTTTTAGCAGAAGAGGCCTGTGGGGAAATCCGCCTTTAGCTATAAATAGCCGTTTACTACATGTACGGCCTATTTTTGCAGCAAGAGGACTGTGGGAAATCCGCCTTGCTATAAATAAACCGTTTATTATGACGGCTATATTTAGCATGCACGGCGATCTATCTGGCTGTAGTGGTGCTAGTAACTGGGCAGATGTGCCCACCCCACCCCACGCATGCACACCTCCTCCCCCACCCCACCCCCACGCATGCACACCTCTCCCCCCACCCCCAACCCCATGCATGCACACTCCTCCCCCACCCCCCACCACGCATGAACCTCTCCCACGCATGCACACAATTAAGTCACTTTTAAGTTTCTTAACTTAAGTCTCTTCAAGTCACCCCAAGTTCTTAATTAAGTTTTTAATTAAGTTTTAATTAATACTCATATTCTTATAAGTTTTGATTTAGTTTTAATTAAGTCTTGATTAAGTCACCTCAAGATCATAATAAGTCATCCTCTAAGTACAGCCAAGTTTTATTCAAGATTCTTATAATTATTCAAAAATATACAATCTATGTTTTTATCTTAAATAGCAGATGCCTAATATAGTACACACCCGCCTCAAAAAAGCGTCATGTTGTGGATGTCTTGTCTCAGCGTTCTCTGCATAGATCCTTAAGGAAGGTCTTACATCGAAGCAACCGATTGATACAATTCTGAGTCTATGGAATGTCTTTTATAGACTCCATGTCTTTAGTTTTTGACTTTATCATTTTATAATACGCCATGATCTATTTTTTTAAAAATTAAAATTTAAGTTCTTAAAATATTTATTCCATTATAAAGGATCAAAATGAGGCTTTGTTATTGCGGTTTTGGCTGTGCAGTTGTGTTCGGCTTCTGTTATTTGCTTGAGATTGTTTGGGCTCTTGTTTTTTGCCAGCGTTGTTTATTTATTTTAACCGTAAATAACGCCCCAGCAGAGCAAGAGCACCAAAAATGGCAACAGTTTTAAGGTTCAATATTCCATGAAGACTTTGGGCCTTGAATCCATGGAGTTTGTATAGTGGCATTGAATCAACTTGTTCTGGCGTTGCGGTGTTATGTTTTATGATGAGTCATATTTCTGTAACATTAATTTTTTTTGTCTGTTACCCTCTGTAATTTTTTTTCTGCTCAACACGCCCAGGATTTTATAATGGTCTCCACCTGGATTCAGTGTTTCTGCTGATTTTCTGGCTTGGTTACTTTCTCACATGATTCAGTTGTTTTCTGAATTCTGCTGATTTTTCAATCGTTCATTTTGAAGGGAATAAAATCTATATGATTTTTATAGTTATTAAATTCCCATGATTAATGGCGATAAACAATGTCCAAAATCTGTAATATTGATCACATCTAGAGACTCTAATGACTTTTGTTAAAAACTGGATACTGCGATTAAATCCATTCATAAATCTTGTTCAGAATCAATGGGAGCCAAATTAAATGACTAGTGTTAGTGTACAAACTAAGAACCGTTTGCCCCCACACTTTTCACAATTTAGACCCCAGCTGCGCTTCATACCTGTTATGATATTTAAATGTCTTTGCGGAGGACATCTGTTGAATATGTTTCAATGCTGAATTCCAGTTCGAGGAACTGTTTTGTTTTCCACATGCTGCCCAAAGTATACAGCCTCTCCTTTTTGGGCATAATATTTGATCATCAACTTGGTATTCATAGTTTCAGGCAGGGTTTAGGCCGCCTTGTAGCTGTAGTAGATCATCAATGTTCATGTTTTTTAATAATTATAATTATTTTATTTTATAAAAATGAGCACCGAAAAAAAACTGTTGCAAACCTTGTATACCATTCTGCTGTTATTGGAGGACTATGTGTAGGATATCAATGTTTGTAAAGATTGTTAAGAATTAAACAGCAGGATCTGGCAAACTAGACTTTGAGGGGATTTCTGCAAGGCTGATTGCTATCTTTGCAGCTTCGGTTAGTAGAAGATTTTTAGATAAGCAAGGAATAATTCAGACAAATTATAAATATGTAAGAAAAAAATTACATTTATAAAAAATGGCTTCCACTCGCAATAATGATAGGCGGCGCTGTGTGTGAATGCGCTTGCATTTAGCGGAAGTAATTTGCATTTAGTAAACTGGGGAATGGACGGCCGATAGAAAAAGAATAACAAAGCTTTGGAGCAACTAGCAGGACAAGACGCCTATGAGGCAGAGGAATTGAGCAGTTAGATTTTATTAATGACACACTGAAAGACAGGGGCATGGCAGCTTACCCATTTAAAAATGTTGTCAAGCAATAAAACAATATTATCTTGTAACAGGCAAGCCAATCGAAGACATTGCCCCACCAAAATTCAGTGACTTTTATCAACTCCATCAGAAAACAAAAGATGCAAGAAATCGGGTTTATTGTTGTTGGTATGGACCGTATTGTGTATTT
Organism: Conus ventricosus; assembly: GCA_018398815.1. Lineage (NCBI taxonomy): Eukaryota > Metazoa > Mollusca > Gastropoda > Neogastropoda > Conidae > Conus > Conus ventricosus. The sequence goes on along the minus strand of CM031596.1, from coordinate 24,236,824 downwards.
TGTTGCACATAATATTGCTGAATATAAATGAACAATATTTTTATTTCACCAAAGGATATTGGGAAGGGTATACAGCAATACAATGCTAAGCAAGCGGCCAGGAGTCAGTGAACAAACAGCGAAGGAATGGTTATCTAAACAAGCTATTGGCAAATTTATTTACCTGCCACTTGAGACGTTACAGAGCCACACTTTGTGAACACAATACAGAACGACACCCATCAATGGACCTTTTTATTATTTTACCCTCTGCATAGGGATTAGACGAAAAAGATATTAAGTACGCAATCACAGCATTGAAATGTTCAAGATACAAGTTGCAGTAACATTTAACTCAAAAGAGTGCTTCTGACTGTTGCTGTTGCCATACTGCTGATATACCAGCTAAGTGCCGCCTGATCAACACTTACCCTGATGATTCAAGTCGTGATGGGAAAGAATTTAAAGGCCAGTGAATCAATTATTGTTAAAACACAGAGTTACTATTAATAAGAGGCATCCAGGAGTTCACAGAATCACAGGGTTTAGTTGAAAACTTTAAACAAACAGTTCTGCCGAAAGCTTTTCTCTACCTGTATACACAGAGAGCTGATTGGAAATTCTGCAACACAGTAGGGTTAGAAGACTGCCCTCAGTTTTGCGCGAATGAATAATGAAGAATTTAAAGGCCTAAACCAGTAACAAGCAATCAAAAGAAAAACATAAATGCTGTTGAAGGAGAGTCGTCATCCGCAAAATATTTAATTTGGTTTTGAATTAAGGTAACTTTATTTACGGCGGGAAGAAGAAGGGGACACTGCTTCAGGGCACTGATCCGGGTTGGAAGTGTTGATCCATATGAAATAAAATAATGAATTGTTAAAAATGAATCCGCCCGTGTATTATTTACGAGGAAAATGGCCACCACCAAACAACCAGCTCTCAAAGTCTTTTGTGAAAGTAGAACTGCAGATAATCCGCCGCACACCAGTTAACGCTTTTAATTAATTTACGGTTCTCGTGCCCGATTGCATATGAAAACTCGGATTAACAAACACACTTTTTTGTGTTTGTTTATCTAATGACTTCTTTGTTACAATGTGTTGTGTTTGATCTACATGTTAGATTGATCGCTGTTTTTACGTTGTCAGGATGAAAAGTCTTATTGCCAAACAATGCCTCTGTGTAGTTGTCATGTGATATGTTTGACTGCACAACGCTGCGAGATATTCCCTTTGCTTTCTTAATGATTTTCTCCTGGCTCGAATACTGTACATTTTTGACCTTAACCCCACATACTCCTTGATTACCTTCCAGATAATTCCTCCTTCATCTTTCCTAAAACCTTTTTGTTAGTAATTGAATGCAAAGGCGAATCTTTTAGGGTAATCGGGACGTGTCATACCATCCCGCATGTCCTTTAGCTACTTCCATTTCCATGTCTTTATAAATATCTTCAGTAGGATATCTATAACAAAACTATCTGTATCTGTGTTAAAGCACTCTGGACTCAGGATACGAGGGCTTAAAGTAGTCATAAAGAAACTCTACATCAAAAGCTTTGATAATTCTAAAACAGTAAACCAATAAATACAGGTTTGTCTAATTTTACTTTCTTTTTTTTCATCATTATGCCAAAAAGCTGATCATGAAATTTTTGAAGTCCTGATAATTAGGTTTGAAGTCAGCTTAATTGCTTCGTTCTCTTTGGTGACCAATCTGAATCTTTACGCTTGTGCGGATTCTCCATAGTCTTTCCAAAACAGCTGTTGTTCATCAGCTTGAAAAAGTCTTTTTCTGAAGCTTGTGGATTTAGTTCTGAGATCAGTGTTCTTCATGATGTATGGTTTCATGAACTGTTCTTGATCAAAAGCAATTATGCGATGAACTGCTGTCAACTTCAACCCATGTCTTAAATAAATTGTAGAAGTCTGTAATGACAGACATAATTTTTTTTGCCTCGAAGATTAGGCACAAGTTTAGGTGGTTCTCTTGGATCCATCTTTAGACTTTCTGCTGCTAATGGATAGTCATTATGCAGGTCATGGAGTTCATGAGGATATTCTAAGTCAACTTCTAGAATGAAACCACGCTGTTGATCAGGCGTTAAACTGCCCACACTTTAATGCCTTTTGAATATTATTCGGATTGCCGCCTGTGTACATTTTAAGTTGCGTAATGGAAGCGATTGAGCCA
>CM031596.1:24223857-24234549 GCA_018398815.1 Conus ventricosus | reverse complement strand
TATAGAACTAACAACATTGCTAAAAAATTTTTCGTTTGCTTGGACTTCACGCACAACTAAAAAAACACAACAAAATAAGATGCTTCAGAAAAGATTTTCAAGCTGAATGAATCAACAGCTGTTTTTGGAAAGACTAGGAGAATCCGCACAAGCGAAAGTTCAATTGGTCACCAGAGAAAAAGAAGCAATTAAGCTGACTTCAAACCAATTATCAGGACTTCAGAAGATTTAAAGATCAGCTTTTTGCATAATGATGAAAAAAAAGAAAGGTCAAATTGGACAAACCTGTTTTAATTGTTTACTGTTTTAGAATTAATCAAAGCTTTTAATGTTAGAATTTCTTTATGACTATTCAAACCCTTGTTCCAAGTCCCAGAGTACTTTTACCAAGATACAGACAGTTTGTTAAGATATCCCTACTGAAGACATCTATAAAGACATGGAATTAGAAGTATAAGGGCATGCAGTGGTTTTGACACGTCCGATTACCCTAAAGATTCGCCTTTGCATTCTTTACCAACAAGAAGGTTTAGAAAGATGAAGGATGATTATCAGAGGGTGATTAAGGGGTTTTTGGTTTAAGGCCCGAAAATGTACAGTAATTTCGAGCCAAGAGAAAATCATTAAGAAAGCAAGGAAATATCCGCAGTGTTGTGCATTTCAACATATCACATGACAACTACAAAGAAGCTTTGTTTGGCATAAAGACTTTTTCATCATGACACGTAAAACTGCGATCAATCTACATAAATCAACCAACTGTTGTAACAAAGAAGTCATTAGATAGAACAAACACAAAACGGTGTTTGTTAATCCAGAGTTTCATATGCAACGGGCACTGGAGAACAGCATAATTGTATACATTTTCGGGTTTATATTTTCATCACTTTATTATAAGATCAATCATAGCTAAATCCAATTCATTTAATCTTTCTCATGTTTGCTTGATGCGTTCGAATTTTTTATTATTTCAGATATTCTTTTCCCAATTGGGGGTTGAGTTGTAGGTACTGGATGATTTGCATGCATTAATTAACCCGAAAATGTTCCCCTAATAGATCAGCATCAATGATTCCGGTTCATTTTCAAGGTCTCTTCCTTTATCATTCTTGTTTCGTTCTGTGCTCGTCCTGACTTCCATTTTAACAAATTATTTACGAAATAATTAAGCGGAACTGTGTCTGGTGGGATTATCTCAGTTCTTCTTCACAAAGATCTTTGAGGAGGGGTTTGGGTTTTTTGTGTCAGTTTCTCGTAAATAATCACGGCGATTCTTTTTACAATTCTTTTTATTTCATATGGTCGCCTCCAAACTGGATCGTTGCCCTATGCGAGTGCCCCCTTCTGTTTCCCCCCGGTAAATAAAGGTACCTTTACTTTAAAACCCAAAATTGGTAATAGTTTGCCGGATGAAGCCTCTCCTTCAACAACTTTATTGTTTTCTTTTGATTGCTTGTACTGGTTTTAACCCTTTAAATTTTTCTTTTATTCTTTTGCGCGCAAAACTGGGGGCAATCTTCTAACCCATTCTGTGTTGCGAGAATTGTCAATAAGCTCTCTGTGATACTGGTAGGAAAAAAGTCTTTCAGCTAACTGTTTGTTAAAGTTTTCAACTAAAGCCTGTGATCTGTGAACTCCTGGAATGCCTCTTTTAATGGTAATCTATGTTTAAACAAGAATTGATTCACTTGGCCTTTAAATTCTTTCCCATCATCGACTTAAAATCATGCGAGGATAGTTAGCGGGCCTCGTTGGTATATCAGTTGTATAGCGACAGCAACAGCAGAAGCACTCTTTTGTGTTAATGGTTCCGCATCTTTGTATCTTGAAGCCATGTCAATGACTGTAAGTGCGTACTTAAATCTTTTTCGTCTAATCGTATTAGGGTAAATATAAAGTCCATTTGATGGTGTCCGTTTGGAGTTGAAATTGAAAAAGTGGGGTCTCTGTATTCGTCAGGGCGGGTAAATAAATTTCCCCAAATCGCTTGTTTAGATAACCATTCTTTTGCTGTTTTCACTGGACTCCAGCTGTTTGGGCCCTTTAGCTTTTTTTTTTGCCGGTGTTCCCTTCCATATCTTTTGGTGAATAATAGATTTTGTTCATTTTATTCAGCCAATATTATGCGCAACAAAATACACGACAGTCATACCAACGACAATAAACACGTTTCTTGCATCTTTTGTTTTCTGTGGCTGATAAAAGTCACTGAATTTTGGTGGGGCAATGTTTCGATTGGTTTGCCCGTTACTAGATAATACTCTTTTATTGCCTGATCAACGTCTTTAAATGTGTAAGCTGCATGTCCCTTTTTTTTCAGTGTGTTTATTAATAAAATCTAACTGCTCGATTCTCTGCTTTTAAATAGTGATCTTGTGCTGCAGCTAGTTGCTCCATAGCTTTGTTATGTCTTTTTCTCTCGCCGTCGTCCCGTAGTTTACAAAACGCGTAATTATTTCCCGCTAAAAGCAAGCGCATTCACCACAGCGCAACCTATCATCATTACGAGTGAAGCCATTTTTATAAATGTATTTTTTTAAATTTTACATATGATACTGTCGGGAAATTTATTCTTTGCTTAACAAAGAAAATTTTTCGTGGCAAACAAGCGCAATGATAGCAATTAGCTTTGCTGAATCCTAAAAGTCTAGTTTGCCAAGTCTGCTGGTTTAATTCTTAACAAGCTTTTACCAGCATTGTGTATCCTATACTTAGGCCCCCAAATAACAGCAGAATGGTATACAAGGTTGGCAACATTTTTTTTCGGGCTCTTTTTAAAATAAAATATAATTAATTATTTAGTATTAAAACATGAACAGCGACGATCTGCTAAACATTCCTTGCGAACTTGTGATTACAAATAACAAGTTGATGAGCAAGCTATTATGCCAAAAAAAGGAGAGACTTATTCTTTGGCAGCATGTGGAAAAACAAAACAGTTCCTGGGAACTGAATTCAGCATAGAACAGATTCAACAGATGTCCCCGCAAGACATTTTAAAGTATCATAACAGGTATGAAGCGCAGTTGGGGGCTAGAATGGTGAAAAGCGTTGGCAAACGGTTCTTAGTTTGTACACTAAACTAGTCGGGAAATTTGCTCCATTGATTCTGAACAAGATTTTATGTATGATTAACACAGGATCCAGTTTTTAACAAAGTCATTAAGTCTCTAGGATGTGATTTATACTACAGATTTGGAACATTGTTATCGCCATTAATCAAAGGGATTAATTTACTTTTAATCATATAATTTTTTTTTCCCTTCAAAATGAACGAGCCAGAATCGGGAAATCAGAAAACACTGAATCAGGTGAAAGTGGTCACCCAAAACACCTCATCCTGGACGCATTGCGGCAGGAAAAAAATTAGTGAGTGGAACAACAAAAACAATTACAGTTACAATCACAAAATATAACTCATCAGAAAACATAACGCCGCCAACGCCAACAGTTTACCAATGCCAGCTATAAAAACTCCATATGATCAAGACCTACAGCGCCAAAGTCTTCATGGAATATTGAACTTAAACTGTTGCCCTTTTTGGCGCCCTTGCTGCTGCTGGGGGCGGTTATTTCAGTTATAAAATATATAAAAAAATGGCAACAAAAACCAAAGAAGTTAAAACAACCTGAACCACTAAATACAGAAGACAAAAGCACACCAAAACCGCCAATAACAAAACATCATTTTGATCCATTTATAATGCAATAATATTTTTAAATTTTTTGATAAAACATGGCGGATTATTATTTGTTTAAAAAGATGAAGTCAATAAATAAAGACATGGAGTCTATAAAAGACATTTCCATAGACCAGAATTGTAATCAATGCGGTTGCTTAGGATGTAAGAACTTCATTAAGATTATGCTGACCGATCTCGCGCAGAGAACGCTGAGCAAGCATCCTCAGCGATGACGCGTTTTTTGAGGCGTGTGGTGTACTATATTAGACATTTACTATTTAAGATAAAACATAGATTGTATTTTTTTGATAATTATAAAAATAACTTGAATAAGAACTTGGTTGTACTTAAAGGATGATTTAGTTATGATCTTAGGTTGACTTGAGTACGAACTTAATTAAGAACTTAATCAAGAACTTATTAAGAACTTGAAAGTAACTTAATTAAAAACTTAATTAAGAACTTGAGGACAACTTAAGTAAGAACTTAGAAGTGACTTAAGTGTGTGCATTGCGTGGTGGGGGTGGGGGAGGGTTTGGGGTGGGGGACTTGGGGGTAGGAGTGTGGGGTGTACACAGAGCTTTATTATTTGTCATGTGTAACACCACTTGGTGCAAGACGGTGCTTGCGTTTTTTGTGATGCATTGGCTCTTTTGTTGCAAGTTCAAGCAGCCACAAGTGCATTTAACAAAAGCCTGATTGAATAAAACAAGACAATTGTATAAAGTACACCCGGCGGCCGTTGAATAGACAGCCTTATATGTGAAATGAAGCGTTTGACAGCAAAGCGACGAAGCAGCAAAAAAAATCTGATCTCCTCACTGCTGATAACCTTTGGCCCGCTCTAGGTGGAGCGCTGGATCTCTCAAACGGCTTGCCCTGTGACCTTTGGGCCGCTCTAGGTGGAGCGCTGGGAAAACGCCTTGCCACTGTGACCTTTGAACCGTCTAGGGTGGAGCGCTAGTTCTCTCTCACTGCTGCGGGCTTGAGAGGAGTGTGTTTGAGTTGCATTGGTTTTTGTACGGGAGTAAATCCAATAATTCTAATCTCCTCACTGCTTGAAAACATTAAATTCAAATCCTTCCTCATAGAGTAGACTTCTATGAAAGAAAGACCGACTGTAGAAAACCTTTTAGCATATGGATTCAACAAACGAGCAATCTCTCTTAGTTTGCGAGAATATGAAGGGATATCCCTACATTGCTCTTCAACCACTCATCCCATTTTTTAGTAGCGCTCCACTGTCTTTTCTTGTGAAAGGCTTGAAGGTCTGTTCTAAAAGCCAACCATATTGCAAGTTAAAACACATTGTTGTAGCTTCCTGCCTTTGAAGCTTTATACCCCTCCTTCAGTTTATCAATAGCAACAGCAATAGACGTTATTCCTCCCCCCAAAAACGAAACTTCTTTCCTAACTGTCATTCTACATCACCTCTTTGTTTTTTAAGTTTTTGGTGGAGTTCTTCTGGTGTCATCTTTTGTTTTTTTGCTTGCTTCCCATACAAATCAGATAGCTTTCTTTTTGGAGGTCTAGGAAGGCAGGTTGTTTCTTACTTGATGATGGGCCTGCCGTTCTCAACTCATCCAAAGCACTAACAAATTGTGCATGGTACTCAATATGCTCGTCAAGTAATTTTCAGCTTAGAAATCTCCCACTGTCTTTTCTGCCATGATCAAAATGTTATATAAACCCAAAAACCCAAACCCAAAACAAAACTCGGTAAATATCTTCTCACTGCAGCACACCCCGTCTTCACTGCTCGACACCCCCAAGTAAAATGACAAGACATCTACGGCTGGTTGCCCAACGTCAACTATCACATGATTAAATCTTGACTTTTGATAGGAGAATGTAAAAAACATGTCTATATCTGTTTTACCCCAGGCGGGAATGACTGAGCAAAATCCTTTCAGCCACTTTTAGAAATTCTCGCTATTCAGAACGGCGGAAATAGAAATCGATCGCTTTTCATAACTGCTGATGGCTTTACAAATCCAACGGTGCACGAGTGGAGACCGCTAGCTTTGCTCTAAATGCTTCATGGAAATCTCTGGGGAGTGCCGCGCTTCACTGATGCCTTTAAAAAACAACCTGCATAAGCCAATCTCTCTCACCGGGCAGTGTGTGTGTGGATTTTATGTCAAAAATAAAACTCGGTTTTAAAAGACTTTAGAGAACAGTTAAAGACTGTAGGGATAACCCTACACGTATGTATGTTTGTAGGGTCGTTATTTTTTGTTATTAAAGTCATGCTTAGTAGAGAACTGTAATATGCCGTTTTTGGGATTCGCCCGCCCGGGGCCCGGCCCAAGGCCGGTTGAGAGCGGGTGAGCCAGAAGCGGCATATTACAGTTCTCTAAAATGGCCATCATCAACTTTTCGGAAGAGAAGGCCGGGTTGGCCGTTTGTATGGGTCACACGGTGACATCCCATTTGGTCTACTCCCATTTCGTCTACCCCCATTTCGTCTACTACTCCCATTTCGCCCTATTTCCATACTGACCATACTGCAAGGCTCCCCCCTGGCGTAACCAGTGTCCCAGTCTACTCCAAAGCAGAATCGATGGTCTTTAGATTAGAGTAGGGCGAAGCCGAGAGAGGACGAAGGACGAATGAACGAAGGCCGTTGGGCCCAAGTCGTGCTCACACATTCGAGTAGGCGAAAGGGGGAGTAGACCAAATGGGAAGTAACCGGTCACACGTTACACGCCCCATGCGTGAAAAATCGAGATAAATAAAGGAAGAGAACTGGGTGGCGGGCCATGGATGGAATGACCCCGGAAATGATGAAATGAAACGCCAGCAGAAACTCTTGACGTTGCTTTACCCAGGAAGGCTATCGAGTGTATAAATCAGAAAGTAGACTGAAAAGGGTCGGAGCATTGTTTTAAATTTGAGGAAGGCGATACGTAAGTATTCACAATACTGATAATAATGATAATAATAATAACAATTATAACAATAATGATAATAATAAAGATTATAAAATAATGAGGAGAAGAAGAAGAAGAGGTGGTAATAATGAAAATTATAATAAATAATAATAATAATAATATAATAATAATAATATAATAATAAAATTTAATAATAATAATAATGATAATGATAATGATAATAATAACAGTAAAGATAATAATAATAATAATAATAATAATAATAATAATAATAATAATAATAATTCACGAGCCTTGACCTGGATATGGCCGGGCCCTCAATAAAATGTAAAAAAACAAAAAAAACAAAAAACAATCAGGGATTAATAACGGGGGAAGGGGGGGGGGTGGAGAAAAGGGAGGGGCAGAGTACTTCTCTGGAAATCTGAGTTGTCTAGCTGTCCATCGAGTCTTTTTAACAACCCGCTGCTGAAACCAATACCCCTCTCAGGTGGTACTTTGTTCACACAGTTCAGAGGGGTGGCAAAGAGAAACACTCCTCTCAGTCAGTTCTGAGGGCGGCTTTTGGGGCTCGCATCCTGTTTCTGTTTTATAGCGCTGTTTTACAGGCAACCATCTCGGCCAACTTCACGTTGGCCCAAGGACATGGTGCGTGGGCTGCGAGTGGGCGGCTTGGCATTGCTCGTATGTTTGGTGCTTGGAAACATGATCTCTTCTGTACTGTACTGTACTGTCTCTCACGGGGCTAGAAATAGTAAAAAAACAAAAAAAATCAGTTCCTTACAAAACAAAAGCTACCCTCTCCCTTTTTTCCCCTCTCTCCCTCTCTGTTTCTCTCTCTCTCTCTCTCTCTCTCTCTCTCTTCTCTCTCTCTCTCTCTCTTCTCTCTCTCTCTCTCTCTCCCCTCCTCTCTCCTTCTCTCTCTCCCCTCTCTCTCTCTCTCTCTCCTCTCTCTCTCTCTCTGTCGTTTCGCCTCTCTCTCTCTTCTCGCTCCTCTCTCTCTCTCTGTCTGTCTGTCTATCTGTCCCGTCTGTCTGTCTCTCTCGTCTCTGTTTTCTCTAAAAACATACACACATGCACAGTCACTGACACATATTTACATAGAAACACACACACACACACACACACACACACACACAACACACACACACACACACACACAACACCAAAACCCCACACATACGCGCGTGCATGCACGTTCACCACAACACACACAACACACACACACACAACACACACACACACACACACACACACCCAAAACACACCCTAGAGGGGAGGCAGTGAAGTGAAAGCAGGAAAAGATGAGAGAGTTCAAGGTACTGAGTAAAACTTATGGTCAAAAGCTTACCAATAGCATATAGTACAGCAAAGGTAAGATGTTCTGAGCTGGAACATTAGCCTAACAATATTAAAGCAACCAAATTTTCGATGGCCTCTCCTCCGCGCTGATAATATGGCATTATTCTCCCCGTGGGTTTTTTCGGCAGTTGAGACGTACTTCTCCCGGGTCCCTTCTGAAACTTTAGGTGAATATTCTTGTTGTCTGTCTTTAGGTGAATATTCCTTGTTGCTGTCTTTTGGTGAATATTTTTTTTTTGTCTGTTTTTTAGGTGAAAATTCTTTGTTGACTGTCTTTAGGTGAATATTCTTTGTTGTCTGTCTTTAGGTGAATATTCTTTGTTGTCTGTCTTTAGGTGAATATTCTTTGTTGTCTGTCTTTAGGTGAATATTCTTTGTTGTCTGTCTTTAGGTGAATATTCTTTGTTGTCTGTCTTCAGGTGAATATTCTTTGTTGTCTGTCTTTTGGCTCAATCTGGGGAAAGGTACTGAGACGGCGAAGAAAGACCAGCTGACTCACAGGTAAAGTCCTGTTGACAACAGGAAAGACTTTAACCTGTGATTCTCTTCAGAGGGCACGTGCGACCTTCATGGCGAAAGCTCGGCCATGTCTAGAGTTGTACGGTCTTCACCTGTCAGCAAAACAGCAACGAGTGAGGCTGCAGGATGCACATGGCAGTTGCTTGATGGTGGCGGGTTTTTTTTTTTTTGCCAGTAGGCTTTGCACTCATGATACATGGGCTGGTGCACCTATTGGATCAGTTCAGCTCAGTGGTTTATTTAATGTCTTTTCATCGCCAGATGATATAGACACTTAAAAAAAAAAAAAAACCACCACCACCCTTCACACTTAACTTATCATCCACATTAGTACTTTCAAACCCACATCTAATATATGCATGTTGACATGAGTGCAATACCCTAGCGGTACACAAAGTTGTTTCATCTTTATAAAAATTTTGAAACCTGTGACTGCGAAATAACCATGGCAATTTCAACAACATATGAACCATATAAGACAGTATTGACATTATCAATGTTATTCATCTGAATACCTTTCTCCTCATAGAGTGGGGTCAACACTGAGCATTCAAACAAAAGTACAGATGTACAGAAATGTTTTATCTGCATACACAAGAAATACCATGAGAATATTTAGTGTTCCAAGCATTGAACCTTAATTTATGAATTAATCTAACAATGTGCCTTGGGCACGACGGTAAAGTAGCCATTTTTTGACTAGAATTCTGCTTATGCATACATTTTTTCCATAACTTGGATTAATTCACAAGAGGATAGATCTAAGGGATTGTTTAGTAAATTTTCCGTCTTTCTGTTTGCTCCTTCTTTTGCAAGACTGTCTGCTATTTCATTCCACTTTATACCACAGTGAGATGGGACCCAACAAAAATCAATTCTTATGCCTAATGTAATGAAACAATGCAGGAGATGTTTTATTTCAAAAAGCAAATCTTTTCTAGCTTTGCAGTCCCAACGCTCTAGTGACTGTAAAACTGATTTGGAATCAACACAAAGTAAAATTTGCTAGAAAGCAATTGATGTATCATGTATGTAAGTCAAAGCCTTCAGTATTGCATATAATTCTGAGGTATAGATTGAAAACCCCTTTCCTACATAATATGATTTCCTGACATTTAAGGTTGGTATTATAAAGCCTGAACCACTGTCAGAGGATTCCATTACCGACCCATCTGTAAACACTTTTAGATGATTTGGATAGCTGTTTTCTAGATGTTCACGAACTTCAGTTGTTAAAATATTTACATTATCACTTTTCTTTACCATAGTGTATTTGTAATCAAAAGAAGCATTTAGGTGCTCCCAAGGAGGCATTGGAGGTACTGCAGGAAATTCTGGTATAGCAATAATATCAATATTACAATGTGACATAAAGTCAGATGTGTAGTTTCTAATTGGTTGAATGTAAGATATGTTTTAGACCTCCTAGGAAAATCTTACTGGAATCAATCAGTATTTCTTCAGTAACTGAATTTTCAACAGAAAGACTTCGGACAATATATTTGGATACATCTAATAATCGCTTTTCATTTAGAGGTAATATATTTCTTTCTTTATAACATCTATTAGTGTTTGTGTGTACTGGGACTCCCAGGGCTAATTTCATGGCCTTAATATCCAAGCTTTGCAATCTCTTTAAAAGATAATTAGGTGCAGAGAAATACACTTCCTGCACATAAGTCAATTTCGATCGGACTAAAGAGATGTATAGATGTAAAAGGGTATGACAGTCCTGACCCCATGGTTGACAACATATAATTTTAAGAATGTTTAATCTTTTCTTGTTTTATCAATAAGTTTTCAATATGTGTTTTCCAGTTCAGCTTAGGAGTTAAAAATACCCCCAGGAACTTAACTTTTTGTTTATATTCCAGAATCTGACCATCTAGCAAAAGCGAGGGTAGAGTCTTTGGGTTCTCACCATTGTTAAACAACATAAGACATGTTTTTTTCTCCAGATAGTTCTAATCCATTGTTCTTCATATATGAAGATGATTTATCCAATTCCTTTTGGTACATCTTCTGTACAAAATTTATTGTTCTTTTATTGGAATGCTTCCTTAATGTACAATTAATCCAAATAGCAATAACATCTGCATATTGTACTACATGCATTGCTTTTGACATAGATTTGGGAAGATCATGGATTAGGATTGTGAACAACATGGAGCAATAACTGATCCCTGAGGAATACCCAAATCTACATTCCTAAAGGATGAATAAGTTCCTCCAAT
>CM031596.1:24198857-24201357 GCA_018398815.1 Conus ventricosus | reverse complement strand
AGGCCCCCGCCCCCTCCCCCTGTCTCCCGCCCCTCAGATTTGGCGTCCTGTGTGTTGATTAGTGTATTTTGTTTTTTGTTGCATTTGGAGAATTTTGAAGCAAAGGAATGCTGTTGTTGTTGTTGCTGCTGTTGTCGTCGTCGTACCCTGGCTAAAAGACTCCAGGGATCATCCAAGCAGCTGAAGTACTTGAACACTATGGTAAAAATGCATCCCAGCTGGAGATGAGAACATTACGTGTGTGACAGTTTTTTTTAGTTGCCACGCTACATAGGCAGCCACACACCGACTTCGGGGGAGGATTTTGGAACCAAGGGATGAGGCCTTGCTGGATTAACTTTCCAGTGCGTGGGTGAGTTAGAGCTCGTGCTTTTTCTCACCCGCGAGGGAGTGCTTTCGGGAGTGGAGGTGATTTTTGACAAGTTACACCGGGAAATGGCTCCATGTGTAACATCTTCAAAGACGCTGAGACAGTCTGATTCCTGTTGTCCAGGGTTCAGGGTGAGCCCATAGCTGATTCAGAACCTAGCAAAAGTTCCAAAGAGCAGACAGTGACACCTTGGACATATTCATTATCTGCTCATCAAATGTTCTCAGGCTGCAAGTTCACTGTCAGGTCAGCGTTTTAACAACACAGTGGAACAGCTTTTAACAATGAGTTATGACATATCAACAGATCTCCATCAATTGCATCTTCATCAGTGTAGTACGTATGGTTGGTGACATGCCAACAATACCTAACGTTCAACGCTGTGTTAACTTAGATAACATATCGCCATTTCCAGTGGGAATGCTCTTCCTTTGAAAGCTGAAAGCACTCTCCAAAAGCAACATTCTGACCAGGAAAGGGGTGGGAGTGGGGGATATGAGTTATAGAAACAGGCTATTGAAAGTTCGTGTTATCTTCACTACTCAACAAGTTTCTGATGAGGTTACGTTCTGATCCTAAAAACACATTGCTACCCCCACTGGAGAAGGTGTCGCCTGTGTCTTGGAGCTTCCTACCCCCACTGGAGAAGGTGTCGCCTGTGTCTTGGAGCTTCCTACCCCCACTGGAGAAGGTGTCGCCTGTGTCTTGGAGCTTCCTACCCCCACTGGAGAAGGTGTCGCCTGTGTCTTGGGTGCGCCACTTCTGGTGACTCCCCTCGCAGCACCTGACCCAGCCCACTTTACTTCCCATCCCCCACCCTCTCCCCTTGTCAATAAATGGTTTGAGCGTTGAGGACGTCGTCTCACAGGAAATCTTAATCCCCTGCACTCTCCCTTTCTGATCAGCCTCTATACATAAGCTCAGAATTGGATTAAACGGTGCACTTTTTCACTTTATTTCTGATTTTATTAGCTCTTTGTTAACTGTCCCTTTTCCGTGGCTCTCCATCCCCTTTCCCCCTCTGTAGTGTTATCCTTACACCACTTATTTCATCTCCCCCTTACAACAGCCTCACCAAGTTTTGTCCATCGGTGGAGATTCTGCGCACTGGGTAAACTGAATCTTCCAAAATTATCCACATTGGCAGGGATCTTATCAACCGCTTGCCCACCCTCCCCTTCCACTATCTCTTCCTTCCTCCACCACTCGGTGTACTTGGAGAGATGGGTGAGTCCAAGCACTGCCTGCGACAGTCGGATTGTGACGCAAGGATGATGGCGCGAGTTGTAACAATACACAGCGAGTGAACTCTGTGATGTAACAGAGACGTGAAAGCCAAGGTGTACGTCGTGAAACAGCTCTGGGATGTGACAGAAAAGAAACAATCCTGATCAAAAGGATTAGAAGAAAGAGTAAAGGCGTAAATAAATAAAACGTCATCGAAAGACATCCTGCTGTCTTCACTAGCTACAGACCTACTTAAAACAACTTTCTGACGAGATTTCTGTCACATTTTCAAGGCACGGAAATAACTCCTGATGCCCCTAAAAGTCCACTGTTCCCTCTTTCCCTACACCCCTACCCACTCACTTTCCTCCCCATTCAACAGCCTTCCAGTACGTAACGTTTCATGTTTGTACTAACTGGGAGTGCTTTAGAATGGGAACGAAGAAATGCTGTCTGTGAGTCTGTCTGTCTGTCTGTCCGCCCGTGGTCAAAATGTGTTCCACTCGCTCCAGACAAAACGATCTTTCAGAAAATTTGTAGGTATGTTCATTATGGGTCACGGATGATGCACGATGTTTTATTTTACCGGAATATCCGTTACTAACGGCTATAAATGCTAATTCAAAAAATCAAGTCTGATACGGGAAATAACCACCGCACTGTCGTGTTTTTTTTCTTCCACTAACTGCAAATTGTCTCCCCTCTTTGTACTGGGAGTACTTTTATATGCTTTGTATCTTGTTTTCATCTTAGGTGGATGCGGATAAGTAAACAAGTTTTGAAGATTCAATCTTTAGCCCCCCCCCCCCCCCCCCTCCTTCCCCCCATTCTCTACCCCTTTCCCCTCCCGCACTTACCATGTCTCCCCCACATCTGATAAGATTCCCAGATTCCTCCTAACAT
>CM031596.1:24186357-24188857 GCA_018398815.1 Conus ventricosus | reverse complement strand
GAGCCGGGGTCTCTCGAGTCTCGCCTTCCTGATCACCTTGTGGAGGATCGGGAAGCGAGGGAAGGCGTAAGCTATGAGGCCGGACCAGGGAAGGGATAGGGCGTCGATGGGGGAAGCCCGGGGGTTCGAGACCGGAGACACATACACTGGCAGACGATAGTTGAACCGTGTGGCAGACAGGTCGATCATGGTCTGAACCAATGTTCCCACACGTTGTTAGGGTATGCCTGCTGAGGTCCATTCCGTGTGGGGGACAGACTTGGAGAGGCTGAGAGTGTCTGCCAGGATATTGTGTGTCCCTGCTAGTGTCTCGCGCAAAGGGGTGACCCCCTGCGTGTGACACCAGTGGAGGGGGCCTCTGTACGGGGGGAGAGGCCGATGGAGTGTGCCCCCCCACCCCCCCTTTGTTGATGTAACAAGCTACCGAAGTGTTGTCCGTGAAAGGAGAACGAATCGGTGGAGACTATGGACTGGAAGTGGAGGAGGGCGAGCCTGACCGCTTCCAGTTCCAAGATGTTGATGTGAAGACGAGCAGTCAGAGGATCCCAAACCCCCGAGGCGTGACTGCTCTCCAAATGGGCCCCCCAGCCCGAGTTGGAGGCGTCTGTGTAAAGTTCCAGGGCCTGGAAGGGAGGGAGATGGGGAACTCCGGGGGCCAGGTGGATGGGCTGAGCCACTCCTCCGTGGCCCAAACGAACCAAGGCCCTAGGGGAATGGTCCTGGTTCCAGCTGTCGTTGGTCTGGGACCAATGACGGCGGAACTCCCTCTGAAGCTGTCGCTTGGGAACTCTGCCTAGGGAATGAAAGGAGACAGGGACCCCCATCATCCCCAGAAGGGACGAAAGTGTCCTTGCCGAAGTAAGGGGAGAGAGTCGAAGGTGGAGATGAGGTCCACTAGGCGAGCGGAACTCTCCGGGTCGGGGAACTACCATGGAGGTGGTGTCGAAGCTCATGCCCAGAGAGGTGAATCGCTGAGTGGGGGAGAGCTCGCATTTGGAGGGGTTGGTGACGAACCCCAGAGAGGAACAAAGGTGTAGTATTTGGAGGTATGGGATTGGGCCAGGGCCTGAGTGGGAGCCCGAGTTGGAGGGGTAGTGTAGAGGTTGAACTAGTGTCACTCTCCCTACCCATCAGCTTGAAAAGACTGGAACACGAACGCGCGTGTAAAAAGATACTGAGCCACGCGCTTGTGTGGCCATAGTCAGCATGAGTGTGTTTGTTTTCGAGCCCATAGATGCCAAATGAGGCGATCTTTTGCACACTGAACATAGAACGTAATGTTGTTTTGGGGATCCTTACAACCAGTACTGCTTACCTTGACCCCAGGTCCTGAAATGCACACTTTCCTGACATATCGATTGCCTGAGCACCGACGGGAAAATGGCGGAAGCAAGTATCGCGTCTTGACGCGAAACGAGACTATGGGGAAACTAGGACGAGACCTTGAGAAAAATCAATACTTCAATGCGAGCGTCGTCTGCTAGGCTAGGGCCGTTTGTCGGGAACCCATTGCGAGCAGATTTCAGTGCAAGTACAGACTGCTTCCAGTTCTACTGGAACCCTGATCTTGCAGACGAGACGTAGGTAGCGTCTTGAAATAGGAGTATAAGGATGGAGTCCCCATGGGCGACTCCCCCAGTTACCTCCGGGACCGTGTCTGCTGGCAGAGAGGGGATATTAGGGCGTTTGGCGGCCGTGCGGTGTGGGCAGTGACTGCCTGGGATAGGGTTTGAGCGGGAGTCAGTCTCCTGGTATCGCAGTAGAATAGCTGCGAACAGCGACTGGTCCTGAGCTGCCCAGGGATGCACCGCAAGGCCGACTTGAGCGCCTGGGAGGGGTTGGACCGTGACAGCACGGCCTGAGAGATTGGCCTGTGATAGTACAGCATCTCTCACTGCCAACAGGCAGTTAAAGTGACTCCTGGCTGCGCGTCCGCCTCAGCCGAAAGGTGATGCGATATCTTGTGAATAAGAAAGCGCATCAGGGGTCGCCAAACAAGCTAGAGTCTGTCTCAGTGTCGTCAGCGTCTGAAGACACAGAGGCAGTGCCGTAGTCCTTGAGGAAAACTCCTACTGGAGCTGCGTTAGGGGCTGACAAGAAGTCAATCCCCGGCGGAGGGACGGCCTGTGCACCAGTTAGTAGATAGGAGATCGTTACCAGTGATAAATTTGGTACACATAAATGCGCACCAGTGGGCAGATCAAGAGGTCGTACTTTCGAAGATCGAAAGAACGAAGGCGAAGTCGCGAGTGCCGAGACAAAGGCACAAAGGCGAGGATGGCGCGGTTAAATAGGTAAATAAAGCGCACCAAACCAAAGCCCCACCGGTTCAAGAGTAAAAGGGTGAAGCGAGCAAGCCACAACAAATAAGCAAACACAAAGCTATCTTAACACAACGGCAAAGAGAAGGCGAGACAGAGCACAAGACTTATCTTGCTTGGACGGCAGGCCGAGAGAGAATGAGGTACGGGAGGTTGACACTGGCTTCTTCCTACGGCGG
>CM031596.1:24163857-24176357 GCA_018398815.1 Conus ventricosus | reverse complement strand
AACCAGGTTTCATCATTCACCGCGAGGCAGGATTCGACAGCCAAGGTCGACCATTTCTCTGTCTGGATGGGAACGAGTGATTAGAACCAGGTTTCATCATTCACCGCGAGGCAGGATTCGACAGCCAAGGTCGACCATTTCTCTGTCTGGATGGGAACGAGTGATTAGAACCAGATTTCATCATTCACCGTGAGGCAGGATTCGACAGCCAAGGTCGACCATTTCTCTGTCTGGATGGGAACGAGTGATTAGAACCAGATTTCATCATTCACCGCGAGGCAGGATTCGACAGCCAAGGTCGACCATTTCTCTGTCTGGATGGGAACGAGTGATTAGAACCAGATTTCATCATTCACCGCGAGGCAGGATTCGACAGCCAAGGTCGACCATTTCTCTGTCTGGATGGGAACGAGTGATTAGAACCAGATTTCATCATTCACCGCGAGGCAGGATTCGACATCCAGTGTTTGCAAAGAACTCAAGTGTGATTCATCATCTTAACACCCTGCTTTGTCGGTACACCGTACCGCATGCCCCTTGGCCCGTTTCAGGTGGACGTGTGACTGACAATGCACGACAATACTACAACCAACCTCTGGAACCTTGACCTGAAGAAGAAAGAACGCCGAAAGGGAGAGCCTGTCAGAGGCGCCAGAGAGAGAGAGAGAGTTCCCAAACAAACTGATAACCAAGATCTGGAGGCAGGGATCCTGGAAGAGAAGAGAGGAAAGAGTTGTCAGAGGACTTAAACGGAGTCACGGAGATAAGCGACAGGCTGAAGACTCAGGCGCTAGGCAGGGTTCATTGGCCTTCAAGGGAGAATCTGTTGGTGAATCGAAGCTTTTGTTATGAGCAGGAGATGGAAGGGGGCAGAAACGTAGCTGGTCTTCTTGCAGTACAACAGAGAAAGTGTCTTTGGTAGGTTCTATAATTGTATGAAGTCATCGACCAGCTTCTTTCAGTTCCCCCCTTTGAAATAGTAGGTGGTAGAGTTGTGCCTTATTTAATCTGCATCCTTGATTTTCTCCAAAATTACGACTATACAGTCATTAAATCTGTGAGAATTTCAACTGAAGCCCAGTTTGTACCATGCAGTGCGTTGACAGCTTTAAAAAGATAAAGACAAATAAAAAGTGCAACCATGGATGCAAGCATGGTGCACCACAATGGATATCATTGAAAGCACGGGTGATTTTTTGTCATAATTGCTTCGCTGCCTTAGCTCATCGTATGAATTGCCCCACAAATTCCATGTTGTATCAGGTGACACGGTTGCACCCAAGCACCCCTTGAGCACCATGGTAGTAAAAAGACTACTTTGTGGGATGAGTTAGCCCGTGATTCTTATAATCAAATAGACAGAAATGGAACTAAAGTAAAGTGCCAACAGTTGATGTTAACAACGAGCTGCCAAAATAATCCAGACGAAAACAGGATGTTAGAGATGTGGGGGCATTAGGTTTTGGGAAGGAACACAGCATCCACATGACCGAGCTCTAGTTGATGTAAATGCATATCTTATCAGTCTTGATGCTGAGAGAAGGACGACGTGTTGAATGTATGCCAGAGGAGGGGTTGGGGGCCGTCAGGTCGGAGAGAGGGTGAGGGGCTTGAAGATGATGACATAGGGCTAAATGGGTGTAAAGATTATACATGCAATGACGACATTCGCTAGGTGTTATCTGTGGAGTGTGGGCGAAGGAGGATGAGGAGAAGGAGGAAGAGGATATGTGAGAGAGAGAGAGAGAGAGAGAAGAGAGAGAGGGGAGAGAGAGAGAGAGAGAGAGAGAGAGAGAGAGAGAGAGGAGAGAGAGAACAGACAAGCAGAATGTGATTTCATACCATTTCCGAATGCTTTTCTTCGAACTAAAAAGGTCATTAAAGGTTACAGAATGCTGTGCTATGGCAAAAGTCTCTGATTACTTTCATCTGCCTGTTTGTCTATCTGCTATTGGCAATAGCAATGAGCTAGGATAGTGGGACGAGCCACGAAGCACACCTAACACACTTGTCATTAAACAGACAGACCCGAAACTAAAGTGATCTGCCAACAGTGTACCCCAACAAGGACAACAAAATAAATACAGAAAAGAAAGTCAGTTTGAGACGGGACAGCTGAAGTGGCTGTAGATTAAACCAGGGGTCCACAAGCCAGGTCCTGGCTATCAAGATGTATTTCCGATCAGTGTAAATCATTGGCACTGATGCTGAAAGAGGGGATATGAATTAGAAGAACGAGAGAGGATGAGGACTTAGGGAGGACTGAACTAGGTGATACTCCGTCGGCAATATAGGACCAGGTGGTCGTAAATATTGCACCTGTTGTGAAACAAATTTTATCTTGTATGTAGTGGAGAGAGAGAGAGAGAGAGAGAGAGAGAGAGAGAGAGAGAGAGAGAGAGAGAGAGAGAGAGACAGAGACAGAGACAGACAGACAGACAGAGAGAGAGAGAGAGAGAGAGATAGGCAGAGAGAGAGAGAGAGAGAGAGGAGAGAGAGAGAGAGAGAGAGAGAGGAGAGAGAGGGAGGGAGGGAGGGAGGGAGATAACATTTTATTTGGTTACTTGACCGTATATATATATACCTGCAATGATGTGATTTATTTGGTCTGGTCTATAGAAGGGAGAGAGAGAGAGAGAGAGAGAGAGAGAGAGAGAGAGAGAGAGAGAGAGAGAGGAGAGAGAGAGAGAGACAGAGACAGAGACAGAGAGACAGAAAGAGGAAACATTTCGTGTATTAATCTTATTACTGTACAAGAAAGTGTTATTGCTTGACTCTGTAACTGTATGAAGACATCGACCAGCTTCTTCCACCACCCTCCCTTTAAATAGTAGAATGTAAAGATGTGCCATATTTCATCTACATCCTTGATTTGCTCTAATTTTATAACATATGTACCCACTCTACCGTCACAAAATCTGATCAAATTTCCGATGAAGCGCATATGTATCATATAATGTGCTGAACGCTTCGAGGAGAATTCAAAGAAATGTTGTGCAACCATCGCTGCAAGCAGGTTTCACCACAGTGGACATTATCAAATGCACAGATGATTTTGTCATCGGTGCCTTAACCCATTAAACACACTGCGCCACAGCTCCCATGTTGAATCAGGTGAAACGGTTGAACCTCAGCACCCTTGAACACCATGGAACTAAACAGACAACTTAGCGGCATGAGTTGTAACACATAGACCGCTATCTTTGTAATTAACTACACAGAAAAGGAGCTAAAGCGAAGTGCTAACAGTAGATCTTAACATCGATATGCCAAAAATAAGCCAGACGAAGAGAAGATGTTAGAGAAGTGGCAGCATCAGTTTTTGGGAAAGGAACAAGGCGTCCAGATGACCAAGCTCTAGCTGATGTAAATGTATATCTTATCAGTCCTGCTACTGAGAGAAGGAAGACGTGTTGAATGTATGCGAGAGGCGGGGGGTAGTGCAGCGGCTAAGGTAAAAACCCTGACATGAAGAGTGAAAGCAAGCCACTTTGCACATAAATACTTCCGACCATAGTTAACAATATTAGCGTCAGAAACACCGAATCCGTGAACTGTAGGAGACATGGTAGACATAAAAAGTTGCGCAATTCTGCAAAACTGTGCACTTCTGATGCGCTCGCTGTTCTGTAGGAAATCAGCCACTAGCTGGCCTTGAGGCCGCGCCGTCACATCATCGGCTACACGCGCGCAGCCGGTGCTTCAGTTTACTGTTTCCCCGCTCAAATAGAGTATTTTCATGACGTTTATATCCCGGCTATTTGACCGCCTCTGATGTATTTTCGTGAACTGTTTATAAATTCTGTAAAACTAATAAGTGCCTTTGCTACCCTTTCTTCGCAAAATCACGAAACAAGCAGGACAATTTACGAACAATTTAAATTAAAGACGCCTGATCTGAGAACAATTTTAGAGCAAGCACCGGTGCAATTCTTACACACGTCGACTAGATTTTTTTCCCCCGGCCAAGCGATTTGTTCCATCAACTGCACAAATCCTTGCATCCTCCCCTGTTTATATCTAACCTTTCCACAGTTTTATCTGACTGAAGTACAGAAACAAAAAGTTAAAAATAAGGCAAAGCTGGGCGACCATCGACGCTATTATTTTATACCACCAAGGCTGGCGCCATGCCGGTCAACGAAGCCACGCCTCACTGTGTATGGTGATCCATTGCTGTCAAAACATCTGTGTGTGTGTGTGTGTGTGTGTGTGTGTGTGTGTGTGTGTGTGTGTGTGTGTGTGTGTGTGTGGATGGTCGTTGTTGTAAGGCATCTTCTCATTATTATATCTCACTTATCATTTGTAATTTATATATGTTATAAGTAGCGTTATTTTTATTTTATTTTATATTATTGTTGTTATGACTATGGACTTTTTCGTTCTATGGTATGTGTATGGTGTTCAAATAAGGAGCTGGCCATGGCATCTGCTATAAAATTTAAGCGAGTTGAAAGCACAACCCATCAGGATTTCAAGAGGATGAACCTATCAACTGGAACATTTGCATTCTCTGCCAGAAAGACACTTCAGAAACATTGATATGTCCAGCAAGAAAAGATGGTGTAGGGTACAAATATGTTGCTGACAACTTCAAAAGCTTTCTTGAAATTGGTGAGAGACCATTTTGTACACCTGTTCTTAGGCTTTTGATGAACAAGACAGAACTTGAGACTACTTTTCGTACAAACCATGCCTGCTGGCACAAAAGCTGTAGAAGCCGAATTGGAACAACTGTGCTGTTGAGGAAAGCGGAAAAATGAATCTCAACCAGCAAGTCCAGCAAAAACAAGACGACTGACAGCTTCCTCTCAAGAACTGCAAGACATATGCTTTTTCTGTAACAAGTCATCATCTCACTCAAGTCAATCCAAAGTTCACAGTGTTCAAACTCTTGAAATGGACTGCAAAGTTAGAAAACAAGCAGCATTACTGAAAGACCAAGAACTTCTACGGAAACTTGCTCCAGGGGACATGGTGGCGACTGAAGCCAAATATCACAAAAAACTGTTTGGCAGCATTCTACAGGCGTAAACCAGCATCTGATTCAGTGAATTTAAGTGAGGACTCTCCTATCCAAATCCACTCGCTTGCACTGGCAAAGCTAGTGGCCTACATAGAGAATTTTCGCGAGGCTGAAGATGATGCTCCTGTTTTCAGCATGCCCTTCCTGTGCAAGCTATACAGTTCGAGTGTGCAGAAACTGGGTTTGGAAGGTGGAAACGTTCACAGCACACGCCTTCGTAACAAGTTACTTGAAATCATTCCGGGGCTTACGTCAGCTGTTCAAGGCCGAGAAACTGTACTGATGTTTGACAAGGATATTGGTGAGGCAGTCAAAAGGGCATGTAATGAAAGTTCTGACGCAGTGCATCTAAGTAAAGCAGCTCAACAGATTCGTAGAGATATTCTTCAGCGTCGGAAAGGTTTTGATGGCAAGTTCACTGAAAAATGTCAAGAGGATTCGATCCCGTCTTCTTTGAAAACTTTGATAAAATTTATTTTGTGTGGACCAACACTTACAGTTGATGAAAGTGATACTTCAAATGCAACAGAACAAGCTGTTCTATCTGTCTCACAGTTGATTGCCTTTATTTGCAAGCAGTCACGCAGACTTTCTACCTTTCAGAGGCACAACCAAAAAAGTGAAACACCCCTGCCTCTTTACTTGAGCTTAAAAGTTCATGCAGAGACACGAAAACGAAGACTAGTTGATACACTCTTTGCTCTTGGTTTGGGAATTTCATATGACAGAGTTCTATCAATTTCTTCAGAGATTGCTGACCAGGTCTGCAGCAGTTTTGAGCGAGCAGGAGTCGTCGTTCCTCCACAGATGCGAAAAGGTGTTTTTACTACTGCTGCATTTGATAACATCGACCACAACCCCAGCTCTATGACAGCTATTGACTCATTCCATGGGACAAGTGTGTCTTTGACTCAACACAGAAAAGCAGAAGAAGAAGGACAAGAACAAGATGCCCTAGTGCCACGTAGTAAAGATACACCAGCAGAAAAGAGAACTATTCCACAGCTTCCTGTTCAGTATACGGCCATCATGCCTGTGCCATGTCCAGGAAAGGAACAGACTGCGCCATATCTACCAGGACCCTGTAAACCTTGTATCAGTACTGACACAGAAAATTATGAGACTGAGTATGCATGGCTGAGGCATGTATAGTGTCGTGGAGACAGCACCAATTTCTGACAAAGACTTTATCTCATGGGCTGCTTACCATGCTTCATGCCAACCTTCCTTGCATCTTCCTGTGGCAGATTCCTCTCTCTTACCTTTGATTTTAGAGAATGCTCATTCGCCTGCGCTTGTCAAACATGTGATGGGGCTGATCAAATCAACAGTGGAGTACTTGAATCCCACACAAAAACCAGTCATTGCTGCTGATCAGCCTCTGTATGCTTTAGCAAAAGAGATACAGTGGACATGGCCTGACACTCACGGAGAACAGAATTGCGTTCTTATGCTTGGAGGACTGCACATTGAGATGTCTGCTTTCAAAACTCTGGGTGACTGGCTGAACGGATCTGGGTGGACAAGCCTTCTCACAGCTGCTGGCATTGCTACATCTGGTGTGGCTGACTCGTTCCTAAAGGCCTCCCATGTCACCAGAACCAGGCATGCACACCAAGTCACTGCAGCTGCGTTGTATATCTTACAACAGCGAGCATTCCAAGCATACAAGGAAGTCAGTCCTGCTGAACAGTCCACTGGCATACAGGAATGGCAGGACAGAAAATCAAAAGAGCAGCCACAGTTCAAGTACTGGACACTTGTACTTCAGTTTCAAGTCACCATCCTGCAAATGATTTATTCACTTCATGCTGGCAAGTTTGTCAAATACGTGGAACGTTTGTCAAAGCTGATGCCCTGGCTGTTTGCATTGGACCACACAAACTATGCACGGTGGTTGTCTGTCCACATTCGTGACATGGTGCAGCTGAAGAACATCCATCCTGAAATCTTCCATGAATTTTGCTCAGGATCCTTTGTTGTCAGGAAAACGCAACTCAAGTTTTCAAGCATTGCCATGGATCAAGTGCACGAGCAGTGCAATGCACTCATCAAAGGCGAAGGTGGAGCAGTGGGTTTAACCAACAACCAAATGCTTTGCGTCGTTGGATGATAGCAGGACCAGAAATTTCTCGTATGCTTGATGATTTCGAGAAGCATCTGCAAGCTAGTGAACCTACACAAAATACACATCACGAACAACAACCAGCTGTTCAGTACACTTTTGCAAAGCAAGTGAATGCAGTTCTCACTAGTTTTGAGGAGATGGGCAATCCATTTTCAGAAGACAGTGGGTATCTGTTTGCTCTTGATACCAAAGACATCATAAATGAAGACGTTGTGTCCACTGTCTACACCATCCACGAACTTGGAAAGGAGCAGTACAACACTTTCATAGAGGAACGTTTTTGAAAGCGTTCACAGCCAGTCAATGCCCCTATTCGGAAAAATGTGTGTGCATGCGTGTGTGTGTGTGTGTGTGTGTGTGTGTGTGTGTGTGCGTGCGTGCGTGCGTGCGTGCGTGCGTGCGTGCGTGCGTGCGTGCGTGCATGCGTGCGTGGTGTGTGTGTGTGCGTGCGGTGTGTGTGTGTAACTCCCTCTCCCCTCTTCCTTAGTTGTGCTAATCCTCGTTCACATTTTCATATTTAAATGTTATTTCTAACTGTATGATAAAGGTATTGTTATCACAAAGTACATTCATGAGCCCTGATATGGCCTAAGTGGTCGGCGAGGCTATAGGCAACATGGATGAATGAAGTACTTGAATATACCTAAATATGTGATGGATTTGATTTTTTTTGTGGTATTATGATCATTTTTAAATTAAGTGAAGCCCTTTCATAACTTACTATAACAGTGTGTTGAGAAACACAAACATAAAAGTGAGAAATGTGTTCCGTGTGTCGCGGTCTCTAAAATTGGACCTTCCATCTTTAATCATCAATTAAACTGAGAGACAGATGGCCAAAAAATTGTTTCCCATGCTAATATTGTAGAGGAGTATCTAAAGTGTGTGTGTGCCAAAAGGCATGCTTTCACTCCCATTTGCAGGGTTTGCCCAATATCCTACCTTAGCCGCTGCACTAGGGGGGGGGGGGGGGGGTGAAGTTTGAGAGGAGGCGAGGAGCTGGAAGAGGTGAGGAGCTGTGAGATTCTAAAGATTTTCCTTAAATTGACATCATTCACTCAGTGCAATCTGTTGAGGGTGGGGCGAAGGCGAGAGAGAGAGAGAGAGAGAGGAGAGAGAGAGAGAGAGAGAGAGAGAGAGAGAGAGAGAGAGGAGAGAGAGAGAGAGAGAGGAGAGAGAGAGAGAGAAGAAGAAGAAGAAGAAGAAGAAGAAGAAGAATAAGAATGTGATTTTATTCCATTTCCAATAGATTTTCTTCGAACTAAAATGAAGAAATGGTCACTGAAGATTTCAGAATCCTGTGCTATGCCCATAGTCTCTGATTGCTTTCCTCTGCCTGTTTGCCTACTGTTGGTAACAACGATGAGCTAGGATTGTGACAGAGAGATCATACACAGCTAACACTCATGTCATTAAAAAGAGAGGCCAGAGACTTAAGTGATTGTCAACAGAACACCCCAAGCAGGAGAACAAAAGAACACAGACTGTCAGAGACCGCACAGCTGAAGTGGCTGTAGATGAAAACCAGGGGCCCGGAGGCCAGATCCCGGCTACCAATGTCTGTTTGAGATCAGTGTAAACCATTGGCTCTGATGCTACAGAAAGACAGGATTTCATTCCTCGGGAGCGCACTAATGTGGCGCTAAAGGGGGTTTGATCACAAGAACGAGAGATGATGGTGACTTGACGAAAACAGAGCCAGGTGATACCGCGCAAGATAAAGCCAGGTGGTGGTAAATATTGTACCTGTTACGAAACAATTACCTTAATCTTATATATAGTGGAGAGAGAGAGAGAGAGAGAGAGAGAGAGAGAGAGAGAGAGAGAGAGAGAGAGAGAGTATTTTATTTGATTATCTGACCATACATGTGGCTGTGATTAAACAGAAACAGGAAACGGTCATTGGTTGACCAAATATTCGAATGCTATTTCAATGAAGATTTGAAAATATTTTGACTCAGATTTTTAATGTTAAATGGTGTGTAGTATGTAGCTGCATCATATTTCTTTAAATGTCCTTGCTTTAATCCAGCATCACTCTGCATTCAACAGGTCTGCCATTATTCCTTCTGCACAGATGCGCCACAGCACTCACGTGAAAGTTAGTTTCAACAGATTTTGTAGAAAGTGACTACGTAAAAGAGCAGCAAAGCAGTATAACCTATTACCTGTTGTTGATTTTACATCCAGGATACCGACCATGGCTGCCCTTTTATATTTTAAAAGCTAACGATCTACGTAACTGCTAAAGAACAGCTGAAGATGTCACATTGCCTACCAGCTGCCATGGTGGATCAGCAAAGATGTTGAAACCAAACATCCAACAAACACTGTGACAGTCAACAGACAACGTAGCAGCACGAATTGTGACACACAACAGGCGATCTTTGTGATTAAACAGACAGAGCCCAGCACTCTTAAAAAAGAAGTACAAAATAAACCAGGAGACAATGTCAGAGAGAGAGAGAAGAGAGAGAGAGAGAGAGAGAGAGAGAGAGAGAGAGAGAGAGAGAGAGAGAGACGAGAGAGAGAGAGAGAGACAGAGAGAGAGAGAGAGAGAGACAGAGAGAGAGAGAGAGAGAGAGAGAGAGAGGAGAGAGAGAGAGAGAGAGAGAGAGAGAGAGAGAGAGGAGAGAGAGAGAAGCGACTAGGGTAGAAATGACATCGGGTGAGCAGCATTTGGTCCTGAGTCCACAAGAACGAGGATTTTGGACAAAACTGCTCGAGAATGGAACTCTTTAAACTGATTGAAATTTGAAATTGGCGACACACTGCAGATGAAAAAAGGGGTGGGAAGCTGTATGAATTGCACAAGTAACCAGAAGATACTCTTCCATTTATTTCTACAGGCGTATATTACTAAGGAGTTGGGTGGACATTACGCCGGGAGAAGAGAGTACCAGAGAAACAGAAGTGTCAGCAGCTGCAGACTAGCGACTATCACAAGGAGTGGAGAATGTGGGTCTTGACCGTCTTGTGCATCAGAGGTTCTAACAAGTGGAGAAGGAGTCTTTATTAATCGAAGGCAGCAGGATAAAGCTCTGAGACAGTGTAATTGGATGACATCCCAAAGGCCAATACCGGGCTGTATGGATGTAAAGATCGTATCTGCAATGATATGATTTATTTAGTCAAATCTATGGAGAGAGAGAGAGAGAGAGAGAGAGAGAGAGAGAGAGAGAGAGAGAGAGAGAGAGAGAGAGACAGACAGACAGACAGACAGACAGACAGACAGGCAGACAGACAAACAGACAGAGACAGAGAGACAGGCAAAAAGAGTGTGGTTTCATTTTGTTTCTGAATGATTTTCTTCTAACTGAAACAGAAGAAAGGTCACTGAAGACCACATAATTGTATGCTATGCCAACAACCACTCATTGCTTTCATGGGCGTGGTTGTTTGCTATTGATAATGATGATGAGCCAGGATAGTACAGGAGTGATCTTACAAGATACTCACACTTTCGCGATTAAACAGGGACACGAACAATTCAGTGGTTTGCCAACAGCGCAGCCCAACGAAGGGAACAAAATGAACACAGAAAGGTAAGACTGTCGGCGATGGCACAACTGAAGTGGCTGGAGATAGAAACCAGGGGTCTGCAAGCCAGGTTCTGGCTATCAAGATCTATTTTTAGATCAGTGTAAACCATTGGTTGTGATGGTGGAGATTAATTAGACGAAGGCGAGAGGATGGGAGTGTGAAGAGAATTGCACCCAGTAATACTCCGTCGTGCAATATAAGGCAAGGGATCTGTAAATATTGTACTGGTGGTGAGGTGATTATTTCCATCTTATGTGTATGGTAGGGGAAGAGGAGTAAACAAAAAGAAGAAGAAGAAGAAGAAGAAGAAGAAGAAGAAGAGAGAGAGAGAGAGAGAGAGAGAGAGAGAGAGAGAGAGAGAGAGAGAGAGAGAGAGAGAGAGAGAGAGAGAGAGGGGGGAGAGAGAGAGAGACAGAGAGAGAGAGAGAGAAATTTCATTTGGTCCTTTTACCGTATACGTGTCTGTAATTAGATAGAGACGACTGACTGGTTGGCTGAAAAATCAAATGCTTTCTCAATACAGAGTTCATTAGTTTCATTGAATTGATATGTTCCCGTGGTATGCGGCTGTACCATACTTTTTTCTAAGTCGTTGATTTACTCCAACATCGCAATTTATTCCTACTCCACAATCAATTAATCTGTCAGTATTCCATCTTCTGCACAGTTGCTACACAGCATGCACGTTGGATTAACCTCCCAAACGATCAAAACGAACAAACAAACAAAAAGAGAAACACAGCATTCTACCTTTGGTTGATTTTATTTCCATGATAGCAACCACGACTGGCCTTTTATCCTTGAAACGCTTACTGTCTTAAGAACAGCTGAAGATATCACATTGCCTACCAGCTGCCATAGTGGGTCAGCAAAGATGCTGAAACCAAACATCCCATAGGCATTCTAATAGTCAACAGACAACATGATGGCACGAACGATCATACATAGCAGGCGAACTTTGTGATTAACCAGACAAGGTAGTACATCCCCAAGAAGAGGAACAAATCAGAAGAACAGACAGTGCTAGAGAGCAAGAAGCACCAAGATCAGAGACAAATTCGGGGAATCAGGCATTTGGTCCTGAGTCTGCAAGAATGAAGATTTCTGAGAGAACTGCTTGAGGACAGAAGTCTTTGAATTGACTGAACTGAACGACACATTGCACACGAATGAAGGGGCGGCTGGTTACATGGATCGTATAAACAAACAGAAGATACTCGTTATTTTATTTGTACAGGCGTGACATACAAAAGAGTTGGGTGTACATTAAACAGAGAGAAGAGAGTGCCAGAGAAACAGAAGCGTCAGCAGCAGTTGTATACTAGCGACTAGCACCAGGTGTGGAGATGTTAAATCTTGACCACCATGCACAAAGAGAAATCAATGCAACTCGGTGGTTCTGACAACTGGAGAAGAAGGATTTATGAAAGGAAGGCGACAGGATTGAGACTCTAAAAATGGCGTGAGTGGGTGACATCCCATGGGCCAATATAGGGCAGGGTGGGTGTAAAGATTGTACCGGTAAGGATAATCATATTTCATTTGGTCTTATCTATGGGAAGAACATTGAGAGAGAGAGAGAGAGAGAGAGAGAGAGAGAGAGAGAGAGAGAGAGAGAGAGAGAGAGAGAGGAGAGGAGAGAGAGAGAGAGAGAGAGAGAGAGAGAGAGAGAGAGAGAGAGAGAGAGACAGAAACAGAGGCAGAGGCAGAGACAGACAGAAACAGACAGACAGAGAGGCAGCTAACTACTAAGCTCTATTTGAGATAAACAGACTGCTTAGTGGTTCTGATGCTGAGAGGATA
>CM031596.1:24111357-24128857 GCA_018398815.1 Conus ventricosus | reverse complement strand
GGCTGGCATCTACAGCAGGTTCATTTTTCTGGGTGGTTTGATTACTTCCACCATGAAGTTTTATTCCCACTCAGGTGGATCTGTTTGTCTCTCGGTAAGATTGCTCAAAGCACTACAAAACCGATTTCACGAAATTTGGTGGAAAGACAAAAAGTGGCTCAAAGTTTCAGTTTCAGTTTTATCAAGGAGGCGTCACTGCGTGCGGACTAGTCCATATACGCTACACCACATCCGCTAAGTTTTGAGACCACACTACGCATAATTTGAAGCTGATGGATAGATGACTTAACAACAAAGATGAGACAATTGAAGAAGAGGGTCTCGTGGCTACGACTAAGCGGATGTCTGACCTACGCATTAGCCCAACGCGCTGGTCAAACCTTGAGTGCCTTCCTACCATATTTTTTTTTGGCTCAAAGATCAACCATTAAACTTTGACGTGCATTTGTAGCGCGGGTTTGTATCAAAAGAACCAGTACAGCATCTGTATCTGTAGCTGTACGTCGCTTGACATCCAGTGATCTGGCTTTGGCGCGATGGATGGGGATGCGCAGCGAAGGTTGTTAATGGCGCTTGGTGGTCAGCGCCCTCTTGAATAAATCAGTGGATGGCGAGTGGACCACCGAATTGTCCAAGTGGTTCCACGCTATTATGGTGCGTGGGAAGAAGGACTGCCTATACTGATCTGACTGGCAACGTGGTACAAAGAAACACCGATCGTTGTTCCTAATGTAGTTTTCAACAGGGTTGTTGATTACATAGTCTGCTGTGTTACGTCTGGGTCTGATCATGCGGCCAGCTCTTTGAGGTGTCAAGAACTGATGAGGAGGTATTGCCGGCACCAGCCCCTCAACCACCTTGTAGAAGAAGGTCAGGCAGAGTTGTTCACGTCGTTCCTGGAGGGTCGGGAGGTTGTGTCGTGTCAGGAGGCCCGTAACAAGGTCAGGGGTGGTAGAGCGATAGTTGCTTGAGATGAAGCGCACTGCAGTGCGCTGAATGCGTTCAATCTTATCGATATCCTGTCTCTGATACGGGTCCCAGACCAACGCCCCGTACTCAAGGAGGGGACGGACTAGGGCCAGGTAGGCATTACGTTTGCAGGTTGATGGGCAGTGGTGGAGGTTTCTCCGGAGGAATCCAAGGGTGCTATTCGCTTTTTTGGTGATGCCGCTGATGTGGTTGCTCCATTTGAGGTTATCAGAGAATTGGATTCCTAGGTATGGGTTTGAGGATACTGATTTCAGGATAGTGTTATTGAGGGAGTACATGAAAGTGGAAGGTGGGTGAAGGGAGAGACTCATTGCGTAGCACTTGGTAGCGTTGAAGCGCATTCCCCATTTCTCTGCCCAGGCTTCAAGACACTTCAGATCCGCTTGTAGGGTGTGGTGGTCTTGGAATGTGTTGATCTCTCTGTAGATTAGCATTCCTTGAACAAAATTGTTACTCACATTCCACAGAATATGATGACTACGGAGTCATTGTTTACGAATTCAGGATCTCAACAACGAGACTGTTGCAAATATTGCAAACGTCCCATTGATTTTGATCACTGTGACGATGCTGTTTACGAATGAAAGGATTTCAATAGCAATGTCGTTGAAATTGTTTTATGGAATCTCATCATAGTGACGTTCATGTTTACCAATAAAAGATCTCTTTAGCAACATAATTGCACGTGTTCCATTGAAATCGATTACTGTGATACTGTTTACGAATGAAGTATCTCATGAGCAGGATTATTGAAAATGTGTTATTGAATTTGATCGTTGTGACGTTACTGTTTACGATGTAAAAAATAGCGTTGGGAAGAGTATCGCAAATATTCCCTTGCATTTGATCACTGTTTACGAATAAAGGATCTGAATATCATCAGCGAGTGTTCAATTGAATTTGATGACTGTGACGTTACTGTTTACGAATTAAAACCGCTTCCACATATGTTCAGGAAGATTTTTTCCCCACTAAATATGGCCACTAGAAAGTACATGTTGACGAATTGACAAATAATTGTGAAACAATATACTTTTAATGGATTATCAAACCTTACGAGTGAAAACAAAATTAAACAAATGTTTAGATTTCTTACTGTTCAGGCTATTTAAGAAAAGGGGCACGGGAAGTAGCTTTTTTCAGTATGTGCTTACTAGTGTGTCTCCTTATAGGTGTTTTTTTTTCAATTCTTCTTCTCTTCTTCCTCGTTCGCCATCCCTATAGATGAGCAGCCCGGTGTCCTCGATGAAGGCTGCCGTCCGTCGCAGTTCCTCCAGGGTGCTGTACAGCTTGGCTTCCACTGCTGTCGGTGTTGGCCAGTACTTTTCCCTGGATGCTGCATACGTCGTGCAGACTTGAAGGATGTGGTCAGTTGTCATTGGTCCCTCACCACAAGGGCACTCTCCACTCTGTCCAATGCCAAATTTTGTGTGCATGTGGTGGAGCAGGCGATTGTGTCCAGTCCTCAGGCGGAAGATCTTGACCTATTCCCGTCGTCCCAGCAAATGGTATGTGTCTTCTGGGTTGTATTTGGGATGCAGGAGGTGCCATTTTATTCCTTGTTGTGCCTTGCAGATTGTCCTAATTTCATCGTATGACACCAGGTTGTTGGCCTGCTCCTTCTGTGCACCGTCTTTTGCCAGAATTTCCGCTTTTTCATTGCCTCTGATGCCACATTGTGCTGGTACCCCTTGTATCACCACTTTCTCCACTCTGGCACTCAGGGCAACAAGGGCTGAAGTGAGATGGTTCTGTTCTTTGCAGCGGGAATTCTTGAGGGCTTGGAGCACGGAGAGAGCGTCAGAGAAGACCACCACCTGCCCCGTTGTTCTTTTGGAGTTCTGCAAGACTGTTGTGGCTGCCTCACAGAGGGCTTCTCGCTCAGCTCGGAAGTTGGTGGAGTATTTTCCTGTTGGAATTGCAATTTCGTCATCTCCGTCTTTGTATCGGAGGAAGATTCCAGCTCCACCATCCCTCGTTGCCTCTGTGGCGGAGCCATCTGTGTAGACATGGGTCCAGTCTTCCTGGGGATACTGGTTGCAGATGTACTCCATGGCCAGAGCCTTCCTTTGGGTGTCTGACTGTATTCCTCTCTTCTCCACTCCTGGAATGCTGGTGACGACTGTTGGGAACACCTGCCTCTTCCAAGATGGGTGGGTGACATTTGCCGGGATAGGCTTTACTTCATGTTTCATCAAGACTGGAGTTTGTCTTTCAAGGCGTCTTGACTGGTGGATGAAGCTGCCTCTTTTCAACCGGCTATTGGTGGGTCTGCTCATTCTTTTTTTTTCCATGATATACTGACTTGCTCACAGAATGTTAAACAGTAGATGTCCACCTAACGATCTTACTCTTGTATTCTCCCATGTTACAGTAAACACAATTTCAATCGAAAGATAATTTTGCAAAGAAAACAGTTCAAAGAAAACTAAGACATGAAATAAAGGTAACAAAGATGGCATACAGAGAAAATGTAGAAAAGCAGTTTGAGTCGGGAGACATGAGGAATACATGGGATGGCCTAAAACCTCACTGGACAGAATAAACCACGAAATGAATGTAATCTGTCAGAAAAGGAATGCTATGATTTTGCCAACAACTAATGATTTTTATTGCCGTTTTGAAATGAAACATGTTGGTGAAAATTTGGAATCTGTTATGTCGAATATTTCAAACAGCTGTGGTAACGATGATGGAATTTTACGTAGTGATGATTCTGCTGTCCGAGGTTTGTTCAGAAAGATAAAGATAAGTAAAGCTGCAGGCCCAGACAATACTTATGGAAATCTTTTAAAATCTTTTTACAACAATTGTCATATGTTTTCTATAGGTTGTTCTCGTCATCTTTGAATTGTGGAGTTGTGCCCTCTGCCTCGAAAAAAAATCAAACATTTGTCCCGTACCAAAAACAAGAAACCCTGGCATTTTGAATGACAATAGACCTGTTGCATTGACATCTCTTGTAATGCAATCTTTTGAACTCCTTGTCCTTCAGATTCTTCTTCTTCAAGTCAAACAGCTTTGTTATCCATGCCAATTTGCATACAAACAGAACAAAAAAACAGATGATGCAAAAATCGCTCTTTCAAATACTGCATGCAAACATATTGAAAACAAACATTCTTTTGTTCGCATCCTGTTTATTGATTTCTCATCACATTATGACACTATTCAACCACACATTGTGGCAAAGAAACTGCAAAATATATAGGTCAATCCAACATTGATTTTATGGATTGTGAATCTTTTAGTCAACAGGTTACAGTGCGTACTCTTTGAGGGAAAATATTCATCAGCAAGAACCACATTTACTGGTGCACCTCAAGGAACTGTTCTCACCCCTGTATTCTTTACTCTTTATGCAAATGAGTGTACTTGTTGTTCTGTCACTCCTGTCATGAAGTACTCGGATGATTCTGCTTTAGAAGACCTGTCAAATTCAAATGCCAATTATTTTCAAGAGGTGGAACGTTTTTGTACATGGTGCAAAGAGAACTGTCTAGATTTGAATGTTAGTAGCCGAAGGATGTGGTAATTGATTTTCGAAGAAACCCAGCTCCTGTCCCTCGTTTGTGTATCAAAAACACCACAGTAGAACGTGTAAGTGAAAATAAGTATCTGAGTACTATTTCAGATGATAAGCTAAATTTTAATGTGAATACTCAATTTATCCACAAGAAAGGCCAATCTAGTATACTGTCTTCAGAAACGTCCGTCTCTTGCTGTTAAATAGGACATCCTAAATATGTTTTATCGTTGTTTTGTAGAAATAGTGCTGTTCTTTGGCTTTTTATGCTGGTTTTGGAAATCTTACCTCGAAAAACAAAAACATTGTAAACAGAGTGGCGAACACATGTGGAAAGATTACTGGCAAAAAACAAGAATAGCTAGATAAGTTGTATGAATATTGTGTTACACAAAAAGCTGTGAACATTGCTGCTGACAGTTGCCATGCTCCTTAAAAAAACCTACAATGTTCCACCATCTGGACGAAGCTTCCATATTCCAAAAAATCAAAATAAATAGAACTAGAAACAGTTTCGTTCCCAATTCCATCAAACTCCAGCATCAAAACTGAACTTTCAATAAGATTTGGTTTAGAAAGCTTGTTTGTACACACACACACACACACACACACACACACACACACACACACACACACACACACACACCACACACACCACACACAACACCTTTGTGGTGTGTGTGTGTGTGTGTGTGTGTGTGTGT
Organism: Conus ventricosus; assembly: GCA_018398815.1. Lineage (NCBI taxonomy): Eukaryota > Metazoa > Mollusca > Gastropoda > Neogastropoda > Conidae > Conus > Conus ventricosus. The sequence continues at coordinate 24,123,637 of CM031596.1, read as the reverse complement.
GTGTGTGTGTGTGTGTGTGTGGTGTGTGTGTGTGTGTGTGTGTGTGTGTGTGTGTGTGTGTGTGTGTGTGTGTGTGTGTGTGTGTGTGTGTGTGTATGTGTGTGTGTGTGTGTGTGTGTGTGTGTGTGTTGTGTGTGTGTGTGTGTGTGTGTGTGTGTTGGTGGGTGGGTGGATGGGTGGGTGTAATTTTTTATTTGTTAATTATAGATCCGGCCACTCTTAATTTCTCTTTGGAGATAATAAAGTGTTCTTGACTTGACTTGACTTGACTTGAGTTTGTTTTGTCCTTTGTTTATTTGCTTGCTTGCTGGCTGGCTTGCTTGCTTGCTTGTTTCAGACATACTAGTGCGGATCCAGATCAAAAGACGAATCGTAGATCCGTTTGAACGTGACGAGGGAAGGGTGGGTGTGCATCGCTGCGCTGAGTCTTTTTTTTTCAGGGAAAATGTTTGAAACGTACTCACGGGAATAAGACTGTATTCTTCTTCTTCTTTTCTGCTGCTGCTGCTGCTGCTGCTGCTGCTGTTGTTGCTTTTTCGTCTTCTTGTTTTTGTTCTTGTTCTTGTTGTTGTTCTTCTTCTTCTGTCACTACCCCCCCCCCCCCCCCTCTCCCCCATGTATGTATGTATGCATGGCTATATAGGAGAATAAAATCGAATTCAAGATGTAACAGCCTACGTTATTCCACCTTCAGTTTAAAGGACTTCAGTATCTCCGCTTATTTACTTGTCATTGTCCTCACGCCTACATAGCTCGGGAGACTCTGAAAGGAGAGAGAGAGAGAGAGAGAGAGAGAGAGAGAGAGAGAGAGAGAGAGAGAGAGAGAGAGAGAGAGAGAGAGAGAGAGTCTAGTTTATTTTTTTTTGTTTTGTTGGCAGACTGAAAGCTGTAGGAGCGAAGAACAGGCGGGGATTGAATTTACTTCTGTTTGTTGACCAGCTGCAAGGCTGATCAATACCACTCGTACCTCTCGTGTACCCTAAAGGTACGTAGGGTTTTCAAATGTGTACCTTTGTATAATTTCCCCCAGACTCTCTCTCTCTCTCTCTCTCTCTCTCTCTCTCTCTCTCTCTCTCTCTCTCTCTCAGGTGTGGGTGTTTGGTGAGAGACAGGGCAACGAATGCATGTGTAGGCGGGGGCAGGTTGGAAGGGTGGTGTGGTGTGGTGTGTGTGTGTTTTGTGTGTGTGTGTGTGTGTGTGTGTGTGTGCGTGCCTGCGTGCGTGCGTGCGTGCGTGCGTGCGTGCGTGCGTGCGTGCATGCGTGCTTGCGCGCGCGCACGCGCGCGCGTGTATTTGTGTATGTGTGTGTCTGTCTGTCTGTGTTTGGCTGTGTCCGTGGTTTTGGCTGTGATTGCAGCTGTGTATGGCTATCCATGTGGCTCAGTCTGTGGCTGTGTGTGTGTGTGCATGTGTGTAGACGAGCATTAATGATGTGTGTGTGTGTGTGTGTGTGTGTGTGTGTGTGTGTGTGTGTGTGTGTGTGTGTGTGTGTGTGTGTGTGTGTGTGTGTGTGTGTGTGTGTGTGTGTGTTTCGCGCGCGCGCGCGAGCTCATGTGCGCACTCACGTCTATTGACGTGTATGTATGTGCGTGTGTGTGGATAAGGTCCAATATGCGTTCTGACCACTTTTCTTTACATTCTGTGCCCTCTACGTGAGTCTGTCCACACGTAGCAGCTTCCATCTCCCCAGTCCATACCCAAACCTACATCCGTCCTCCGACAGCCTTAGCACCGCTTATCCACAGAGCATCATCAGTATCAAACTGGTCGCCAGGCAGCCCGTCAGAACGGAGACCATTGCACCGAGGCAGTTCTTTGGTGGTCGCAGAGTCTGCTCTGGTCGAACAGTCAATTGGCACAACGTCTTTAACATTCTGTGATGCCAGAATTGTTTGTCGATGGTGCCAGGTTGGGAGTACGACCGACCTCTTGCAGAAGTTACCACCACCACCATCACCACCATCACCACCACCACCACCATCACCACCACCACCACCACCACTTTCATCCAGCTGCAGTGGTCATGTAGACGCTGACACTAAAGAGCTGACCACGATCTCCCTGCAGGATATGGAGAGGAAATTAATTAACACTGGGGTCAAAGGGAGACCAGACATAAGAGATCACGGACTGTGAGATATTTTCTCCCCCCCCCCCTCCCCCTCCCGCACCCCCTCCCCTTCCTATCGGTCAGATTTCTTTTCTACTAGTCAGCATTTTAATCGATTTGCCCTTCGGCTGTTTGATGGGAATATTTTTTTTCTTTCAACAATTTCTGCTGCTTTGTCCTTGAGCAGCTGAGGTACGTGATGATGGAAAGCAATATTTCAGGTGATGCTTTTTTTTCCCAGATCGGTGTGACGATGAATGCTTATGTTTTAGGTTTAACTCTCTCAAGTCCAGACTCACAAGATCGTTACAATGAGTCTCAATGTGGATGCTGCAGCTTTTTTTTTTTTTTTAACCATTTCGAGCAATGCTGCTTCTTAGAGTTCTTTTGTTATTATAACCCAGCCAATTACACAGAGCCTTTTCTGAACTGTAAAACTTCTATGAGAAAAAAGGTCCTATCCTGAACACGTTAAAGCATGAAAAAAAAAGAAAAAAAAAGACCGCATCCTAAAAAAAGGGGCAAATTTCAATTTGGTTTTGAAAGTGAGGTGACTGCAGGTAGTAACCGAAACATAAAGAGCGAAAACAGATTTCAAGCGGAGGAAGAAACATGCTACAAAGCAGACACAACGCGTTTCGACCTTTCGGGTCTTCTTCAGGCAGGACAAACGACATTCGAAAAACAATGGCAAGAAACAAACTAACATCATCATCTCTTCAATCTGTGTACAGAGTGTGGCGTGTGTTCCGACCTATTGGGTTTTCTTCAGGCAGGGCAAAGGACATTCAAAACAGTGGTAAAAAGGACGAACGAACAATACCTTAACTCTTCGATCCGGGTACAAAGTGTGGCCTTATGTGAATAAGTAAAACTAAAGACTAAAACCGCAGAATGAAACTGAAAAAAAGAAGAAATAGGTTGGGAGGAGAAAACGCAGATGAAAATCTGATAAGACTTTGTTTAAGAATACAATTAGAATGATACTGGTATCATCATCATCATCATTGAAATAGTAACAATAATATTGACAGAAGCAGAAGAAGAAGAAGAAGAAGAAGAAGAAGAACAAGAAGAAGAAAAGGAAGTGGTGTAAGAAAAAGACAAAGAAGAAGAACGAGGAAAGTAGTTCCGACAACATCAACAACAACAACAATGATAACAACAACAATAATAATAACAATAATAATAAAAGTAATAGACGTCTATTAATAATGAGAAAAATGATGATGATGATGATGATATTGACGATGATCATAATGATGATGATGATAATAATAATAATTATAATAATAATAAAATAGTGATGATAATTAGTAATAATGATAATAATAATAATAATAATGCTGCTGCTGCTGCTGATGATGATGATGATAAAAATACTAACAATAATGATAATAAAAGTAAAATAATGATAATGAGTATGACAATAATGGGTAAGTGAAGAAAGCAAGCAAGTATGATTTTAAATAGAAAGGGTATATTAGTTCCGCCAGACGATACACAGTGGTTTTTCGTTCATTTTCATTGTCCTAAATGTTGTTTGGTTTTGCCTGAAGAAGACCCAAGAGGTCGAAATGCACTATGTTCTGTCCTGTAATCTGTTTGTCTGGCGGACCTATTCTTTTTAAAATTTGCTTCATTTTCCGCCCTCAGTCACCTCGTTTTGAAACTAAGTAAGTATGAAACAAAGACGCATTTTTTCTTCCAAAAATGTGTATGTGCGCATATATCCATATAGGCATATGTGTCTGTATATATGTATCTATAATATGTGTAGATATGTAAATATGTATATTTGTATGTAGTATGCATGTATGTATGCATGTATGTTTGTATGCAAGTATGTATTTATTCATGTATGTATGCATATATATATATATACTGAACAACATTAAAAACGCACCGCTTGCCAAAAGACCCAGACAACGTTGATAGTACAGAATTATTTAATGAAAGTAAGCATATTTGATTACGCATCCATTTTTCAATTAAACAAAATGTCTGTTCTTGACAAGAATGGCCGAATTCATCTGAAATTAGCTGTTGACTTCACTAGGGTCCCTGTCAAAAAGTACACCACGACGAGCATGTCCGTCCGCGAGCTCTAATACCGAATGTGTCCGCCATTTGCCCCGATGCACGCTTGGCAGCGCCTCCTCATGGAGTAGACAAGGTTGTGCAAGAATGCCTGTGGCAGTCCATCCCACTCCTCGGTCAGTGCGCGCCTCAAATGATCGAGAGTCTGTGGACGTCTTCCACGGGCCACAAGACGCTCCAGCTCATCCCAGACGTGTTCAATGGGAGCCATGTCAGGGGACAGAGATGGCCAGGGCAACACGGCAATGTTGTTCACCTGGAGAAACGCAGCGGTGGCTCTTGTGGTGTGGGGTCGTGCATTATCATGCTGGAAGAACTGCAGCTCCGGGTGCTGGTCAAACAGTGGGACGACGTGGTTCTGCAGCACCTGCTGGTACGTGTTGGCATTCACATGGTTGTCAAAAAAGTACAGAGGTGTCCGGTAGTCATGACTGAATGCCCCCCAAACCATCAGACTGCCCCCTCCCCATCTATCGGCTTCAAACACGCAGCAGTTGGCGTAGCGTTCCCCGACACGCCTCCAGACTCTCATTCTCCCGTCAGCATGAGATAACGTGAAGCGACTTTCGTCAGAGAACAGCACAGCTCTCCACTGACGTCGTGTCCATGGCAGATGCTGGTTGGCCCACTGCAGGCGTTGCTGACGGTGTCTACGGGTGAGGACTGGGCCAACATGAGGGCGTCTTGCATTGAGCCCTGATTCTTGCAATCGACGTCGAACGGTTTGTCCAGACACTGGACCCCATCGACCAACCACCTGGCGACATGTTTCTGCTGCTGTAAGGAATCGATTACGAAGATGAAGCTGTCGAATGTATCGATCCTGCGCTGGTGTGGTAACACGAGGTTGGCCCGTTCGGCGCCGATCAGTGGTGGAACCAGTTGCTGCCAAACGTTGTGATAGACTTACAATTGTAGAGTGACTGCAATTCAGTTGTCTGGCTGTCTCTCTCGATGACATACCGACCATCAACATTCCAGTGGCTCGCTCGCGTTCTTGCATAGACAGTCGCGGCATTGTTTTCGGACCACTTCGCCTGGTCGAATGACAACTGATACCGTTTTCCAGTCGGCATGACTTCAAACTCACCATTTGAGACAAAGAAACAGATGAGCTACGTTCAGTCTCGGCCCCAGTGGCAAAAAAAGTGTTTTGGGCGAGTTGCACGTGGGCGTCACACGAACGTTGGCAAGCGCGGAGAAACCGAGGCAGTGTGAATCTGTGTCCCTTAAAAATTGTGTTAATATACCAAATCCAAATACACATTTTTTCCAAATGGGAAATCGGCAAACCAAAACGGTGCGTTTTTAATGTTGTTCAGTATATATATATTATATATATATATATATATATATATATATATATATATATATTTATATATATATATATATATTTATATATAATATATATATATATATATATATATATATATATATATATATATATATATATATATATATATATATATATATATATATATATATATATATATATATATATGCATACATACATGAATAACATCTTAGCTTTCTTATACAGGAATATCAATGACTGCCCCCAAAAGGTTAAAGACGACTGCTACAAAACACTGGTTAGACCAGTACTGGAATATGGTTGCTCAGTTTGGGATCCTTACCATCTAAAGGACATTGATAACCTCGAAAAGATTCAGAAGAGAGCAGCACGGTTCGTAACAGGGAACCACATCAGAGAAAAGGGGAATACTAGGAAGAACATGAGGAGATTAGAATGGAAACCCTTAGAAGAGAGAAGAGCTTTTATCAAACTTAACATCTTCTTCAAAGGCAGAGCTAAAGTAATTGATATTCCAATGGAACAACTAGTATTGAATAAAAGTAGCACCAGGAGTGGCGGTCAATGTTATACTATACCTGCATCAAATATTGACAGCCACTTACATTCTTTTTATCCCAGTTCTGTACGGCTGTGGAACTCACTGCCGGGTGCCATCAAGATTGCCACAAATGCAATCTCATTTAAAAAACAAATTGATTCGACAGTTTTGAGATCTGCATATTGACGATTTTCTATTTTTACTTCCCCAGATATTTTACTATTACCTGGGCCTGAATTTGGCCATTGCTTTTAAATTCTCGAATATCGAGTGCGCGCGACCCCTTGTTGCCAAATTTGCTCCAGGGGCCAACAGTCTGAGTCGCACTGTTTTATGTTGTTTTATTTTACTTTTTAACATGGTGACCTACTCGTTTTTGAGTGAACCAGTGTTTTAGGAAGAAGAAGAAGAAGAAGAAGATATATATATATATATATATATATATATATATATATATATATATATATATATATATATATATATATATATATATATATATATATATATATATTCATATAATATATATATATACAAAAAACTAATAAATTCCAAGGATAAGTACTGAGCACCATTCCAGCAACTTACAGAGCAGCTTGGTGTTGCAATGACTGCAAGACATATTCAATTATAAACAAAGCTTGGGTCTTTGTCTTAGATTGAAGAATTATATATATATAAACAATTGGAAGAAACGACTCCAAACAAGTTGGAGAGGAGCCCAAATTACCACTTTTCGCCGGTCACTGAGGAGAAACAACCAGGTTTCGAAATATCGGTATATGACCAGGAATTATGTGATAGCGATTTTCCCTCCCTATTGGAGATTTATAGCTTGTGAAGGCTCATTTTGAGAAGCATTTATTTTATTTTATTTTCCCCATCCACCCACTTGAGCACTTTACTGTTGTTTGGCAGTATTATCTACACTGCAGATATGAATGCTTATCTCCCCCTATTTCTTTAATCGAAGATTAAGAGAAAGCTTTGTTTATAATTAAATTATATATTTTATATATATATATATCCCTGTGGCTCAGTGGTTAAAGCGCGAGTCATTAAGTAGAAAATGGCATGTCCAGAGGGTCATGGGTTCGAATCCCAGCCATGGCTCGTCCAAGTTTGGGGAAAAAAAAAAGGGGCAACAGGGGGGACACCCGGAGTCATGAACGGGTGTGGCCAACTCCCTAGAGTGTCAGGAGATAGGGCCGAAACACTTGTTGAAGGGGGCTTCTCTTCTGAGGACTCTTGCTGCCACGCTCTCCACGAGTTTCTTTTTACATTATTATATAAAATTTATATATATATATATATTATATATATATATATATTTTATATTATATATATATATTTTATATATATATATAACACAAGAAACTCTCCCATGCCGCACCGCACTCGTGGCCAAGGATCCAAGTTGAAAGTCCTAAGACTTGATAAGAACAAAAAATAAAAGACTGGGAAAGTCGAGGTAACTTTGGCTTCAGTATTTATTCTTCTAAATTTTCGCCGAAGCTTCTTCAGAGCTGGAACAGAACACACGCATCGCAACTGCAATTAAAACCATAAACACAATAAAAGAGGAATAATAATAAAAGAAGGGATATAGAGAGGAAAGGAGAGAGAGAGGAGGAGAGAGCTGGGGAGAGAGAAAAGAGAGGGGAGAAGTGAGAGAGGGGGAGAGAAAGAGAGAGGAGGGGAGAGAGAGAGAGGGGAGAGAGACTAGAGGAACTATTTATTACTAAATATTGGCAAGACAATAACTTTGCAAGAAAATAGTGCTAACCCTCATATAGGGTCTTGCACGGATAAAAATTTCCCTGTCTTTAGGGATTGGTGTCTATTGTTGTCAAAGGTTATACGGAGGGGGGGGGGGAGAGAAGGGGGGGGGGAGGGGAGGAAACATTTTGGGAAAATGCCAAATGCACACAACATTTCATACTTACACTAATTCTATTTAAATAACTGTCAGTCTCTATTTAATCTTAGTAATACCCACATGTGTTATAACACAATCTACCCACTGGGAGGAAAAACAAGGATTACAACATGAACCCCACCAAATACCAAACCAGGAAGAGGGAAGGGAGAGAGAGAGAGAGAGAGAGAGAGAGAGAGAGGGGGGGAGAGGGGGGGGGAGAAGGAAAAGAGAGGGGGAGCAGAGAGATAGAGAGAAAGAGATGAGAGAGAGAGAGGAGAGAGAGAAAAGAGGGGAGAGAAAAAGAGAGAGGAAATAAGGGGGGAGAGAAAGAGAAAAAGAAAGAAAGAGGGGAGGATAGAAAAAGAGGAAAAGAGAGGGGGGAGGAAAGAGAGAGAAAGAGGGAGGGAGAGAGAGAGGAGAGAAAAGAGGAAAAAGAGAGAGAGGAAAAGAGAGAGAGAGAGAGGGAGGGGGAGGGGAGAGAGATAGAAGAGGAGAGTGAGAGGAGAGAGAGAGAGGAGAGGGGGAGAGAGGGAAGAGAGAGAGTGGAGAGAGAGAGAGAGAGAGGAGAGAGGCCGAAAGGAAAAATTTTCTTGTTACTAAATACTTTGAGGAGAATGGTGCTACCTTTATGTCGTCTATGGGATCTTCAAACAAAAAATTTGACTTTAAAACCATTCAGTAAGAGAGCACAGATTAAACATACCTGTCCTTGGGAGGAAACTGACTGACTGCTCACTAGTGGGGGGGGGGGGGGGGGGGGGGGGACCATTCTGGGATACTGTACAAATGCACACACATTTCATTTTTCCCGCTAACTTCTTTTTAAAATGACTGTCATTTCTCTTATTTGATCTTAGTAAGACCCAATGTGTTACAACAGATCTATCCACTGGGAGAAAAAAAGGAAATTACAGCATAAACCCCCACCAAATACCAAACCAGGAAGAGGGAAGGAGAGGGGAAGAGGAGAGAAAAGGAGAGGAGAGTGAGAGAGGGGAAGAGGGGAAAAGAGAAGAGAGAGGGGGGGGAGAGAGGGGGGGAGAGAGGGGAGGGAGAGAGAGAGGAAAGAGAGGGGGAAAGGGGAAAGAGAGAGGGGAGGAGAGAGAAGGGGAGAGAGAGAGAGGAGGAGAAGAGAGAGAAAGAGAAAAAGAGAGGAAAGAGGAGAGCAAAAGAGAGAGAGAGAGACGAAAGGGGGGAAAGAAAGGGGGGTGAGTGAGAGAGAGAAAGAAGAAGGGAGAGAGAGGGGGAAAGAAGAGGAAAGGGGAGGGAGAGGGGAGAGAGAGGGGCAGGAGGGGGGGGAGAGAGAGAGAGAGAGGAGAGAGAGAGAGAAGAGAGTGAGGGAGAGAGAGAGAGAGAGAGGCCAAACAGGAAAATTCTTGTTACTAAATACTTGAAGAAAACTGGTGCTCACCATTATGTCGTCTATGGGATCTTCAACTAAAAAGTGACTTAAAACATTCCAGTAAGAGAGCACAGATTAAACTTTTCCTGTCCTTGGGGAGGAAGCTGACTGACTGCTCAACTAGAAAAACCCCCACGGAACAAGTCTCAGTTAATCACATACGCAAGAAGGGCACATCCCCAGGCACTTGGAGTGCACAAGAAATCATTTTAAAACTCCGGGATATTACTATGTAGAGTCTATTTCACTTCATGATAGGAATTTGAAGGCGTCCTATTCTATGAATAGTTATCTTTTTTGGAAGTGCATTTTATATCCTTTCTTTTATTCAGACCAATCAATTTTGTGCCAAGATGGCCCTTGCCAGTTATTTCTCTGGATGTAGTCTGTTCACTTTCAACTTTTTCAATGGGAACAATCTTGGGGAAAATGGCACTGAGCGATCAGTGGGGTGGGTTGTGAGTGGGGGGGCGTGGGGGGGCCACGTTACACTTATGGGCATACCTAAGATTGACATCGCTTTTGTGGTTGCCCACCGAACCCTTTTAGATTTTCTGTAGAACCACTTACCATTCTTTTGGATGCAGTGTGCACCAAACTATGTAGTTTCTTTTGGTGTTTTGCAAGTTAAGTGTTGTTTAATTCTCCATTTGCGATTGTCCCAAGGTGAAACAAAATGTTAAAGTCTTCTCTGATTTTTTGCAGTGTTCGCACCTACTGCAAGGGAAAAATCCTGGCTCCTGTGTAGGCCCATGAGGGACAAACCGTCTAGGGATGGTAGGTTTGTAGATATTTCCCCAAATTCTTTCTCTTTCTGTCAGAAGAGATTTAAAAGTCCCTCTAGGGAAAAATTTACTTTTGGGATTGCTATAGAGGGATGGAGGTTCTTATTATATAATGGAGGATTTAGAAGGTACTCTGGGGTCATATGTAGTGACCCATGCCGTTTTTTACCTTTTATTTTTTTTAGCATTTTGATTGTAGAAGTTTTTTCCTATCTTTCTGGGCACCTTTAGGATCTCTTTGATGGCTTTAGGCCATTGCCATCCTGATAATACAAGTACCTTGGCATATTCTTGGACTCTTTTTTCCCGCTGGGTTGTCTATACTGATAGCATCCGGAGTCGTGTGCCAATTCTGATGCCAAGCCCCTTTAATACAGATGGTGCATGGCAAGAATTTGGTGGAAGATATGCATTGCAGTTCTTCGAGAAGAAAATCTGTACTTATCTGCCTTTATTAGTGATTGAAACTGTCAAATTAGGTTTGTTTTTTTTCCTGTCCATGTTCCACGTCCATTTTATACTGGGGTTTAAGGTTTTTGAAGATGTTCTTCAAAGTCTTTGACGTGGGCACTATCTAGCAGAATCATAAACCCATATCTCTAAATCTACTCCATATCCGAGATGCTAGCTCAGGTTTACTGGACTGGGCAATAGATGAGGACAGAAGGGGTACTGGATAAAACTCTACAAGTTTCTCATCCAACAAATCCCATAAAGAATCAACGTAGTCACAGGCATGGCATGGTCCCCTGGCTGTGCCTGTTATTGGGGAAGCATAGTGCGTTTCCCCTTCACCGTCTGTAAAAAAACGGGTTTTTGTTGTCCAGGGCTATTTTCAGGCCTTCTATGATACACTCTGTTGGTACTCCAGGGGGGAAAGGGTGTGCTTTCAGCAGTTTCCCTTTAAATGCTGGGATGCCCATGGAGTTGTCCACACTGGGATACAAGGGGGCACTACATCACAAGTAGCCCGGCAGGCACCTTTTGGTAAAGGGGCCATGATGTCATTTATAGTTTCTAGTTTGCATAGAAATCTTTGGTGTCAATGACCTGGAACCTCAAGCTACTTGTTAGGTGGGCAAAAGGCTTGTTGAACGAATTTTGACAATGGCTGTACAGGTGTGCCACACAGATAGGAGCAACTGTAAGGGTTTGGGGAATGGTTTATGGGTTTTTTAATAAGGGGTTTGCATTTAGCTGGGTGACTATTTGACACGTCTTTAAAAATGTGACAAAGTCTTTGGTATTTTACCCTTTTTTCCCATTTATCTGCCCTTTCTCTATTTTCTTCAATGTAGTTTCTGTGGGGTCACGGTTTAGAGTCTTATAAAGTTTGTTATCAAATATGGTTTTTTTTAATCTTGACATCATCTGTATCAAGTGAAGTATATAATGTCACTCCTGGGCTTGTCAGCAAAAACTGCATGCTGCATCAAGGGTCAGGGGCAGGTTCGTAGCTTCCTTGAGGGCCCTTTCGTAGTCCTGGCGTAGGTTGTCTTTGATGCGTCTGCGGTTGTTGACCCCATGAAGTCTCTGGAACAGGCTTCAATGAAAGTTCAAGAGCAGGGTCATCTTTAGGAGCTGATCTTGAGGTGTGTTGGTACCCCGGTCTTTTCACAAAATCTGGTTGTAGATCCATCTAGTGATTCAGAATCTTGTTTTTTTAGTTCAAAGTATCTATGCCACCCTTAAAGTTCAGCCCAGGCATGGGTACCTATTAACTGGTCAGAGACATCAATGGATCTCTGGGGTGGGTGCAAAGGAATTGACATTCGAAAATATCTGGGTTTGTTCTGGGGATTTGAACCAATTGTCAGCGAGCACGATAGGGTCAAAACGTTTCAAGTCACTTTCTGTGGGGGAAAAAACAATTCTGTTAGTTTCATTTTTCTTGCTCGGGAGTTTCTATTTTCTCCTTTCCAGACGTGTGCGCTTTTTGAAAGCTACGTGGTGTTTGGGGCAGATGTTTGCTCAGATAATGGCTTCCTGGCTGCAGGTACAGCTGTAATTTTCACAGAACCACTATTTTTTTTGCTCAATGTGGTAGGGTTTTTCGTCAATGCATTAGAGGTGAGCAGTCAGTCAGTTTCCTCCCCAAGGACAGGTATG
>CM031596.1:24096357-24106357 GCA_018398815.1 Conus ventricosus | reverse complement strand
TTAAATGCCTAAAACAATTTTTTAAGTGCTCAACCCCTTGGGGAGCAACATTAGTTAGAACAAGTTAAAAAGAGGAATCTTAAAACTATCTACAAATTTGGTTCAAGCGTGCTGCTGCGCAAGCGTGCTTTGTTTGTCAATATACTGACTTCCATAATAAACGCGAAAACAACACAAGCTGAAGGTTGGGGGTGAATTTTATTGGTCACAATTGTACAGAGTGGAAGCGAGAATTCATCGTGATTTGATTCATTACACCGGTAATGTGTGAAAATGTCATCAGCAATATGTCTTTGTGTGGAAAATCCAAGGTCACGTGACAAACCAGCTTGAAGTCCTAATACCGTGTGTGGCTACCATTTGCATGGACAACTGCTTGACACCTGCGGCTCATTGAGTGGACCAGGTGGTTGATGCGTCCCCTTGGCACACCAGCCCACACATGGACGATGGCTGGTGAAGTTGAGCCGCTGTTGCTGGTCGTGGACGCAGGAAGTCCAACCGTCTGCCAAGTTCATCCCAAAAATGTTCTATTGGGTTTAAATCGGGACTGAGGCTGGCAGGGCAGCACATTGACGTTGTTATGCTGAAGAAATTGCTGGGTGGCCCTGGCGGTGTGTGGTCTTGCATTGTCCTGTTGGAATGTCCAGTTTGGGTGTTGCGCAAAAAAAGGATCGACATGGGGTCTGAGCACCTGGTTGATGTAGCGCTGTGCATTGACACCCTGCCCGCGACCAGGACCAATGTTCTGAAAGATGACTGGTCCTATGGCGTGGTTTTAATGCCAATTGCACCCCATATCATAACGTTCGGGCCTCCCCAGGGGTTCCGCTCTACCACACAGGAGTCAGCATAGCGTTCCCCAGGTCGACGCCATATTCTGACACGACCGTCAGCCATATCAATACAAAAACGGCTCTCATCTGAGAACAGTATGCGTCCCCACTGCTGCCTGTGCCAGTTGATTCGGGCTTGTGCCCACTGCAGCCTGTCCTGCTGGTGTCTTGGTGTCAGTACCGGACCTCTGTGAGGACGCCTACATGCAGCCCATTCTCCTGAAGATGCCGCCGCATAGTGTTGAGGCTGATTCGTTGCTGGAGATTCCCAGGCACCTGTCGAGCAGTGTTAGCGGCTGTTTGCCGCCTGTCCGCAGATGGGTTCGAACAAGATGGCGATCCTCTCTTTGTGTGGTGACCCAGGACGGCCTGGTGGGGACGATCATCAGTGGTACCAGTGACTCGCATGCGGTGCTGCAGACGATAGATGGTTGAGATGTGGACGTTAAAGATGTTGGCGACCTGCCTGGCATCCACACCAGCCTCCAGATGGCCTAGGGCACGATTGCGTTCCTCTGCTCGTAGTCTTGGCATCTCTGTAGCGCTCAGACGGCAAGTCGTTACCTGAACCTTGTAGCGCGGCTTTATAAAGGCTGCATGCCTGCGTACTTGTCGCTGGTTAACTTTGCTCTGCATGGTGTGCACGTCCCTCACATGCAGCAACCACTTTGCCAGTTTTGTTGACCCTCCAATGCCGGGAATGATGTGTTGCTCACACAATTTTTTCACTGCACGTGAGTCTTGGGACCCAAACAACTTGCCACAATGGTTCATATTGTATATTCACCCCTTTTCACCCGAAAAATAGCCTTTCAAATTTTCGCGTTTTTTTATGGAAGTCAGTATATATATATATATTATATATATATATATATATATATATATATATATTATATATATATATGTATATATATGTATAAAAAATTGTTAAAAGGCAAGGCTTAAAACTATCTACATATATAGAAGTAGATGATAATAAATGAGTTTTGTGTATAATTATTTTGTTACTGATGGAGCTCGTAATTATTGCTTGATTTTTGTCTTTGATCAACCCTGTTCCCCAAGCCTCCATTTTCCTTTTCCATCTCCCGCCAGCCCTCTTTTTTGTGTTATGGCCTATGGCTGATGTACAATAAACACTGGGACTCGGACTCTCTCTCTCTCTCTCTCTCTCTCTCTCTTCTCTCTCTCTCTCTCTGCTGTGTATGTGCGGAGGAGTATAGGGTGATGTGGGTCGATGCTTGTGTGTGTGTGTGTGGTGTGTGTGTGTGTGTGTGTGTGTGTGTGTGTGTGTGTGTGTGCGTGTGTACGTGCGTGCGTGCGTGCGTGCGTGCGTGCGTGTGTGTGTGTGTGTGTGTTGTGTGTGTGTGTGTGTGTGTGTGGTGTGTGTGTTCATTGTCTTAAATGCTGTTTGGTTTTGCCTGAAGAAGACCCAAGAGGTCGAAATGCATCGTGTTTTGTCCTGTATTCTGTCTGTATTGTCTTGTGGAAACAATACCTTTTCTTTCTGAAATTTGCTTCAATTTCCTCCTTCAGCTGCCTCGCTTTGACGCTTACAAAATTTCAAAATTCTATAACAGGAACCGAGAGACCTGTTTGGAATGTAAATTAGGATACAATGAGTGTAATGGTTTTTTTCTGAAAGGAGGACATCTTTCTATTCATGAAAACGGTGGTGTGTAAATATGTCTGTGAAGGTTACAATGACTATTTTGAAGTATTGTTTTGTTTTTACCATCAAGCGCAGTTTTAATGCTGCTTGGGCGAGGCATGTAGAATAGAGAAGAGGGAAGTTATTGAAATTCTTAGAGCTATGAACAAATTGTGTTCCACTGATTCCTCATTGTTTCTGGAAGTTATTTGATACACAAATCGAGCCTATCCTGACAAATGCAGCGGAAATCTAGGGTGCAGTAGAGAATAAGCAGTTAGAAAAATGTGCATTCTTTTGCTATAAAATGTTTCTTAAATGTACCCCTCAACTTCTCCAGCATGCTTGCAAATAGCCACACTGGCAGATGTCCATCGGAGATCCCCAAAAACTATTAACAGTGGTAAATATTGGTTAAAAATGATAAAGTTTCCAATGGAAAGACTATGTAGGCAAGCATATGAAATATTCACACAGGGGAAGCGGAAGAGGGGACCACCAGTCACCACCTGGAGAAGAAACTCTACAGGCAGACTCAAGTTCACCAACATGACCTGGGCTGAAGCCCAAGACAGAGCGAGATGCAGATCTGCAGTGCGGGCCCTGTGTTCCGATCGAAACGAAGAGGGACTAAGTCAAGTCAGTATCAAATGCTCTGGCAGCAACATGAAGAGGGAAGGCAAAACTGGGTAGACAATGATTATGAAAAAAAGGAGTTCTTACGGTATTGTTTGGATCAGCCAGGGAGCTGGACATTACGTTGCTTTTATCTCGGATTTAGAGACCGTTTAATCAATTCATACAAGCAAAACTGGTATTTCCATGTAGAAGCAAATACAAAATGTTGTTGGTATTTCTCATTTACGAGCATTTTTCAGGCTGAAAAATCTATCTCGGTCAATAAAAACAGGTGGCGACGAGGTCTTTTCGCCAGAATGAGAATGAGAACTCTTGGATTAAAGGCTACAAGAAGATGGTTTACTGACGAACAGGAAAGAGACAATTTGCGCTTAATGTGTTATAAGAAAGTTGAAGACGAACACCATTTCGTTTTTTCATTGCCCTGCATATGAGTCAATGCGAAATAAGTATAGTTTGTTTTCTTTACCTATTTAGAGAAGACATTTATTATATAGTAGGTATTCTTGGATCCGAAACTGAAAAAATGGTATTATCGCTTTCAAAATTTATTGCAGAGAGCAAATAACACGAAGAACGAAAAAATGTCATCCAAACAACGCTGATATATATATATATATACACGGGGTCCTATACGTCTGAAGACAACCGCAATGGAAAAGTTGTAACAGACGTGAGGTTGACCGAAAGCAAAGTGAAGTTGTAATCTGTGCAATGTTGTTTTTTTTTTAACTCCCCCTAGGTCTAATTATATATCCTAGAAAGTGGGGTTCTACGCATGCGCTCGTGCGTTTGGGTGTTTGTGAGCATGTACACACTGACGTGAGCTCAGAACAATAATGGTTCTCGTGCGTGGTCTCCTTTTCTTCATCCCCCATGAAACAGGCACATGGTGGAAGTTTTTCTTTTGCTGCTTTTCCGAACGTGGAATTCCCCCTCCCCCCCCCCCCCCCCCCTGCACGCTCTCTCTCTCTCTCTCTCTCTCTCTCTCTCTCTCTCTCTCTCTCTCTCTCTCTCTCTCTCTCTCTCTCTCTCGCTCTCTCACGCTGCATATGTCAAGATCGTGGTCTGTGGTGGCAATCAAAATTATGGTCAACCTATTGTCAATCCGCACCTTTTGGCCCCTCACCCTTCACCCCTATCCTAATTTTATGTTTCCTATTGCTGAAATGTTTTATACTCAACGTTTTAGTTTAAGTTAAAACATTTTAATTCATGTGCCTTTTCCCTACTGTATACATTTGTGATTTGTGTTCAGGATCTGAGGGTGCGAGCTTTTTACTGTCACAGTCTGTACCCTGACGAAGGCAAATAAAGCCGAAAATTTGGGATATTTTTATCTTGTTTGTTTGGATTTTTATCTACTTTGACTGTTTTATATATATATATATATGGAATCGAGTATTTATAGTATGGCACAATTAGATAGTTTCGAGAAGTTCTATTGTGTCTGAAATTTGATAATCATCCTTTTCTTTCAATTCTTATTGTGTCTGAAAGGTGATTTACCTTCTTCACTTTCACGTGCCCATCAAGGTGCATGCCATGTGGGTCCAAGCAGACAAATTAAAATGAAAGAAATGGGACTATTTGGGGGAAAACCACTCGGCAGAATAATAGTGTCGACGGTGAGTGCGAAGGCCTGAAATGTGACGTTAGGTAAGGAGTAGTTTATGTATTTCTAGATTATACATGATTTCATCGAGAGAAATCCCTAAAACAAGTAAAGTGATTGGTAGGGGGTGTTCATGTGACCTATTATCAGTTTGATATCAATTTTTGGCAAGGCTACATCTCAGAAGCGCGTACATAAATTATATAGTGATTTAGTGCAAAAGTCTCATCGAGGCGTGCGGCCGCAGCCTTTATGGAGGGGGAGGAGGGGGGAGGGTCTGAAACCTATAACTTGCTGTAGAACTTCCGGTCGTAGCTGGTGCCATTGATACTATATTCGTCGGCACTGCACGTTCCGTCATCTTCAAGTAAGGAGAGATTTGTTACGATGCAGTAAACGCTATCATCAGTCTTGTCTGCAGACGTGTACGTCTCTGTCTGCAGACTCTCTGTGATCTTTTACAGGCACTATCGTGAAGTCTGACATGCGTAAAGACCATGAATGAAAAGTGAGAAGTTCCTATTTCTGCTCTGTCACCGATAATTGCTCCGAAGAAAAGGCATCATTAGCTAATAAACAACAAATATCAAACTACATATATATTCGCACAGGACTTCAGCGCTTGCTGGAACTGTACTGAGGACAGTAATTTTGTTTTAAAAACTCATTTTGAGTTTTGTAGACCATTGTAATAGCTGTTTTCCAGCCTCTGAAAAGGCAACATTACGTTTTCAGAAAAGGACAAATGAGGTAGATGGCAGCTAAACATACAACCCCGTCTTCAAAGTATAAAGCTGAAAGTCGGGGAAGGGTGATGGAGGGAAACGAAAGGATAGGGAGGGGGGGGGGGGGCAGTAGAGTGTTGGGGGAATGGGGGAGAAGAAAGAAAGTCGAAGGAGGGCATCCTAATCATCACCCAGAACTCAGTACTGAAAATCATTAGAGAAATTCAGCAAAGCAGAAAGAAGAAAAAGGACTGCTTTCGGCCACTTCATAATACGTACGATCAAGTCATTGATACAGGAAACGTACAAAACTGAGATTTACTCCATGATCCAGTACAAAACATCAGTGGCTCATGGTGCTCGGCGATGCCCCGGCCAGAATCAACACACAGTGAGACTGAACATCGCAGACAAGTGGCCCATCCTATATCCACTGAGGACACTGGATTGACCCAGATTTTGGGAGGATCAAAGACATCGCTAGTGGTGACGACCTGTAAAGTCTGGCTCTGAGACATCGCTAGTGGTGACGACCCGTAAGGTCTGGCTCTGAGACATCGCTAGCGGTGACGACCTGTAAAGTCTGGCTCTGAGACATCGCTAGCGGTGACGACCTGTAAAGTCTGGCTCTGAGACATCGCTAGTGCTGACGACCTGTATAGTCTGGCTAAAAGATTAAGACATCGCTAGTGCTGACGACCTGTATAGTCTGGCTATAATATTAAGACATCGCTAGTGCTGACGACCTGTAAAGTCTGGCTATAAGATTAAGACATCGCTAGTGCTGACGACCTGTAAAGTCTGGCTATAATATTAAGACATCGATGGTGCTGACGACCTGTACACTCTGACTATAAGATTAAGACATCGCTAGTGCTGACTACCTGTATAGTCTGGCTATAAGATTAAGACATCGCTAGTGCTGACGACCTGTATAGTCTGGCTATAAGATTAAGACATCGCTAGTGCTGACGACCTGTAAAGTCTGGCTATAAGATTAAGACATCGATGGTGCTGACGACCTGTATAGTCTGGCTATACGATGAAGACATCGCTAGTGCTGACGACTTGTAAAGTCTGGCTATAAGATTAAGACATCGATGGTGCTGACGACATGTACAGTCTGGCTATAAGATTAAGACATCGCTAGTGCTGACGACCTGTAAAGTCTGGATATAAGATTAAGACATCGATGGTGCTGACGACTGTAAAGTCTGGCTATAAGATGAAGACATCGCTGGTGCTGACGACCTGTAAAGACTGGCGATAATATTAAGACATCGCTAGTGCTGACGACCTGTAAAGGGTGGCTATAATATTAAGACATCGCTGGTGCTGACGACCTGTAAAGTCTGGCTATAAGATTAAGACATCGCTAGTGCTGACGACCTGTAGAGTCTGGCTATAAGATCTAGACATCGCTAGTGCTGACGACCTGTAAAGTCTGGCTATAAGATGAAGACATCGCTAGTGCTGACGACCTGTAAAGTCTGGCTATAAGATTAAGACATCGCTAGTGCTGACGACCTGTATAGTCTGGCTATAAGATTAAGAGATCGCTAGTGCTGACGACCTGTAAAGTCTGGCTATAAGATTAAGACATCGATGGTGCTGACGACCTGTAAAGTCTGGCTATAAGATGAAGCCATCGCTAGTGCTGACGACCTGTAAATTTTGGCTATAAGATTAAGACATCGATGGTGCTGACGACCTATGTAGTCTGGCTATAAGATTAAGACATCTCTAGTGCTGACGACCTGTAAAGTCTGGCTATAAGATTTAGACATCGCTAGTGCTGAGACCTGTAAAATCTGGCTATAAGATTAAGACATCGATGGTGCTGACGACTTGTAAAGTCTGGCTATAAGATTAAGACATCGATGGTGCTGACGACCTGTAAGTCTGGCTATAATGTTAAGACATCGCTAGTGCTGACGACCTGTAAGTCTGGCTATAATATTAAGACATCGCTAGTGCTGATGACCTGTAAGTCTGGCTATAAGATTAAGACATCGATGGTGCATGACGACCTGTATAGTCTGGCTATAAGATTAAGACATCGATGGTGCTGACGACCTGTAAAGTCTGGCTATAAGATTAAGACATCGCTAGTGCTGACGACCTGTAAAGTCTGGCTATAAGATTAAGACATCGATGGTGCTGACGACCTGTAAAGTCTGGCTATAAGATTAAGACATCGCTGGTGCTGACGACCTGTAAAGTCTGGCTATAAGATTAAGACATCGATGGTGCTGACGACTTGTAAAGTCTGGCTCTGAAATGTAATTCAGGACAAGCAGGGAGATAGACGGCAAACCTTGTCAGGCTGGATGGCAGTTGGTCTGCATATAGAAGAATGGAAAGGCACTCCGGCTTATATCGTCTGCTTCGGCTTGGAGTGGAACGAAAGTAGAGACAAACTGTCATTTTAGACAAGGATTTGTCGTTCTTGCTCATGTTCATTTTTATTTTATTTTTTATTTTTATTAGAATTACGCTAATTTAAAACGTACAGTTCAGGAACAAAACATGTTACAAAATTGCTACACCGGATGCGGCCTAATGCACGGAAAACAAAAGAATAAAAAAAACCCACTTAAACAAAAGAAATTTTAAAAAAGCAAACAAACAGGGAAGAGCATCAGCAGCAACAACAAAAACACAGTAGCATCTGAAAGTGAGGAAAGGAGCAGAGCCTGATGACGTTTTACCAGGTCGGCTGAATGCACGTGCAGCCCAGCTACCTGGAGTCTTCCCTGACGTCTTCAACATGTCCCTTCATACATGTACAGGCCTACACTGCTTCACAAATACAACTATCATCTATTTACCAAAGAAAATGGAACACCTGTTTGTCTTATAGCTTAATGATTGCAGTTCTATAGCTTACAGATGAGTTTTGCCCACATATTTGACCTTTTTCGTTTTGCTAACAGATCCCGCGGATCTGTCAAATATGGGATCGGCATATATCTTTATCATGATGAGAATCCTAACACGTACTTTAAAATCCTATCCATCAACTACCGTTCAGTATTTTCATGTAATTGTTCCTCTAAAATGTCATTTTAATTTGAAACAAATCCTGATCCCTGATTTTTTTGCGCATGGATCTTTGAGTTTCTGAGATGTAGACCACAGATCGTGAAAGTTGGTGATCTGTTCTCCTTCACCTGTACTCTGAATATTGGAGCCCCGGGAGGATGTGTGCTGTCCCGAATATTGCATTCAACGATTTTACACTAGGTAGTATATGTATGCCTGTTTTTGACCTACGGTATAACTACAATGGTGTGTATAAATAAGATTAAGTATTACTGTCTGTGCACTATCCCTCCAAAACACACACACACACACACACACACACACACACACGCGCGCGCGCGCGCGCTCGCACACACGCACACGAACACGCACGCACGCACGCACACATGCACGCACGCACGCACGCACGCACGCGCACGCACGCACGCACGCACGCGCGCAACACACACACACACACACACCACACACACACACACACACACACACACACACACACACACACAACACACACACACACACACACACACACACCTGCGCCCTTGTTTAATTACGTAGTGTTCTTGTGGAAATGCCTTTGTACAAACACATGTCTGTAAATAACTAATATCCCTCATACTGCTCCTGCTGCTGGTGCTGCTGCTACTACCATTACATCTTCTACTATTACTGCTGCTGCTGCTGCCTGCTGCAGTTGCTGCTGCTGCCGTCGCTGCCGCCGCTGCTGCTGCGGGTAGTGGCGGTAGTCATAAAAGTCAGTCTAGGGTGTACTGCATTCAAGAACTCAGGAACCTTGATATCGATCAACCAAACAATAGGAAGGGATTTTGAAGATGTTTTATTTCTGTGTTAATCTTTTCCTGTATTTTTCTTCTTTTTTGTTGTTGTTTTGTTATTGTTGTGTTTTTGTATGGCAGCCTGATTAACTTAAATCAAGAATTCGCTCGGTATAATGATGAATGTTTAATACTTCGAGTGAAGCAGGATAATCCAAACCTTCCCTCTGAGCGGCAAGTGAAAAGAAAAACCCGAGTGCTTGCGGTGAACGGCAGTCTTAGCTCTATACAATATATTTTGAAACGTTTCTGTTTCGTTGTCATCAAAGAGGTGTCACTGCGTGCGGACTAGTCCACATACATTACACCACATCCGCTAGGTTTCGCGACCAGACTGCCCATGTTTAATTTAAAAGCTGATGGAGAAATGAGTTAATGACTAATATAGAGAATTTAAGAAGAGGGTGTTGTGGCTACGACGTAGCAGATGTCTGACCTATTCATACGCCCGCTGGTCAGACCTTGGATGCCGACCTAACGTTGGCTGTCCCTTTATTATCATTGTTTATGTGTGTGGTTAAAGAATACCGGACATGAAATCTCATTACTCTTAGAACTAGGAATAGTTTTGCTGACAGTTGAACTTCAGAGCGCGCGCTTGCTGATGTGTTGGTATGTGGATATAATTGATTGGGATAAACTCTTTTCAATCAGAA
>CM031596.1:24086357-24088857 GCA_018398815.1 Conus ventricosus | reverse complement strand
AAAGACAGACAGACAGTCAGATGATAAGATAAGATAATGTTGCTTATAGCCCAGCCGACCGCAGACAGTCAGAAAGAAAAGAGAAAGAGAGAAAGAAACAAAGAAACAAATAAAACGAACAAACAGTAATGAACGAAAGAAAGAAAGAGAGAAAGAAAGAAAGAATAGAAGCAAACAATCAAAACAGTAAACACGTAATAAATACACGAATACATATGTCACGAGTTTGTCACGAGGCCCACGACGATTGACCCATCTAGGGTGGTGGAATCGTTCATTTGTTTATTATCGTTGTTGTTGTCGCGTGTCCGTCCCTTGATGTGGCTTGTGGTGCGGTTGCACCTTGGTGTAGTTCAGCTCAAGTTCGGTTTGTTCTCTCTCTCTCTCTCTAATTCCACTGCCCGTGCAATTCATCCTGCAGGTTCACGGGGGGGCTGGTATCTTTTTCTTGTACTGGCTGTCTCTATCGGCCTCTCACCTGTCTTTTTACCTGTCGCACGTGCTTCATTTCTTTTAGCTTGAGGTATGCTCACTCTGTGACGTAGCGTGGCATGTTGGCCGCCATCGCTTGGGCAGGTTTTCTCTTCACTCGAGCGGAAGATGTCTCTGAGAGCGCCTGCTCTGTTTTTGGTTCTCCACCACGTCGTCGAAGGTACGGTCGGTACCTTCATCCCTACAGTCGGCCTGTAGGGGAGAGACATCACTTCATCTTTTTTCCGCATCTGCGCTGCTGTCCTCTCGACTGGACAGAGGGCAGAGAGAGTCGTATGACCCACCTCTTCTCGGTCACCCACGGGTAGCTGGTAAGCATCAGTTTAGTGGTTTGTTTGTTTTGGTTTTTTGTTGTTAGCCGGCTTATTCTTCTCTGTTGCGCAATTTTCTTTTGTTTTCAAAATTGTAAAAGAAATATTGTTTGAGACCTTTTCTCTGGTTAATTCAATCTTTAACCTGGCCATTCTAAATTATATCCAAAATTCTTTCTCCTGTTTATGCATCTGGTGATGCGGTAGTCGGTGGGGATGGGAGAGAACCTGGTGATCCAGGGTTGGTACTTGCTTGGTCTCGCTCGTCCGCCCCTGTCACATTCGCCGGACTCTTATTCTTCGGCCACCGTCTGTTTGTGTGTGCAAGGAGAACGAGTTTTATGTTCGCGAGCGTTCGTACGCATGACTAGTCGTTTAGATGTGTGGTTGGAGATTTGTTTGTGCATTGAAATATTGATATAAAATGTGGGATAATTGTGCCATTGAATTATTATTATTGGCAAATGTGGTGGCAGATGTAAAGCGATTAGTTCAGTTCCTAAGAAAGGAAAATGTTAAACGTGAGTGAGAGAAGGATGAAGATAATTCATATTTGTTTTTATAGCCTGTTAATTTAATGCAGTCTCTTACCTGCTTCGTGTGAGAAGACTTTAACGAACATTCCTGATTTGATTGGTTTGCTGTGTTATGCTCAGGTCTGTGTTGTGCTGGTGTCGTTGGTGTATTTAGTAGACCTCCCCTCGCCCATCATGCGAGTGGCTGTTAGGATTTAACAGCATGGGTCAGACTGTACTGACGGCGGGGTTCCAGTACCCTTCCCTCCTCTCTTCTTTCCTAGCTGTTACCTTTTCCCTCCTCACGGGGCTCCACCCGGAGCTTGGACTGGTTGGGACCACGCACTGGTTGGGACCACGCACTGGTTGGTGCCACGCACTGGTTGGGACCGCGCACTGGTTGGTACCGCGCACTGGTTGGTGTCACGCACTGGTTGGGACCACGCACTGGTTGGGGCCACGCACTGGTTGGTGCCACGCACTGGTTGGGACCGCGCACTGTTTGGTACCGCGCACTGGTTGGTGTCACGCACTGGTTGGGACCACGCACTGGTTGAGGCCACGCACTGGTGGAAAAGCCCGTGGACTTGGCTAGCCGGTCCTGATCCCCGTCCAGGACCTCCAGCAACAACGCCGCGTCCCCCCCCCCCCCCCCCCCCGGGACGCGCTCTCCACCGTCTGTTTGTGTGTGTGAAGGGTGTCGGCCTTGAACGACTCTCTTCAAGAACCGACCCGGTTTGGAGCACCTAGTGCGACAGGGTGCTCCCAGTAGACTTTGGAGAGGCAGGGGTGTGGAGGCACTACATGACATGGGAAGGGATGGGTGCTGGAAATGTTTATTTATAATGGTGTATATGTCATATGTGTTGAAGTGCTTGATTGTGATTGTGCATGTTGTGTATTGAAATGTTTGATTGTGATTGCGCATGTTGTGTGTATTGGAATGCTTGATTGTGATTGTGCATGGTGCGTGTGTTGAAATATTTATTTGTGATTGCGTGTGTTGATGTGAATAAATGGGGTGTTGTATCGTAATCTTTCTTGTGTGGGCTCTTGCGAGGCGTGTGAGGTCAGTCACTCCCTTCACTCCATCTAAACTGATCCTGTCAGGGCAGACCTCACGGGGTCGGTCGTGACAACATACACGAAACCAACATGAAGCACACACACAAACACACACAC
>CM031596.1:24076357-24081357 GCA_018398815.1 Conus ventricosus | reverse complement strand
TCGGCGAAACAGTACCTTAAGGATCCAACCAAACATTTAAATCAAGAAACCAACTAAACACTGAATTAAGAACTCGACGAAACACTAAACTAAACACGCGACAAAACATCCGATGAAACCCTAAGCTAGAACCGAAGCATAGAACTAAGAATTCGACAAAACTCTTTATCAAGACTACCACAAAACTTTAGATTAGGGACCTGCTAAACTCTGGACTCCATGGAATACTTAATGAAGGACCCGACGAAACAAGGCAAAGAGGACCGGAGAATACAAAAAGACGACAAAACACATTTCGTGAAGTATTCAACTTCAAATATGAAAAGGAACTAAACGAAGAGGAACGAAAATCGATTCTTTCTTTCTTTCTTTCTTTTTCTTTATTTCCTTCTTTCTTTCTTTCTTTCTTTCTTTCTTTCTTTCTTTCTTTCTTCCTTTCTGTCTGTCTCTCTGTTTGTCTGTCTGTCTTTCTTTCTTCCTTTCTGTCTGTCTCTCTGTTTGTTTGTCTGCCTGTCTTTCTTTCTTCCTTTCTTTCTTTCGTTCTTCTTTTTCACCTTTCTTTCAATGAGGTCCTTGAAGGACAGCTGCCAAAACAGGAGAATGTGTTACGCAGGTTTCTTCTTCGTCCATTCAGTCTACGGTGATACATTCTATGATGCATGCGTCAGACGAACCACACCACTCAGTAATGTACAATAAACGTCTTGTTGAGTAATGAAATTAACATGACATCAAGCAATAACCCTTTATTACTGACATGGTTTCAAGGTTTTGCTTTTTCTTTAAACCTTTCAATCGTCATGTGTTTTTATTTTTTCTGAAACATTATTTTACATAGAATGTTGTCTTTAAACATAATTTCAGCGTCTTGCTGAGTAATGAAATTAACATGATATCAAGCAATAACAATTAATTACAGACATATATTGCTTTTTTTTCCAAACCTTTCAAACGTTTTTTTTTTCTTTTTTTCTTTTTTTTCTAAAACTTTATTGTTTTACATAGAATTTTGTCTTTAAACATAATTTCAGCCTTACTTTCGGTTTGGTGTGGTGACTGGCACGCTCATTCACGCTGACTTCGTAGTTATAAAATACAAAACAAAATAAGAAAAGTCTTGTCGTCAGAAGGGAGTTTAGTAGACAGCATCTTGCTTTAAGCTGGGTCAGAGCAGACATCACCCCAGTGACTCAAGGTCGGCGCAGTATCCTAGATTGACAGCTTAGTTCGCTAAGACATGCTGGTACTGGGAATGCCATAGAGAGCCTGGATGTGGGTGTGCATGAGGAAATGAGTGTGAGTGGTGTGAGAGTCCTGACACTGACAGAAGGCGGAAAACCATGCGACTAAAGTAAGAAAACAAAGAAAGATCTTAGCAATTAAATAGATTGTATGGTAGTGTACCTCCTTTATTTTCCGTCTTTGTCTACGTCAGTCCGTCTCTTTATAAGCCCCTCTCTCCTCACCCCCCCCCCCCTTTCCCCACCATCCCATGCACTGCTTTCTACTTTCTCCAGGAATGTAATTCCTCAGTCCTGATCTTCCTGCCATGATCTGGAAGTCAAGAGTCAGGTGAAAGGGCTGTCTCAGTGAACCCTCGAGCAAAATGTCATTTCGACAACTGCGTTAATATTATTTTGGTATTTGTTCGTTTTCTGAGAGAGAGAGAGAGAGAGAGAGAGAGAGAGAGAGAGAGAGAGAGAGGAGAGAGAGAGAGAGAGAGAGAGAGAGAGAGAGAGAGAATATGAGTAGCATAGTAATAACAGCAGCGGAAACATCAATACTATGACTGTCATTTTCAAGCAATATCTGCTGGAACTGTTTCCCGAAGAGCCTTTGGGCACTTTTGCCCAACAAACTTTTGAAAACCTTTGTCTGTCTGTCTGTCTGTTTCTCTGTCTGTCTATCTGTGTGTGTGTGTGTGTGTGTGTGTGTGTGTGTGTGTGTGTGTGTGTGTGTGTGTGTTGTGAGAGAGAGAGAGAGAGAGAGAGAGAGAGAGAGAGAGAGAGAGAGAGACACAGACAGAGACAGACAGACAGACAGAGACAGAGACAGAGAGGGTTACACAGCTAAAAAAGCAATTCCTGACATCTGTTCGGAGTCCTTGAATAGTGGGCCGAGAAAGTGGCAGGAAACTTCCAAAAATGTTTCTAGAATGTTCCGAGCATTTTGATTGGGTATAATACGTCATGGCTTCCGGTTTCATGCTTTTAGACGGACCGCGATGCGTCATGATTTTCGAACTTTCTAGAATACTATATGATTATTGATTGGCTGTAATGTACTACGTTTCACAAACTTTCGAAAAGCGACAATTAATCGGGTCCGAAGAATCAGAGTAGAATGAGACTGGACATGAACAGAATGCCATTTGAGAATGTGAGAGTGAGTGGGAAACACGTCTTTGTTCTGGAGCCACGAAGGCATCACACATGAAGTTTTATTCGTAGTTCCCGTGCTGGAAGTAAAGACTGTGAGTCACCCAAGTCGACCTGTTCTCTGTCTGGATCGATTCCGCGAGGGGTTAGAACCAATTCTTACACACACTTCATGTCAGTCAACGTCATACGTCCACTGGAACGTTAAGGAACAAGAGGTTGATTCTTCGTCGAAACACACACACACACACACACACGCACGCACGCACGCACGCACACACACACATACACACACACACACACACACACACACACACACACACACACACACACCCCACACACACACACACACGCATGCACACACGCACGCACGCACTTATCCACACCTACAAGAGGAGAGAGAGAGAGAGAGAGAGAGAGAGAGAGAGAGAGAGAGAGAGAGAGAGAGAGAGAGAGAGAGAGAGGAGAGAAGAACCTCGGATCTCAACACAGAACATTAAAAAATACCTTGTTTGTAGAAGATCCTTTGGAGTAAAAAAAAAAAAAGGAAAAAAACACCACACACACACACACACACACACACACACACACACACACACACACACACACACACACACACACACACACACACACCACGTTTCGAGCTCAGGCCCTTTGTCAAGTGAAACAAGAGGCAGAAAGAAAAACCGACAATGCAATACTGAAAGCAGTTCAAGAAGAGAGGGGATTTTGATCTCTGAGGATCTCTGAGGTAGTTGTTGTCAAGGTGAGTATGACTCGGATCTCTGAGGTGTTTGTTGTCAAGGTGAGTATGACTCGGATCTCTGAGGTAGTTGTTGTCAAGGTGAGTATGACTCGGATCTCTGAGGTATCTGTTGGCGAGGTGAGTACGACTCGGATCTCTGAGGTAGTTGTTGTCAAGGTGAGTATGACTCGGATGTCTGAGGTAGTTGTTGTCAAGGTGAGTATGACTCGGATCTCTGAGGTAGTTGTTGTCAAGGTGAGTATGACTCGGATCTCTGAGGTAGTTGTTGTCAAGGTCAGTATGACTCGGATCTCTGAGGTAGTTGTTGTCAAGGTGAGTATGAATCGGATCTCTGAGGTAGTTGTTGTCAAGGTGAGTATGACTCGGATCTCTGAGGTAGTTGTTGTCAAGGTGAGTATGACTCGGATCTCTGAGGTTGTTGTTGTCAAGGTGAGTATGACTCGGATCTCTGACGTAGTTGTTGCCAAGGTGAGTATGTCTCGGATCTTTGAGGTAGTTGTTGTCAAGGTGAATGTGAAGCGAATCTCTGAGGTATCTGTTGTCAAGGGTGAGTATGACTCGGATCTCTGAGGTGTTTGTTGTCAAGGTGAGTATGACTCGGATCTCTGAGGTAGTTGTTGTCAAGGTGAGTATGACTCGGATCTCTGAGGTAGTTGTTGTCAAGGTGAGTATGACTCGGATCTCTGAGGTAGTTGTTGTCAAGGTGAGTGTGACGCGAATCTCTGAGGTATCTGTTGTCAAGGTGAGTATGACTCGGATCTCTGAGATAGTTGTTGTCAAGGTGAGTATGACTCGGATCT
Organism: Conus ventricosus; assembly: GCA_018398815.1. Classification (NCBI taxonomy): domain Eukaryota; kingdom Metazoa; phylum Mollusca; class Gastropoda; order Neogastropoda; family Conidae; genus Conus; species Conus ventricosus. The sequence continues at coordinate 24,077,413 of CM031596.1, read as the reverse complement.
CTGAGGTGTTTGTTGTCAAGGTGAGTATGACTCGGATCTCTGAGGTAGTTGTTGTCAAGGTGAGTATGACTCGGATCTCTGAGGTAGTTGTTGTCAAGGTGAGTATGACTCGGATCTCTGAGGTAGTTGTTGTCAATGTGAGTATGACTCGGATCTCTGAGGTAGTTGTTGTCAAGGTGAATATGATTCGGATCTCTGAGGTAGTTGTTGTCAAGGTGAGTATGACTCGGATCTCTGAGGTAGTTGTTGTCAAGGTGAGTATGACTCGGATCTCTGAGGTAGTTGTTGTCAGGGTGAGTATGACTGGGATTTCTGAGGTGTTTGTTGTCAAGGTGAGTATGAATCGGATCTCTGAGGTAGTTGTTGTCAAGGTGAGTATGACTCGGATCTCTAAGATGTTTGTTGTCAAGGTGGGTATGAATCGGGTCTCTGAGGTAGTTGTTGTCAATTTCAGTATGACTCGGATCTCTGAGGTAGTTGTTGTCAAGGTGAGTATGACTCGGATCTCTGAGGTAGTTGTTGTCAAGGTGAGTATGACTCGGATCTCTGAGGTGTTTGTTGTCAAGGTGAGTATGACTCGGATCTCTGAGGTATCTGTTGTTATGGTGAGCATGACTGGGATTTCTGAGGTATTTGTTGTCAAGGTGAGTATGACTCGGATCTCTGAGGTAGTTGTTGTCAAGGTGAGTATGACTCGGATCTCTGAGGTATCTGTTGGCGAGGTGAGTACGACTCGGATCTCTGAGGTAGTTGTTGTCAAGGTGAGTATGACTCGGATGTCTGAGGTAGTTGTTGTCAAGGTGAGTATGACTCGGATCTCTGAGATAGTTGTTGTCAAGGTGAGTATGACTCGGATCTCTGAGGTGTTTGTTGTCAAGGTGAGTATGACTCGGATCTCTGAGGTAGTTTGTTGTCAAGGTGGGTATGAATCGGATCTCTGAGGTAGTTGTTGTCAAGGTGAGTATTACTCGGATCTCTGAGGTAGTTGTCAAGGTGAGTATGTCTCGGATCTCTGAGGTAGTTGTTGTCAAGGTGAGTATGACTCGAATCTCTGAG
>CM031596.1:24071357-24073857 GCA_018398815.1 Conus ventricosus | reverse complement strand
GTGACACGCACTGTTCTCTATAAGGTTGATAATATGCTAATATTCTGCAATCTTAGCTAAACTGTTGACATAAAGGAGGAGGAGGAGGAAATGGAAGAGAAGGAGAAGGAGAGTAAACTAAAGTAGGAGGAAGATGATGAGGCGAATTGGATAGCTTGGTGGGAGGTTTAGGCTGAAGAGGAAGGAGAAAAGAGGAGGACAAGAAGAAGAAGAAGAAGAAGAAGAAGAAGAAGAAGAAGAAGAAGAAGAAATGGCATCAAGTTACTTACAATCACATCAGCGCCATTATCATAACAGTGGTATTCAGTTTCCTGTCTCGAATCAATAATAAGAGCGCTTACAAACGAACGAATAAAAGAGTTTGGCATTATCAAAATGTACGATGAGATGTTATACAATCAACTACGATGTACACGATAATACCCATAAAATCATTTTATGAATAATGGAGATAGAATTTCTCTTGAAAAATCAATTCAAATTATCGATACATTTGCAACAGTTTCCAGATTTTTCTTGAACATAGAAAACAAAAACAAAAAAAACAAGCATGTTTGGCTAGGAGGTAAAAATAAAATACTCAGAGAAAAAATGTTTGCCACACCGGAACTTCACTTGGAATCCAAAACACTTTAAGATACTTGGTGTTTTGTTTACGACAAAACTGAAAAGAATGTGAAAACAAAAGCTACGCCAAAAAATTCTCTGAGGTCCAATTATTGTTTACAATTTATTCCAAAAGAAGCATAACACCACTTGGGAGAATTGCTGTATTGAAATCTTTATTTGGGAGCGGATAAAACAGCTGAGTTGGTAGAGCGCCGGACTCGTAATCTTGGTGATCCTGGGATTCCGGGTTCGAATCTCCGCCTGGCCGTTTCAATACAGGGGGATTCTCCCCTCGGAGTTAACATTGTTCTGACTCCATTTCCCATACAGTCCTTCGAATGAAACTATAAATGAAGGTTCCGTGTGTGAACGCACGCACAACATGTTGCACACACGTAAAATCCCATCACCAACTTTCGAAAGAGAAGGCCAGTTTAGCCGTTAGTATGGATGACATGTTACATATAGCATGCGCCCTGCGTGAGAAATGAAAATAATGAAGGAAGTAAGGAAATTGACTGAATGATATTGAATGATATGGACTGGATGATACGGGAAACGACTGAATGAAGCGCCAGCTGGCAGCTCTTCAGTCGGCACTACCCAGGTAGGCAGCCCGTTGTGTAAACGAATGTGGATTGTAAAGCGCTTGGAGCTTGGTCTCTAGCCGAGAATAGGCGCTATATAAGTATTCATCATAATATGATAATAATTTCGGTCTAAACTGGCATATCACTGGATGCCAATTTCTAATCCTCCAGGTTTCAGCTTTTGTGTTATCGATTTCTGTGGAAAACCAAACAGAACAGAATCAGCAAAAAGACAGCAATTAAAAATGTTAAAGATAGAAGGCTTGGTATACCAGACTTAAACACTGCATATCGGCTTTGAAACTCACCAGGCTCAGTAAACCAAAAAAAAAAAAAATGCATCCCACAAAATGGACAAATGTATCTACCACTACATATCCGTTCTTGTATGAGTTCAGATATTATGGTCCAAGTGTTGGAAGCACGAAGAATAACAATAACCGTTTTTGGATACATACTTTAGCAGCGTACAAACTATTTATTGATAAAATAGCGCCTAAAAATTCTAGCGAGTTAATTGCGTTACCAGTACTTTGTAATAGCAATATTGTAGATGGTGGAACATAAATAAAACAAACAAAATGGCTAATACATAGTGTTTGCTGCATTGCGCATTTTCTGAAAGACAGTGGTTTACTTCTAACATACACAAACCTCATAACAAGATGTGATTTGAATGTTGACTTTGTTACTTACGCTGGTTGTACAAACGCTATGAAAATTCATGTCAAAAATCGGGTATTCATGTTAAAGAAAAGAACCTGTTACCGCACAAAATGTCACCATTGCACAAAATGTCACAATTGTGACATTTTGTGCCAGTTGTGACATTTTGTGCGGTGGAGGACTGCACAAAATGTCACAACTCGCAGTTGTGACAATTAGTGCACCTGTGCCCCATTTTCGAATTCACTCTTGCACAAAATGTCACAACCGCTGTCAGTCTTGTTAGTCCGCCGCTTTCAAGAAAGCGAGTAGACTATTAAGTTCGTTCATTCGTGTTCGGTTTCTTTTTTTTTGTCACAACCTCTCTCTCTCTCTCTCTCTCTCTCTCTCTCTCTCTCTCTCTCTCTCTCTCTCTCTCTCTCTCTCTCTCTCTCCTCTCTCTCTCTCTCTCTATGCGTGCAAACGTGCGTGTAATTGTATGTTCAAAAATATGTACGCACTTTGTCATATTCACTTCACTGTCTGTTTTCATACATGCCAATCTTGTACGTTGTAGTACACTTACATATGTTTCCCCAGCCCACCTCACTCCCTACCCCCGCTCTCTCCTTCCTCTTCATTATTATTATTCTCAT
>CM031596.1:24058857-24068857 GCA_018398815.1 Conus ventricosus | reverse complement strand
TCTCTCTCTCTTCAGGTCAGTATCTTTTTGATACGTGTCCATTTTTACGTGATCCATAAAAGATTGCATGACAGGAAACAAAAACACAGACTTGCGATGGATCAGCGCTTTTGAACTGTTCGTCGCTAGCGGGCATAGCTGTGTGAGAAATTCCCTCCATTGCGAATAGAAAAATCAACATGATGGGCTAAAGCACGTAGCCGTGATGTGGCCCATACAGACAGAGAGAAGCAGCCTGGTTTGTTTCACTGAGACAACATTGAAAAAAGAGGCGAAGTAGAATATCTATATCCTGAAAGCTAACACTACGTAACAAAATCTGGACATGTACAGTATCAAAAACAGAGCTGTAATCTAATCTGAATCGTTCGCAACAAACAATCATCCAATGTCCTGATGAAGGTTGTTTCAGTAGCAGGGCATGCAGACTGAAAAAAGTGGCAAACTCCATGTCTTCAAGAGAAGACATATGCCGTCATGAAACTTTGTTTTGGACAGAAAAGCAGTGTTTTCACGCGGTTGTAAGTTCTTTAGAACATTTAGGTCCATCGAACATTTCTTAAGAAGTGATTTAACACGAATCCTACACAGCCGACTTGACTATGTGGTGCAAATCAGGTCTGCATTGTGTTAGAAATGAAACTGTGTACAAACGACAATTAGGGATCTGGAATTCAAAATCAATTCATATTCCGCATGTCAAAGTCCAGTCTAACAAAACTATCATCAAACGCATTCAAGTCAAATAATGCATTTCAATCAAATATCAAAAGACTAATCTAACGATGCTTTTACCAACCACATTTAAGTCGGAAAAAAAAGAAAATTACTAAATAAATCAAATGAAATGGAAATTTTTTTTTAATAAAAGTCACTTTTCCACGAACGAAGAGAGAGAGAGGAGAGAGAGAGAGAGAGAGAGAGAGAGAGAGAGAGAGAGAGAGAGAGAGAGAGAGAGAGAGAGAGAGAGAGAGATCACTCGCTCTTACTTTCTTACACACGGGAGTCAGAACACAAAAAAATTTTTTTCTCGGGAAAACCCCTAAGGCTGACAGAAAAGGGCCCAGTAAACTGAAAGAAGAAAGAGGGGAAAAATGTCCCCCGGGGCCTTTCCGTTTGGGATTGTCCCTCACATTCACTGGGGAAAATGGTCTCCACTAATTGCCGATTTCGGCTAGACGATTAAATTGAAGGGAGGGGGAAATACCCAAGGCTTTCCCCCGAAAAATTGTGTGGTGTGGGGTTTTGGGGGTTTTGTGTGTGTGTGTGTTTTGGGTGTGTTCTTTTGTCCTGTGTGTCTTGTCTTCTGTGCTTCGGTGTTCGCTTTTGTTAAAATTTGTGAAATGAAAATCCCTGTGTGGTGTGGGGTGTGGTGTGGTGGGGTTGGGTGTGTGTGTTTGTGTTGGTGTGTGTGTTGTGTGTGTGGGTGTGGTGGTCTGTCTGCTTTTTGGTCTGTGTCTGTCTGTGTCTGTGTGGTGCTGTGTATGAATTTTTTTGTTGAAAAACCGTGTGTGTGTTGTGTGTGTGGGGGTTTGTGGGGGTGTGTGGGGTGGGGTGCGTGCGTGCGTGCGTGCGGCGTGCGTGCTTGCGTGCTGCGTGCGTCCCGTGCGTGGGGTGCGTGGCGTGCGGCGGGGTTGGGGTTTGTGTGGTGTGTGTTTTGGTGTGTGTGTGTGTGTGTGGTGGGGTTGTTTTGTGGTGCACGCGGGGCCCTTTTACAATGCGTCTAAATTTTTTTGGGTTTTTGAAAGTATCCCTGAAACACTGATTTTTTTTTTTCGCTTCGAAAAAAGGGATTTCAAAAAAAACCCCCAAATTTGAGATTTATGGACTTAATAATATGTTTTCGAGCGTCTTTTGTAAGAAAACGTTTTGGGGCTTAACGCGGTTTTGGGTCCTAATTTCAGCTGCAGGGGTTACATTTTGTATGGGAAACCGATTGCTTCGGGAAATAAACTGTGGCCCCTGATTAATTTGGGCGAATTCGGGGTTTCAATATTGTACATGTTGCACAGCCCTCACGCTTGGTTTCAGTTCCATGAATTCATGGGCCCTTTAATGATACAAAAAACATGACCACTTTTTTTGTTTCCCTTTTGCCCTTGCCACAAAAATAAAATAAACGAGGCATTGCCCGAAACAAACTTTGCACTTCACTGTCATCTTTCTTTTTAAAAATTCAAATGCCTCTTTTATTCATAAAATTCAAACGGCCTCGGGCGGGTCATGAAATGAAAAGAGGTTGAGATTCAAAGACCCCAAAAGGGTTTTTTCCCACGCAACGTTTAAAACACGAAAATTCGTTTTTTAGAAATTTTCAACATCTATCATTTTTTCCAACGTTTCCAAAACTACTTAAAACAACATTTTTTTTCCGTATTACCAGTTTAAACGATCCGAAACTAACTGATAAAAACATTTTGTTTTGTTTTGTTTCAACCAAGGGGCCCCGTTTAATTTTCAGATAAGCGACGGCTTATGTTTTCACTGAAAGGAAAGCCCGTGACGTCAAAAACAGTGCTTCAGTAACCAAATTTCAACTTCTTCGATTATTCAAAACCAGATGACAATTTTTTTAGACATGTTGAGCTATGAAACGAAAAATTAAAAATTTGTTCATTTACAAAAGTTTTAAAAATGATTTTATTAACCATTTTGTTTAAATTTGATAGGGCACGGGGCCTGTTTAAGGGACAAAAATTTTTTTAACTTCTGAAGGGGAAATCGCCCCGAAACGTTTTAAAAGGGGATAGCCACAAGGACATTTAAAAATCACGCAACGAGGGGATATTTTTTGTTTTACAACAGCATTCTACAACACATGACAAGGGTTTATGTGTCTTGGCGTAAAAACGGTTTTTTAACGGGGGCAATTCTAACTCAAGTTTTTTCAGAATTTATAAAACCCAACACAAGGCTTGACCCAAAAGATGAAAGCACAAAAAATTTTTAGATCAGAGCTTCATATCAACCAAAAAATGGGGCCAAATGTGCACGAATTTCTTTTTCCCCCATACCTTCCCGTGAAAGGGTCGCATGGGTTTCATTTTTTTGTGCACCAAAAAAAGTTTTCAGACTTATTTTAAAATTTTTAAATAGTGGGATCACATCCATATACCATAAGTAATGCTCCAAAACTGGGTGCAATTTTTAAAAGTCATTTCGAATTTTTCTGTTGTTTAAAGGCAATTCCAATATCTTAAGTTCCAGATTTTTTAAGTGGGCCATACTTTTCAAAACATTAGAAACAAATAGTTTATCTCTTGCTAGGAAGCAAAAAGCAAATGATCAATATAAGAATTTGGAAACAACAAAAGACACAAAGAGTAATACAACGGGCCGCTTAATCCCAACCATCCATCCATCCATCCCCTCCCTCCAACCATCCAACCACCATCCATTTATTCCCTCCTCCTCCCTCCACCCATCCATCCATCCATAAATCTATAATTCATGCTGTAACATACGCCCCATACCCTATCTTCCCTACCAACGTGCAGACATACATACATACATTTCATAAAATTTCATACATACATACATATACACTAAATACAAACATAACACCAAACAAACATACGCTGCACAAAACAAACATTTATACCTACATACAGACTTTCAAACGTTTGTTTGTACCTACATCATTAAAGCCTACATACCCACATGCGAAAGCCCTACAGGGCGTGAAAGGTCCATTCCAAAAGAAGGGGAAAGTTTCCCCCCGTTTTTCAAACAACAGATCCCTTTCCCTCCCCAATTTAAAAAAACACTACATGGGAAACAACCCCTACATTTAAACATGCAAACAACAGTTCAAAGTCTTGAAAAGGGCCGTACGTGCAAGTCATGTTGTCTGTTTTTTTTCTTTCTTGATTGTGGTCGGGTTTTTTTTTTTTTTTTTTTTTTTTTTGGGGGGGGGGGGCGACTTAAGCAATTTAATTACCAGCTCATATACGTTTCCATTCTCGTCCTATAATGTCGTTTCCATTAAAACAACTTGAGAGAGAGAGAGAGAGAGAGAGAGAGAGAGAGAGAGAGAGAGAGAGGAGAGAGAGAGAGAAGAGATGAGAGAGAGAGAGAGAGAGAGAGAGAGAGAGAGAACATGGTGAAACCCGGTGGCGGGTAGAAAGGAGGAGAGGAAAAGGAGCAGACGTCGTGATAAGGCCAATCCCACGTTAGGAGGCCCAGCAAAATGTGTGACGCTCTCTCTGGCACTCTTGACATGCTTTTACCAACGTTATTAACGTCAGATTTCTACAAATTAATGGGGAAGTGGGGCACGCATACGAATGTGCGCATACACCTGAGTAAGTACGTATATAAGGTTCTATATACGTAGGTTATATAAGGTACATATATAAGGTTCTAACACGCAACTCGTCGCAAACGCGCGCGCGCACGCACGCACGCACGCACACACACACCACACACACACACACACACACACACACACACACACACACACACACACACACACACAAACACACCACACACACACACACACACACACACACACACGCATACACACACACACACACACACACACACAACACACACACCACACACACACACACACCACAAAACATAAGTACGCATGCAGACACACAAACACACACACACACACACACACACACACACACACACACACACACACACACACACACTTTAACTTCACTTTCCTCTGATTTCCTGCAGTGTTGAAATTGCAGCTGGCTCCTTCCAAACGTTTTAAGTGTATTACTGGAGAGAAAGGAGTCCGTAGGCGAAGCCCAAATCAGAACACTGAAAGAATGATCGGCGAAGCTTCTCCCAGGTATCTAAGATCTATGGGAATTACAGTTGTGCAGCTGAGGAAATAGAATGAAACTCATCGAACTTTCTCCTGGGGTGCAATCGTTGGACCTTTCCGTATAACATTTTCTTGAAGAGAATCTATGCCTGTTGTGTGTTGTGTGTGTGGTGTGTGTGTGTGTGTGTGTGTGTGGTGTGTGTGTGTGTGTGTGTGTGTGTGTGTGTGTGTGTGTGTGTGTGGTGTGTGTGTGTGTTGTGTGTGTGTGTGTGAAGTTCACAGGGACACTAAGCCTCCTATAGAACAAGACTGTTTCGATGACAGATGAACGTGTCTAAACCCGCTAAACGCAATTGATATGGTTTCGTCTTAGATTCATGCTCTCACTGGCTTTTGGTACAGTATCTTTTTTGACACTCATGATATCGTAAACTTACAAGAAAACTTACTATTGGGGTAGCTTGTTCTTCGTTTTCATTGGTTTGAATGTTTGTCTTGCCTGAAGAAGACCAAAGAGGTCGAAACACGCCGTTGTGTGTGTGTGTGTGTGAGTGTGTGTGTGAGTGTGTGTGTTGTGTGTGTGTGTGTGTGTGTGTGTGTGTGTGGAAGGAATTCTGTTTACGTCTCGTCACACATATAGGTGATTGCAGACGTCTAAATAACATATTGTTTAAATTTTAGCTATTATTATAAAAAGAAAGAGGACGATGTGGTTACATGGAACATAAATAAAGCATAGATGAATTGTAGGACAGTAACTATGAAAATTAGATAAAAATAACTAAAAAATCTAACTTACGATTATGATTATAAAATGTTCCTTAATGGACTTCCCAAAAGGTTACTCGTTAATTTAACAAGAGAAACAACTGGCAACGAATCTAAAAAGTCAAACACATTAACATGCCCAGTGTCAGCACTTGGTATAACACCATTCAAAAAGGGTTTCGTTAGTTCACAATCAAAAATCACATGTTGAACTGAAAGATCCCACGACATCGCATTAACAGTCTGGCAATACTTGGTTCGTAGGGAATTACATAAAAGTCTAAAAGTCAGGCTAGAAACCGGTCGGCTAATTGACACAAAGTTTGACAGAGTTTGCGGGCGAGGTTTTGATGAGGAACTGAAATTGACTCCAGAAATCCCTCTCGATTATATGATTAATTTCCCTTGTATGATAAAGGAAAATTTCAACCTTATACTACCAAATATATTCTTTGCTCCCCTTTTTGCTGCTCTATCTGCTTGATCATTAAAAACGAAGGGAAAGGTGTGCGATGGAACCAAGAAAATACAACATTAGTACCTTTCATGTAAAGACAGGCAAAATGTACTTAATCTCAAATAATAATTCCTCTCTTTGTGATTTTCAAAACAATACAAACTTTTTAATACTGACTGTGAATCAACACAAAACAGGATATTAAATATTGAGACTGGCAAGGAATTAAATTAATTTAATGCCATCAGGACAGCAACTAGTTCAGCTGTAAATAGGAATGACCCCTTACCTAAATAATATGATTTTTCAGTTTTGAAATTTGGAATTACAAAGCCAGATCCCGCCTACCATCATCAAAAACTGAGCCGTCAGTGTATACTTTCAAATAGTTAGTAAACTTTTCTTCCATGCCCAATTTTTGGGACAGCCCGCTGCTAACACATGCGGCGAAATCGCTTTATTTAGATCAGAAAAAAAAATGTTAACTTTTTACTTCCTTTTAGTTCCCAAGGGGGTCCCGGCGGAAACCAGTACGCGAGGCGCTACCTCGTATGGGTCATCTTTGATGAATTAAAAACGTCTGAAACATATGAACGAAGCGTCTCTAAATTTGAATTTTTCTGTGCATTTTTCGAAAACACATGTCGGTTTCGTGTATTTAACTCTTCAAGGTCGCCCCACCGCAATCCGTCTCACTACTTTTTTTACAGAACTTATTTTCCTTTCTTCTTTCAAGTGGCAAAAGGCCTGCTATCTTATAAGCTTCAGAGGACTTATGTGCACAGGTACACCCAGGGCCAACTTTACAGCTTTACTGTCAATTCTTTGAAGTTTCTTTAAATGCGATCGCGAAGCAGAAAAGAATACTTCCTGTCCGTAAGTCAATCTTGATCGTACAAGATGGTTGCTAAATGAAACAAAACTTTAGGATCCTGTCCCCATGGAGAATGACTGACAATTTTTAGAAAATTCAAACTTTTAACTGCTTTAGTAACAATTGAGTCAATATGTTTTTCCAGTTTAGTTTTGGTGTAAGTAGGACACCTAAAAATTTTACTTCAATTTTATAAAAAATTTCCCGTCCCCTGGAAAGAATATAGGCAGGTTACTTGGGTTATATCCATTGTTAAAAGAGAACCAAATGTGTCTTTTCAACAGAGAATTGAAAGCCATTCAAATGCATATAACTATTTAATTTATCCAGCTCGTGTGAAGAGCTTCTGAATATAATTTATGTGACGTAAATTTGTTCTTTTCTTTAAAGATACATTAATCCATAGGGCAATGTCATCAGCATATTGAGCTACCTTGGTATATGATGAAAAACATGTATATAAGTCATATGCATTACATTGAATAACAATGGGGGATTATAGAACCTTGTGGAATTCCCATATTTATAGATTTTGAGATGAAAAAGTCACACCAACTTTGGTCATTATGTGTCTCCCACTTAAAATGATTTCACATATTGTAAGTGACCGAAAGACCAATTTTGTTTTAATTTATATAATAATCGGCTGTGCCACACTCTATCGTAAGCTTTAGTAAGATCAAAGAAGGAAGCAAGGACACTTTTACGTTTAGCAAACTGTTTCTTAATTTGAGTAGTTAGTCGTTGTCAGGTGATCAATTGTACTTCGTCCTTTTCTAAATCCAGTTTGGTGTGAAGAAAATACATCATTTTTATACAGTAATAGGCCATTCTAAAATTTATTATTTTTTCCATGACTTTTCCAGTATGGGGACGTGACTGAAAGGGGTCTATAGTAGAGTCTCAACCGAGGCTTGCCCTGCTTTAGAATAGGAGTCACAAAGACGTCTTCCATATATCGGGAATTTGTCCACATTCCCAACATTTGTTAAATAATTTATGTAAAATGACTATCCATTCTCTGGTAAATGGTTTAACATCGTGTAAGAAATCCCTTTCCAAACCAACCGAAACCTTTTTATTCCCAACAGAGGGACAAGCATTCCTGACTTCCTGTAAAGATATTGATACATTTATAGTACTTTTGTTTTTTTGTCAGGATCTCTATAGTTATCAGTATTTTTTTTTTTTCAATCAAAAAAACGACTTTTGCTCATTAGGCAAACATTCCATACACATGTTTTAACGTACATAGATGCAAATTCCTCACCTTTTCTTTGGGAGATGGGAAATTCTTTACTTATTGTTTTGATTGGGTAATCTTGGAGTTTAATTCCCGATTTCATTTCTTTCACCTTATCCCACACCTTTTTCAAGTCTTTACAGTCAGATACTTCATTTAGACAGAACTGTGGACCAGTACTGTCTTTTTGCTTGCGCTGTAACTCTGTTTGCTTTTATTTTTGTACTGCACATTTCTTTATGAGCTGCATCTTTTATCTCTTGCACAGGAACTTTTCAACTTTTACCCAAATTAAGATAAGCTAATTGTTTTTGCTTTAACAGCCTCCTCGCAAGCCTGATTCCCCCAAAACATTCCCTGAGAATGTTTCACACCTTTTTGGCCCTTTTTTGGAATAGCTAAAGCAGCAGCCTCAAGAACTGTTTTCTGAAAGTTATCAAAAAATTTTAAAACATCCTCACAAATAACTTCACTCTCAGTCTTCTCAGTGGGGTAATTTTGAAAAGTTTCCCAATCGCCTTTATGTAATTAAATTTGGGTATAACATCTACAACACTAACTTCAGATCCAACGGATTCTTTAAAGATAAAAGAAATTGGCACATGGTCACTAACCTAGTGGGTCATTGGCTGTATCCCATTTTGCTGTTAATGCTAAAGCAGGTGAAACAAAGGTAAGATCAAGCGCCGATGCTCTATGATGAGCTATGTCTGGGATGCGCGTAGTTCTCCCGTCGTTAAGCAAACTAAAGATGAATCCACGACAGTTTCCAGAAAATCAGGGGGAGAAACTATTTGACAACCTGTATCCGAAAGGAGCATGAGAAATTTAAATCGCCACCAATGATCCACTTTTCTTTAGAACAGTTTAGAGAACGTAACCAATTAGTATTTGCCCATCAGGGCCCTTAGGGTAATAAACTGATGCAAAATGTAAAATTTGATTGTCTGAAACTTTCAGTTTTATAAAGGATGCCGACACATTAACCGTATCTTTTGTAAAAGAAAGAGGACTAACGTTGTGTAATCTAGACCACATTGTACATAGATAGCTGTACCACTTTATTTAGATTCTTTGCATATATGATAAACCGGGGGATAGTAATAACCTTGTAACTTTGGGAACTTCTGTTGGTGACATTTTGGGACTGAAGGAGAAGTACATGATGAAATTACGGAAAGATGCATACACAAATTATCAATATTAGTTGACAAGGAACGTGCGTTCCATTGTGAACCGACAAATTATCACATGTGTTGTTCTTTTTTCTTCCCGGTCATATGGTTTAAATTAATTTAATGGTGGATAAGTATCATATAGGTGACGCAGTACAATAACCAGATCAAAACTGCTAAAGCAGGCGTTACCCAGAGAACTGGGGGCGGGGGTGGGGGTGGAGGTGAGGGTGGGGTGATGCTTTGGAGATTTTTTTTTTTCCATGGGCTGATCATGGATAGGTAAATGACTATCTTGAACTCTTGTATGTAGATTTGGGGATGACAGGCATCCCCAAAGACCCCTACTGAAAACTGTTTCACACAATATGATGATGGGGCCCGATGCTGAACAAAAAAAGACGCCCGAGCGAAAATGGCAGATGGTTGCGCTGTTTAACATCCGTAGGCGTAGCAGAGAGATGATTGCTGGACATTTTGTTGACTGCCTTCTGCCAGGAAGATGACGCTGGTCGCCATGTTGACCAGCGGCTGCCTTTTTGAGGGGGATGAGTGTGGTCACCATGTTGACCAGCGGATCCTTCTTGAAGGGAGATGAGTGCTGGTGCCATGTTGAAACCCCGGATGACTTTTTGAAGGAGATGAGTGCTGGTCGCCATGTTGACCAGCGGATGACTTTTTGAAGGAGGGTGAGTGC
>CM031596.1:24048857-24051357 GCA_018398815.1 Conus ventricosus | reverse complement strand
CGAGAAATGTACCTTTGTAACATTGATATATATTGTTTTAGGGTTGCTCTGTCTCATGCTAGACTTAATGTTCAACCTCTGAACAATAATCTTCATAGGTTCAGTGATAATTCTTATGACAAAAATTGTCCTTATTGTGTTAATATAATAGAAGATGAATATCATTTGATATACAGTTGCCCACTGTATACAGTTTTTCGTGCAGCACTTATATCTAATCTTCTTAATTTACCAATGTCCACTCTTCTTCAGGCACATCAGTATCAAAGAACCCTTCCACTTTCAAAATTTATATTTCTGTCAATTCGAAGGAGACAGAGCCTGACTGCTTAAATGATAATACATGAAAACATGAAGATAGTAAGATAATGATTTTTCCCATGTAATTGTAAATGCATTCATGTTTACTATCATCTATATTGATCGAATAGGAAGTTTCCGAGGAGTTTATCATATACTTATTTATGCTCTTGTTCTTTTGTGGTTCGAATCTTATATTTATTTCTGGTTTCAAATTTGTAATGCGCAGACTTATGTCCCGACCCGTTTCCTCGTCCCCTTGTCCCTTTCACCCCCACCCCCCGCCCCCCTTTCTCCACTTGAATGGTGGCCCGTGGCCGATGTTCAATAAAACATTTTCGTTCGTTCGTTCGTTCTCTCTCTCTCTCTGTTCTTCGTGCTTTATACCTGCATATGTGCAAGACGAACGACCACAACTAGCATAGCAGTAGTGCGTTGGAATTATGAACCAGTGATAATTTTACCTTGGAGCAAGCGTTACCTTTCTTGTTTCTTATTTACTATTCACCTTTCCTCACAACATCTTAAGTTTTTGTTCCGCGTCAATCACACCACGGGACCAGAATTTGTCCTTGTTCGTCGGTGTGCTCTCTCTGACAAAATCAAAGATTAAAAAAGAAAAGTGACTCCAGTGCGGGAAATATGTTCATTTGTTTTTGTACAGTTCTCCTCAGTGTACAGAGAGTAAGGATGAAGTCAGGCCGGTTACCATTCACCCATAGATGGTCAGCATTTAACACCAGTCGTCAGGAGGTGACCTGGAACTCACATGGGGGAGATGGACAGGGCAGGACCTCCAAACAGCCGGAGAAGAGACACTGAGGAAAGAAACTGACATAACGTAGGGCGGAGTCAGAAACTGACATAACGTAGGGTGGAGTCACAAACTGACTTTCCGTAGGGTGGAGTCACAAACTGACTTTCCGTAGGGTGGAGTCACAAACTGACTTTACGTAGGGCGGACACAGAAACTGACTTAACGTAGGGCGGAGGCACAAACTGACTTTACGTAGGGCGGAGTCACAAACTGACTTTACGTAGGGCGGAGTCACAAACTGACTCGACGTAGGGCGGAGCCACAAACTGACTTGACGTAGGGCGGAGTCACAAACTGACTTGACGTAGGGCGGAGTCACAAACTGACTTTACGTAGGGCGGAGGCAGAAACTGACTTTACGTAGGGTGGAGTCACAAACTGACTTTACGTAGGGCGGAGGCAGAAACTGACTTTACGTAGGGCGGAGTCAGAAACTGACTTTACGTAGGGCGGAGGCAGAAACTGACTTGACGTAGGGCGGAGTCAGAAACTGACTTTACGTAGGGCGGAGTCAGAAACTGACTTTACGTAGGGCGGAGTCACAAACTGACTTTACGTAGGGCGGAGTCACAAACTGACTTGACGTAGGGCGGAGTCAGAAACTGACTTGACGTAGGGCGGAGTCACAAACTGACTTGACGTAGGGCGGAGTCAGAAACTGACTTGACGTAGGGCGGAGTCAGAAACTGACTTGACGTAGGGCGGAGTCACAAACTGACTTGACGTAGGGCGGAGTCAGAAACTGACTTGACGTAGGGCGGAGTCACAAACTGACTTTACGTAGGGCGGAGTCACAAACTGACTTGACGTAGGGCGGAGTCAGAAACTGACTTGACGTAGGGCGGAGTCAGAAACTGACTTGACGTAGGGCGGAGTCACAAACTGACTTGACGTAGGGCGGAGTCACAAACTGACTGACGTAGGGCGGAGTCACAAACTGACTTGACGTAGGGCGGTGTCACAAACTGACTCGACGTAGGGCGGAGTCACAAACTGACTCGACGTAGGGCGGAGTCACAAACTGACTTGACGTAGGGCGGAGTCAAAAACTGACTTGACTTTGGGCGGTGTCACAAACTGACTCGACGTAGGGCGGAGTCACAAACTGACTCGACGTAGGGCGGAGTCACAAACTGACTTGACGTAGGGCGGAGTCAAAAACTGACTTGACGTAGGGCGGTGTCACAAACTGACTCGACGTAGGGCGGAGTCACAAACTGACTCGACGTAGGGCGGAGTCACAAACTGACTTGACGTAGGGCGGAGTCACAAACTGACTTTCCTTAGGGCGGAGTCACAAACTGACATTACGTAGGGCGGAGTCGGCGTTACGGAGGAGGAGAAGCAAAGGAACAGAAACAGGACGTGGTCAGCACATGTTCC
>CM031596.1:24031357-24038857 GCA_018398815.1 Conus ventricosus | reverse complement strand
CAATCAGGCTGAAGATGTTACAGTGGGAAATACTAATCTTCTTGATCCTTCACAGACCCCAGCTCAGGCCCCACGATCGAGTCAAGGATGCCTATTGAAGGAAACAGAATGATCCAAGCATAAATGTTTATGACACGACAAACTGAAAGAAAAAAAACAAACAGTGTCATTGTCATGGTGATCTGTCTCTGCGATATGGCTTTTTTTTCTTCTAGATGTCCAAGGATTCCTGTTGTGAGCTTGTGCTCAGAAATGTAACTTCAGATGACCAGTTCATCTTTATGCATTTCTGAAAGTGTGGAACTCCCTTTCGTTTCTCTGTTTCACTGAGATGAGATGAGCGAGACATGACATACGATTTTTAGAAATCTCCTTTTAAGGAAAAAACAAACTTCACAGAAAGACAATGCAGTCTGCCTCTTTAATGCACACACACACACACACACACACACACACACACACACACACACACACACACACACACACACACACACACACACACACACACACACACACACACATACACACACACACACACACACACAGAGAAAGAGAGAGAGAGAGACCTACACATCAAAAGAATTATCCAAATAGGACTGATACGAAGGTGTCAGACTCAACCACCCACGTTGATACCTTTGATACCATTCGGTATACTCCCACAGACCGCTAGTCGCTTCATTCATTGATCCAAACATGTTTTATGTCCAGTTTGGATGGATTTTCAGAGGACGAAAATACACATTCTCTGTACTGTGTGGCCCTCTGGTTATTAGTTATGCCATCTAAGGGTGCCTTTCCTGTAAAATGATCGATGAAGTGGATTTCAGTCAGCTCTGTAGATTTTCTTGTACCCCACGTGTCTTTCATGGGCGACTAAAAGTGACCCCAGAACAATTCAGTTTCGTATTTCTGCCTCAAAAGTCTTTCTCTCAAAAGACCATCAAAATGAACCAGTGAGAGAGAGAGAGAGAGAGAGAGAGAGAGAGAGAGAGAGAGAGAGAGAGAGAGAGAGAGAGAGAGAGAGAGAAGAATGACCACGACAATGCTTTATTGACAATGGATAAACAAACCTTATGCCAAGGGAGTGTATGCACAATTTCTACTTAGTGTTGCCAAACTCTGCCAACAATAGAAATGCGAGTCAAAAAAGAAGCGTACACACAGAAAACAGTTGAACAATACTTAATAATAACTAGAAAATGAATCAAAGACCATTCATCAAACAATATTCTCATCACAATAAACAACGCATTGCATAATCATGATTTACAAACACAGCCTACATATAAAGTTTTTTTTTCTCTCTAAATTGAAAAGCTCCCGCAACAAACTTAGCAAATGAGT
Source organism: Conus ventricosus (assembly GCA_018398815.1). NCBI lineage: Eukaryota > Metazoa > Mollusca > Gastropoda > Neogastropoda > Conidae > Conus > Conus ventricosus. Next base: position 24,037,510 of record CM031596.1, on the reverse strand, counting down.
TTACAATGTCTACATTTTCAGAGGATGACATACCAAAGAGGTTTTGAGTTCGACCGAAAAAGGACTTCTTCCTAAAATACTGGTTCACTCAAAAACGAGTAGGTCACCGGCGCGCAAAGGCAGAACAATCATTCTAAATTTATTATACTCTGGGCACTAAAAAAAACGATGTGTTCCTCAGAGAGAGAGAGAGAGAGAGAGAGAGAGGAGAGAGAGAGAGAGAGAGAGAGAGAGAGAGAGAGCGAGAGAGCGAGAGAGAGATTTGATCTCAATGACTAGCGACTAGCACCGCTTTATTTCATGTTTGTTCACAACCTATTCAACAAATGGCAGGTCTTGATATGTAACCAGTGCACATAATGGTTCATGGCACCGGTCGGATACAAAGGCTGGGTAACAGGCAATGCGTTGAGAGGACGGGGAGCGGGAAGGGCGTCTGGGTTCTGACCATGGTAGGGTGACCCCTGACCCCATGGCAGTGTTGATACGGGGGCTGGGTAGTCTGCGTGGAGGTGGAGGAGGCTGAAGCAGGGGTTCTGACTGGGAGGGACGACACTGATCATTCGTCAAACAAGGGAAATGTTGCATGGAGGGTCGATGGGGGGGGGGGGGGGGGGGGGGGGAGCATGGTCTGTGTACTGGTTTTTATTGCAGCCAAGATCTTGATGGTGTTGGGGGTAAGAACGAAGAACGCGACCATACATAGAGGACTGGTTTGAACCCTCTGTATTAAACCGGTCTTGAGAACGTGGATGACAATCACAATGAGAAACACGACCCATTGGCATAGTAGGGTTGCATGACAGCCGGGAGTCCGAGACATGTACCTGCGTAGCTTGTGGGGGACAGTTGGGTGGGTAACCATGCTGGGTAGCATGGATGCTATTGACAGATTGGACAGTATCAGGAATGTGCAGAGCAAGAAAACTGTCAGCCAGCAGACATGTCAGAATGTGAAACATTGTTATGTGTAACATTGCCAGCATTGGTTCTGGACTGAAATTCCCGTGAAACATTGATTGTTCCCTGTCCACCATTTGGCGGATCCTGCTCTGTCAGGTAGTCTCTGCGCTGTGGTAATATATCCACCAGCCAGTCCAGGACAGCTGGCTTTGCTTTCGAGATTAACTGTGCTGTTTCCTTATAATAACTGGGATTGGTAAAGTCTGGATAAATAATTAGTTTAGGAGCGCCAGAAGCTGCAACAAAGGCATTCGTGTTGTTTATAATAAAAGTGATTTTAGATTCAGAACATGCTTCCTTCAAAATCTGCTTTATAGGGGAAACAGGATCATTCAGATTGTGCCTGCCTTTTGCAGGAATTAGTGAGCTACATGCTGTCTTCGATGAAGGGAAAACCCGATGACACAGACCGAGTAACTGTAGCCACTGTTGAATGGGGTCCTGTCCTGAGGAACGGTCATTTATCCCAACATGGATAATGAGAGCTTTGCCTTTGTTGTCAGGTGGTAGAAGATGAAGCCATCGCACTAAATCATGGATAGACATACCTGAGACACATATTATAAATATGTTGTACTGACACAAGTCCAATCTCTTGGGATCAAAATATTTTAGGGCAAAGTCACCGAGTATGAGAGCAGATGCTCGATCATTAACTGAAATAGAGTTTAAAATGTCACAAACAGAGTGTAGGAGGCTAGTTTTATCGGAAGAATTCCCCTTGTCAACTTTAGAATTCTGGTGTTGTTGAGCAGGGCGGTCACTGGGTGTATCGTCACGTGTTTCACTGTTGGACAATGGAACAACCACTTTGCTGACAGGAATGGAGTAGTGAGGGGTAAAATGAACAGATGTGCGGTTATTCTCACAAGTGTAAGGTTAAGTAAGTATTTCTGCTGGATCCGAGTGTGCGCCACTGGGGCTGTTAGGTTTGGTGAGTTTGGTGCCTTATCAGATAGGTGAATTTCAGATGTCGAGGACCTGTCTGTAAGTGAAGAGGGCTGTCCACTTTCCACAGACCTTTTGTTGCTGTAATGGACAGGTGTGTTTCTGTAATGGACAGGTGTGTTGCTGTAATGGACAGGTGTGTTGCTGCAATGGACAGGTGTGTTGCTGTAATGGACAGGTGTGTTGCTGCAATGGACAGGTGTGTTGCTGTAATGGACAGGTGTGTTGCTGTAATGGACAGGTGTGTTGCTGCAATGGACAGGTGTGTTGCTGCAATGGACAGGTGTGTTGCTGCAATGGACAGGTGTGTTGCTGCAATGGCCAGGTGAGTGCTGGCCTGGCAGTGGGATGGCAGGACTAGCGGAACAGAATCCTCAATATATTTGGTCAATAAACCGGGAACTAGTATGAGAGATGGCGAGATTATGATGTTGTGCTTGATTGCAGAATCTCTTAGGTCTGTTTCTTCATTACTGGTTTCAAAACACTGTGGTTTGTCCTGTAACCTGTTTGTCAGTATCGTCTGGTGGAACTAACACCGTTGCTTCATTGGTGACCCCTGTGTTGGCCTCAATGATTGACTTTCTTGATTTCCGGTTCTTCATTTCCGAACAGAAGTTGCAAAGCTGAGATTTACACGACTGGTTTTCTTTCGTCAAAAAGTCCACTGATTCACTTAACTGGGAGATTCTGATTTCAAGATCCCCGATTCTTGAGTCGATAGAATCACTCCCGATCTTGATTATTAAAGTTTTCGATTCGGTTGTTTTTGTCACCATTTTGGCGTCCTCAATCAATGACAAGAACGTGTTTCGTTGAGTTACATTTAGATCCTCCATATTGGAATTGTCGTCTGTATGAATAAAGAGGGGAATGCGAATGTTCATTTCGGTTTTACATAGGATAAAGTGTGCGTCTGCGAAGTCGTGTCGTTCTAGATCCTAGAACTCTTATTTTGAACTCCTTCAGTGTTGTCTTTGTGAAAGATAGAAATGCAAGTGCCGTGGAGGGGGATGAGTGGATGCAGAACAACTTGTTGAGGTATGGTTTGACTGGACAGTGTCAAGGGATCATCACAAAGTGAAGTGCGTGGTGGTGCGCTTGAAGCAGGGGATGAAGTGCCCTGTTCTGTGACTGCTGCTGGGTGTCCACGGGCACTCGGCCCACCTTAAGAGTCTGTCACAAGTGCTTCACATGCCTCTCTTCATTGGCAGTTTTCTCAAGTTTTTATACTCTTTGTTTTGTTTTTTGTTTTTTGTTTTAATTTCTTTTTGCTTTTTTTCAGAGACCATTGTTTACACACATGGCCACGGGTCACAGTAGGGCAAACGTTTCCACTCCCAGATGCACGTGCTCCCCGTTCAGGAAATGTGAACCATTTTGATTCTTCGCTCGTTATTAATTATACTACAACTTTGATTGTTATTAATTATACAACGAAGCAATGAACTCAAAATCGGAACACAGTCTGTGAAAATGAATACCAACCACGAATACATAGTACCTTAATATAACTTATTACAAAAGATACATTTACACGTCATCTGGAAATGGATAAGATATGGAGAGAGAGAGAGAGAGAGAGAGAGGAGAGAGAGAGAGAGAGAGAGAGAGAGAGAGAGAGAGAGAGAGAGAGAGAAGAGAGAGAGAGAGAGAGAGAGAGAGAGAGAGAGAGAGAGAGAGAGAGAGAGAGAGAGAGGAGAATGCTTTTTGTTGACTTTATTTTCTTGTTTCTTTACAGGTCTACCAGCTTGGCAGAAATACACCAGACAACGATACCAGTGACATGCTGCAACCGTTTAGAGATGAACAGAGAGGAGGTAGCACCTGCTGCAGAATCTTCAAGTGCGTGCACGCAAGTAGACGGAGGGAGAGAAGAAGAAGAACGAGGGGTGAGGACAGGGAGGGAGGGTCTGGATCTTCTCGTTCTTTGTAATATTGCAAAACCCTGTGTTTACACTCAGTACGTATCTCCCAAATGGCTTTGAAACATGATAGGCTTCTGAAACATGTCTCGCCAACGACCGCTTGGAGTTAAGAAGGAAACAAATACATGGGTCAGGAAATGTTGGATGCAATATTGTTTTTCTCTTTGAAAGACAACTTTCGATTAAACTTTCGAAGTTTGCAAAGTCGGGCATTAGCAAAAACAAAGCGTGGAAAATCAAAGGAAAAACATGGAAACAAGCAAGAAACAATAGAAAGCAGGAAAGAAAGAAAGAACGAAAAAAAAGAAGAAAAAAAATAGGGGGTAAAACAAAAGTACGGGGGATACGACGGAGGACGTTGTCAATATTGTTCGTGACGGCTTACTGAGTTCCTAAATCTAATGAATTTATTTACTGTCTGTCTGTTTTCGTTTTGGTTTTTTGTTTGAAAACTTGTAATGAAAAAACATAAGCAGCTCAGTAGATACACTGCCCCCACACGTGCACTATACAGGTGGTCGTGTGCACCTATGTATATAACTCATCACATATTCAGTCAAACGCACATATCCATACACCTCCACGCATAAATCAGCATTCACAGCCTCACGTCCACACACACACACGCACACACACACACACACACACACACACACACACACACACACACACACACACACACACACACACATACACACATACCACACACACACACACACACACACACACACACACACACACACACACACACACACACACATGTGTGCTTTTTGCTCTTCATATTTTGTCGTACATGAACCAAGCGTTGGGTTTCGAACATAGTTTCGTCCTCTGATTTTCTGCTTTTGCTTATTACATCTGAACTTCAAACAGACATCAACTTGTGCTCATCCGATGCACGACAAGGAATCGGAATGGCAGGAAGATCATTTCCCAGCCGGCTGTCTATGCCACTAACAAGCATGATAGTTCCAAAATTAACACCCACGCGACTCGTTCATTTTCTCTTCATGTTTTAAGCAGGTCATATTGAGGAGAATGGTTTAACATCAAGCTTTTTAAGTTCCCATCAGCGAGAAACTACATCTGTGTGCATAAACCGTTTCTTTCCGTCTTCTTTTCGATTGAACGCTTTAAAAAGTGTCCCCCTTCCCTCCTAAGAAGGTCGGGACTGGAGTGGGGATAAGGTTGAGAGGGAGAGTGGTGCAGGACGGATGGTTGGGTAAGAAGTAAGGTCTGATATAAGAATGAGGAGTTAAACGAACGCTATACCCAAATACAAACAAATTTGCAAGCACACCAGCTCGTATGACTGTGCATGAACTATACAACACATGACTAGTTCGTCTAAAATGATACTTCAACTGATATATTACGTAGAGTGAATGCTAATATTCTAATCTTGCCACACCCCTAAAATACTATTTTCACACCACTATTCTATTTTCTTAGTAACTGTGAACGTAAGTCGATAGTAATCCGCCTCTCATTTTCTCCGAAAGTACTATTTTCCCTTACATTAATTTGTGTATCATGTGGAAACAGCATCGATTAAATTACTAGTCAAAAGGTCTTAAATCGTGCTTTGAAATCACGTTCAGAGAACAGAGTTTGCTAACAAAGGGGCAGAACAGTTGGGGCGTCGAACCTGAGAACGTTTATTGAAAGACGTAAGATTTCCCCTTTTATGATTCTTTATTTATACTTGCTGAAGGACCAGGCAGTACTAGCTGATGCACATTGGGGAAAGAACGTTTATGGCGGAACAAGGGACATTACAAAGACAAAAAAACCTGGGGTATCCAGTTTGCACTGGTAATACAATTTACAGGTAGCCATCACTGACAACGTCCAGTCTTCAGTTGATGTTAGTGTGTGTTTGGCTCAACGTCCAGTCTTCAGTTGATGTTAGTGTGTGTTTGGCTTAACGTCCAGTCTTCAGTTGATGGTAGTGTGTGTTTGGCTCAACGTCCAGTCTTCAGTTGATGTTAGTGTGTGTTTGGCTCAACGTCCAGTCTTCAGTTGATGTTAGTGTGTGTTGGCTCAAGTCAGTCTTCAGTTGATGTTAGTGTGTGTTTGGCTCAACGTCCAGTCTTCAGTTGATGTTAGTGTGTGTTTATCTCAGCGTTCAGTCTTCAGTTGATGTTAGTGTGTGTTTATCTCAACGTTCAGTCTTCAGTTGATGCTAATGTGTGTTTGGCTCAATGTTATGTTGTCAACTAAGAATATAAATCATGTCCCAAAGTCTATTTTTCAAGGGAATTTCCTTGTTCATTCTACGTGCCTTGTGTCTACAAACTGGTGGCTGGGCGAG
>CM031596.1:24008857-24016357 GCA_018398815.1 Conus ventricosus | reverse complement strand
CGAACCCATCTCGATATCTATACCAATGGAAAGAATAATTTTAATATACTTGTCAAACATAATTCCATCGACTACTATTATAAACCATAAACAAAAACAAGCTGTAAAGAAAAATAAAATATTATAATTTAACAGACACTAAGTCTTCACGTACCGGGCCTTCTCTCCCCGGACTTACTAGCGTTCTCACGCTCTCTCTCTAGCTGTCTGCTGTGACCAGACCGAGAGAGAGATGCGCACAAGCGATCTTTAACCATAAGGATAACAGAGGTACACATCTCAAATGCAATATCTCCAAGACCAATCTATCTTTAATTCCTATCTCGAAAATATATATAGAAAGAATCATGATTATTCAAAAAGCACCTTAAATTCTATCCATGGATCAACATCAATACAAACAATATAGCAGAAATTGACATTTGAGAGTATCCAGCAAAACTTTGACGTTTCCGAAACCCAACAGTACTCATCATGTAAAACAGTCGACTATTGCATACAAACAGGTCAATTGCAAACATGATCACAAAAAAAACCCTCAAAAACATTTCAGATTTCATTTGTCTCAACGGATGAGAAAAGAAAATCTGCAAAACAGATTTGCAGTACCAGAGATGGGTAGTAACAGTGATCCTGGACTCCTGCAATGACAGGGACCACCTCATAATTCCTTGCATTTTTGAAAACACAAGGATGGAAGGTAAGTCAAAGGCGATGATCTGTCTGGAGACTAACTGTCCTTCCCAGAGATATCCTACTAGTTCGTAATCACCATCAATAGCCAAGCCATTCTCTCTCGATAGTATGTATCGAGTTTCTCTGGGCAGAAGTTTTCGACTCACGGAAAGCGACTGGCTGAAGAACATTCATCATGCTCTTGAAACAAAGCACCACCGATTCCGATGGAGCTGGTCATACGACGAACCACAACTGGCTTCCGCATCCAGGCAACAGCAAAATCGGACTTGAAGATAACCTCTTCTTCAACATTCTCCAAAGGCAGCTGACAAGCAGACGACCACTCCAACTTCTTTGTAGCCTTTCCTGAAACAAATCCGCTGATTAGGAGCAGTAACGCGATCAATGTTGTGGATTAAAAAGTTTGTAGTATCCAACCAACCCAGTAACGCACGAACGTGCCTCCCTTTGTAGATGGAGGTGTAACATGACGAATTTCTCGACCTTTTTCCTTGTTGGCTGCAAGGAACATGCCACTGTATGTCCCAAAGAAATTCAATTCTTGACATCCAGCATATAGAGCTTCGAAGGACGAGCTGTCAAACCTGCCTGCTTAGCTTTTCGAGCACTTCCTCTACATCCTTCAAAGGACACCCCACATCTTACTGAAGATGAGCATGTTGTCGAAGAAATGCAATGCTGACTGCTAACTTTAAAAGCAACGCATAACCCTAGCAAAACGTCGCTGGAGCTTGTCACAAGCCAAATGGCATTCCACCATTGAAAAACCCTAGGGGTGTTTGAAAAGCCGTCTTATCTCTATCATTTTTTTACTGGAATTCTGCCAGTAACTTTCGAAATCAATCTTGAGTGAAGTAAACGAGCATGAGTCAAACCTTGAAAACAATTCCTCTGGATCAGGGAATCGGTTCAGATCCGTACGAGTAACTTTGTTAAATTTCTCTGTAATCACAAACAGAATCTAGTGGAAACCATTTCTGGTTTTTTAACCAAACAACAGCGAGCGGAATAAGGGAGACTGGGACGGTTCATGACTCCTAAATTCAACATCTGTACTTATTCCTTAATCGTTTCCTGAGAAAGAAAAAGGAAGAGGGTCCTGTTTCCTGAAAATGGTTTATCGTCACAAGATTAATGTCGTGGCAATATTAGAGAAAAACCCCCGTGGGGGGATTACTTGTCAAAATTTGGACTCGTACTTTGCTAAATACGTCAGAAATTCTTCTGTTCTGTCAACAGATAACTTGTCAGAGTAATGAACCTTCTGAGCACGTCTCACTAGTAGAAGTGTCTAAGTAGGTAATCTCGCTAAATGTTCATCATCAGTGTCAACTGAAGGCAAACAGCTACTAAACCCTCTACTGGAACATTCCTTGTGACCGCACACAACTGTCTACCTCAGTTTCAACATTCAATGTTTGAGGACAAACGTATGAGGTAGGGATAAATGTCCTGAAATGGTTGTTGTCAAACATTCACACTTCACAACAGCAGTCAAACCTTCTCGCTGTTGAACGTGTTTCAGATATTTGGATGCAAAAGTTTTTCCTTTTTCCACCCATGTCAACGACCATAGTCAAAGTCAAGTACTTCTACAATTATGTAGGGACCTTTCATGTCATCAACAGTTTTTGTTTTCGTGGATAGGAAGAAATACCAAGTACTTCGTCAGACACTTTGAAACAAACGAACACGAGACGTTTGTCATGGTACTTCTTCTTCTTTTGCAGTCTTGTCAACAGAGTTCATGAGCAATTTGGGCACATATCAGCTCTATGTTGTTTTCTAATTCACACACATACTCGCACACATTCTTTGCTTCGCCACATTTTTCGCTTTCCAGCCATGATCAGCTAGAAAATCTATGGGACCTCTAGCCTGCGACCAAACAATAACTCAAAAGTGTGAATAAACCTGTAGAATCATTTGGAAGTCACGCAAGCAACAAAGAGTGGAGCAACTGCTGTGCCACTGTCTGACATACCTTTAACCATTTCTTTATTCATTGGCTTCAATGTGCCTGGAATCTTTCTCCCACACCATTTGCTGAGGCATGATAAGTGAGAAGAATGTACACCTTTGATGGAATGTAATCTCAAAACCCTTTGAAACATTCCTGCAGTGAACTGGAACCATTAGCTGACAGATGTTCAACTGGAAAACCTAGAGACAAAATACTGTGAATAATGCCTTGCTCAGTAATGGAATCAATCGTCTTGAGCGGAAATAGCTCCGGAAACCGGTAGCACATCAACAACTGTCAAACAAATACCTGTGATTGTCCTCTGAAGGTGGAGAAAAGGGACGACAATGTCTTCTGCTTCTCTGTAGGGAAAGGGCTCTTCGAATCCTTGGCATCTGAGACAACGGAAAATCAGGAGTACCTGAAACAGTGGGACCCTTTTGAGAACACTTTTGGAAAAATTTCACATGTCCTGCAATAAGTCTTGACATCTCTCACTATCCTGGCCACAAGAAACGATTCCGAACTCCAAGCCAATGTTTTCCTCACACCACAGACCTGCAAGTGTAAAAGCATCATGAGCTGTAAAACAGCCACCTTCTGTCGAACCTTCTCTGGAACCACAATCTGTGACAAGTGTTGATCCCCCTTGGAAAATGAACGATCACAAAACCTTTTTCCTTCACAAACGAACATGAACTTGTTTTGTTTGAATTACACTCGCAAGACTGAACCATGTTTTGCGAAATTAGCCAATGAACACATCTGTTTCCTGCAAATTGATCAATTCCTCTGTTGACAAACCACAAATCCGAACTGTGGAATGTCTAACTCAGCCTTTCCCTTCTGTTCCTGCCTCTTCTGCGCCCTTGTTTCCACAGCAGCTGCATATCGGAGGACTATCATTCTTGATGAGACCTGTAATGGGATAGCAGTAAACACATGAAACCATTCCCCAAAATGAGATCTAGCGATGGGCTCAATCTATGACACAGCAAACAGAGAACCTGAAAAAAAACACTGTATCCACCTCCACAGATGCGACAGGAAACTCCTCAGTATTTCCACCAAAAGTAACACTTTTCTGCGTCTTTCCCACTACGATCTGGAACGAACAAGTGACATCCTAAACTCCTGCAGTTGTTGCACTGAAATCTCGTAGACTGACACCTGAAAGCCATTCACTGTTCCATCACAAATGGGTAAGGAACCAGGTCTCGGAAGTAAACGAAGAAACACAGCACCTCTGCATCCACAGAATCTGAACGCAAAAGGAAAGCTACGCCAACTTCTTTGTGCTGTTTTGGAGATTTGGTGAAACGTGACCGTCTCTGAAATGTTGGACATTCCTCTCGGTTAAATGACCTTTACCACCACATTTAATAAACCTCTCACAATCTCTGCGAGTACAAACTCCGCCATTTCCTCTGCGGACCACCTCGATCTGAACCTGAAATATTGTCACCACGATCAAGAAAACTGCTGGAGTTTGTGCACGAGGGTACTGGGCTGTGGGTGTTTGGGAAGGGGATGTTTGGGAGGGGGAAAACCTGTCTGGAACTTGTGTATAAAAACTTTTTACCATATCCTACTCCATCCCCACCCAAAACATTTCCACCCACTTTACATCACCAAACATTTTATTATCCAACCTTTTATCTTTTTCCTGCCCGCTTCTATATATCATCACATGTTTTTTCAAATACTTTCACTGTAGAAAAACTTCCAATTCTTTTGCTACACAGAAGACAACATTTGTTTCACAACAATAGCACAAATCAACGAAAGAAATTCATATGAACAAATTTTCTATCCTGAACAGGCTTTACACCAACAGATACAAAAAAAAATGTAGTGAACACCGATCGTGGCGTCTTGAACATACATAAAGATTAATAGCTTATCTGGTTATTGAATCCCCGCCCCGCCCCCATAACTTATCTCTGTACCCATCTTTGTTACACTTGGGAAATTTGCAAGCAAAGCTTTTTGAAGGTCTTTATATTCTACAGGACTCACTTGCACACAGAGTATGATTACAAAGACAAAACGCATGCCCTTGTAATTGTCACCCATGAACATACCCACTCCTTTTTCATCCCATTCCACATTCTCAGCAAATGTTTCAAACGAAAATTAGGTATGAGTCATATCCTTCCTTAGATTGCATTAAAATAGGCATTTAGGATAACGTACTGCTTTAGTACCAGACTGAGAACCATTGTTCTGATCACCCTGTATGTTTTACTTCGCAGGAAAATTAATACTCTCTCTCTCGAATTCAAGATTCGCTAGTTCTTTCTGTAACAGCCGATCCTCTCTCTCACTTTCCTGTGGTCTTGCGCTTTTCTCTTTCACATTTCAATTATCAAATCTCTTGCCCTTGTCCTTTATCAGCCTGAAACTGAGCCATATTTCTTTCTCTCTCTGTGTATGTTCTTTCCTCCTTGCTAATTGAGCAGGTCTTTCCTTTCTCTTTCAGCTGCATCTCTCTCTTCTTTAGCTATCTGGCCTGTCTTTCGTTTTCTCTTTCAGCTGATCTCCTCCTTCTTTGCTATTCTGAGCCTGTCTTTCGTTTTCTCTTTCAGCTGCATCTCTCTCTTCTTTAGCTATCTTTCAGTACATCTCTCTCTTCTTTAGATATTGAGCCTGTCTTTCGTTTTCTCTTTCAGCTGCATTCTTTCTTCTTTAGCTATCTGAGCCAAACCTGTCTTTCTCCTCTCTATCCACCTGTGCCAGTCTTTCTTTCTCCTCTCTATCCACCTAGCCCAGGTCTTTCTTTCTCTCTCTATCCAGTTTAGCTGCTATATCCCTTTCTCCTATCCAGTTTAGCTGACAAGTCTCCTTTGTTTTTTTCTTTTTTAGGGCTAAGTCAAGTCGTTTGAGTGTGATTGTTCTCTTCCTCTTTCAAAGTATTTATCCAACAAATATCTTTAAGTTTGAGACCAGCCAACCCTAACTCTTTTGCCTGTGAGGTTAAACAACGCCAATTTATCCGGTCCATGTTTGAAAATATGATACAACAATTCTTTAATCAAAATTAATTAAATTTATGTCACCAAAAACACAATGGTTGAATCCAAAAAGTTACTATTAGTATCAAATTTTTCTAATGCACACACAATGTTTTTAATTTAAGGCCACACACACACAAAAAAAATTATATAAGACAATACATGGAAGCGAAACGAAACCTACAGGAATGCAAGTATTTTTGTATCACTTACAAAACACACAAAACCAATTACACAACAAATATACAAACAAACTACACTATAAATGTTCAAAAATACCCTAACTACAAAGGGGTGGTTTCACTCCTAATTTAAACATTATAAAAGTATTAAAGAAGAAAGAAAGACACAATCCAAAAGGGAGCCAAGGAGAGATAGACAGTAAACAACGGACGGAAAAATGAAACTACACCTCGACACCTCTACAGAAACTATCTATTTACACAGTAGTGTCCCCGTAAATCAGGGAGGGGAGTAAATTACACATAAAAAATAGTGAGGACTTTTTAAATGAAATCAGGTGTGCAAAATTTTATACATTATGTTTACTAAAACAAAGCTAACCCTGGGGTTCGGGGTCACCACTTGTTAGCAAAGACGAGACCAGAATAAATATCTCACATCACACACAACCTTACTCATACGCGTTCTTCCAGGGATTTAACACTTGACTTTTGAAAAAAATCCCACCCTTTCTTTTATTGAATTACTAAGAAATTTCTAACACTCAGAATTCGAAGGTGTAGAACAGAAAAGAATGGGGATAGTCTTAAATTAGGTTTTTCACTCAGCTTCAAAATCACTGAAAGATTCTCCAAGTCTCTTCCCTCGTCGCCTCTCTCCTGTAGTTCCCAGGGACGACTGTCAACGACCCCAACCTGGGTCTGGTCCACGACTGACTAACGTAGCCCCGGGACCTTCCCCCCTCTGTATGTCTTCACAACAGTGCAGCCTCAAACGCCTACGCAGGGAGCTCCTCCAGCTTCTTCATCCCGTAGCGGAGAGTGCATCTGTACGTCTTCACAACGGTGCAAGCCTCAAACGCTTACGGCAGGGAGCTCCTCCAGCTTCTTCATCCGTAGCGGAATGGCATTCCACCTCTTCAAACAAAGTCTGGGAACACCACATTACCATTCCCGTTCTAACATTCAATAAATAATTAACTATCAGCTTCGTCTCCACCTGAAAAACTAACCACCAGTCCTTCCTCTCCCCACCCCGGCTATTCCTGAGATAAATAGAATAAATAATTTATTTCAAAATTCTTCAAAAAAAGACAACAGTTTAATATTATATAAACAACAGTTGTCTCCTCACACGGCCTCGAACCATCTCGAAATCTATGACGAATGGAACGAATAATTTTTATTTATACTTGTCAAACTATTCATCGTAATACAATTCTAAACATAAACAAAACAAGCTGTAAAAGAAAATAAAAAATATATAACTTTAAACAAGACACTAAGTCTTCAAACTTACAGGGCTCCTCTCTCCCAGGACTTACTAGCGTCTCACGCTCTCCTTCGGTCTGTCACAGCAGACAGCTGCACATCGACCGGCCCCCCCACTACAGACTTCAAGCTCACCCGTTATTAAAAACTGACGAGAACCATGCATCTCCCCTCTAAAACCTTGTGCACGGGCTAAAACATCGTCTGATCAAGCATATCAAAGCGTTTATTCCCAGTTTGGGTGACTTATACACTGCAAATAAAAAGTCACATGCACCTCGATTTCTATTTAACACAAATGTAAATAAAAAACCTATCAAAATTATTAAAACATTTCTTGACAGTTTTCCTCGGAGTTAACATTGGTTCT
>CM031596.1:23993857-23998857 GCA_018398815.1 Conus ventricosus | reverse complement strand
CCAGTGTGTGTGTGTGTGTGTGTGTTCTCCATCTCTCCTCCAATGGATACACGTACAGATTACAACAGCTCGCTCCTACTCTCTTCCTCCGTTGGATATCCTGTCTTTGCCAGAAACATGCATTTCAGGAAGTGCACACAAATCCAATTATTACAACGAAAAAGAACGAGCAATCACTTGTCTTCAAACAATTTAAGATAAGTGATTGCTCGTTAATTTTCGTTGTTATAACTGTTTCATATCTTGCCTGAAGAAGACCTAAAAGGTCGAAACGCGTCGTGTTTTGTCTTGTGATTCGTTTGTCCCCTTTTGTTTTTGAGGGGGGGGGGAGGGGGGGGGGGCGGTTCGCTAACATGTATTGAGATTTGTTTAGATTTCCGCCTGCAGTCATCTCACTTTGCAACTAGATATAATTTTGTTGATATAAATGGAAACAATGAAGACTGAGCATTATCAGAAAGCGTTTCCTCTTTACTTTGTAGGTCCTTATAGAACGCATGAATTTTTTTTCTCCCCCCCCCCCCTTTTTTTTTTAAATTGAAAATGAAATGGATTTTAAACAGGAGATACCTGGTAAGCATAAACACACACAGCAAAATAGACAAATAACAAGGAAGGGATTTTTCTGTTAGACACTCAGTTTATATATATATATATATATATATATATATATATATATATATATATATATATATATATATATATATATATATATATATATATATATATATATAAGACATTTCAAATGGACAGTGCGCGTTTCTGTTGAAAAAAGGGGTTGCTAGCAAACAATATTTCAAATCTTTAAAAATCCTAGGCAACAACGACGCAAATCATTTCATACAACGGTAGAAACTGCCACTGCAGTTACTACATGATACAGAACAGCCGACAGGAATCCGTTTGCTCCTCAAGGACATCTGCAAGCAGTGACCTGGATGGGGGGCATCGCCGTCGGCAATGATACCAGGGACGCAGCTGCAGCTGACAGAAGTAGATGAAGACGAGAGTCTCGACCAATGCGCAGAAGACCTGATACTTGGGGGGGGGGGGGGGGGGGGGGGGGAAGAAAGATGACACCGCAGGGAAACTGCATAGAGGAGATAGATGGAGGAGATGTTAGACTTGGTTAAAACGATGGCTAATGATGCCGAACGATGGCTTTTGAAAGAAAACCATTTTCCTCTCACCAGAGCAAAAACCGAAAATAAGTAAGTAAATGAAATTAATTACAAATGATTAAATAAATTCCGACATGACGTGACTGCAGCCGGAAATGGAAACAAATGTAAAACGAATTATTGATTATTTAATCTGCCAAACAACAGGGACAAACTGCAAGATAACACAAGACTGGTTTCTTTCGATAGCCATCGTTCGCCATCATTAGCCATCGTTTCACAAAATAAAGTTGTCTTGTAATTTGTTTGTTCCTGTTTTCTTGGCAGATTTACTAATAATTTGTTTACAATAAATGAATAAATAGATTAATGAATAAAGAAATGAATAAGGAAATGAATAAATAGATAAACAAATGAATCAATCAATCAATCAATCAATAAATCAATAAACAGAATTTGACCTCATTGTTGTTATTGTTGTTGTTATCACTATTTATTTCTTTTCAAGCTATTGTGACAGCAAGTATGGCAGTTTATAACATCACTCAAATCTACTCATTTTCAGGACCACTAATCGTTATTTTGTCATTGACTACAATAAGTGAATACGAAGGGTTTGTTTGTTTGCTGTTGTTTTTTTCCATTTCGTGTTTCTAACCATGTAGCGAACACATCAACAAATCGGCGATTTTCTACTGATGCCACGTTTACTATAACACCTCACCGTCAAGTGTAGTTTATTATAGTCGAATCCCGCTCAGCGTTGTTCACCAACCAAAGGCTGTTGCTTCTTAGCCAATGTTCGTGACGTTTTGACAAAGCAATGGTGATCCACCTTTCCTTTCCGTTCGCGCACAGTGCTGTAGAGACTGTCCACTCTGACACTGTCACAGCATGTGTGGTTCAAATCTCGACCAGGGACACAGGAAAGGTGGTCCCTTGGACGATGTACTCGCCTAGCAAACAAATGAATCCCTGGTTCGAATCTCAGAATTTTCTTTTTTCTGCACCTTTCTGATAGACATCGCATGGTGGTCTAATTGTTACATTTCTCATGAGACTATGCATGGATATCCAATAGTCTGCAAGCACTGACACACATATAAGTCTCTGACAAATTATTTTCTGGACTCGATCCTGGTGGTTCTAGGGTTGCGGGTTCGATTCTTCAATGGGCCGTTTCGGTTTAAAGAGATTTTGTGGCATGAAGTTTAACATTGGTTCTGACTCCATTTCCTGAAAATTCGTTCGAATAAGCCTATAATGTTGTTCCGTGTGTGAACTCACGCACAAAGTCTTGTGCACATGTAACATTTAATCACCCGCTTTGGGAAATGAAGTCTAGTTTGACCATCGGCACCTATGACATATATACCATAGCATGCATCCACCACAAAAATGAAGGAAGTTAGCGAAAGTCTTTGTGACTGGCACTCAGCTACCTTGAATGGCACTGGAAAATGACTGATTAGTGCCAACAGGCAGCTAGCTCTTCAGTCACCTCTACTCACGTAGGCTGACCACTATACAAACGTAAACGTAGACTGTGAAGGGCTTAGAGTTTGGTTTCTAACCGATGATAGGCGTTACGTAAGTATGATGATGATAATGATAATGATGTTGTTGATGATGATGATGATGATGATGATGATGATGATGGCGATACTTATCTTTTTTCATAGGCAGACAAAACTACACGCAAGCAGAAGAAAAACTGCCTTAGTCGCGCCGCATAAACGCGAGGCCCCCGTTTGAAATGTCCCACCGATACAACATTATGCAATGTAACAGGCGACAACATTATGCAATGTAACAGGCGACAACATTATGCAATGTAACAGGCGACAACATTATGCAATGTAACAGGCGACAACATTATGCAATGTAACAGGCGACAAACATTATGCAATGTAACAGGCGACAACATTATGCAATGTAACAGGCTACAACATTATGCAATGTAACAGGCGACAACATTTATGCAATGTAACAGGCGACAACATTATGCAATGTAACAGGCTACAACAGAACAAGTAGCATATCTTCCCATTTTTCAGGGATCAAAAGAGACATCAATAAACATTGATCATAAATAATGGCTTGAGCCTTTTGGTTTTAGTTCATTATTGCAGTGATATATGTATTCCGTATATCAGTTAGTTGTAATTTTTCCAGTGTGTGTTTCTTCTTATACGTGGGTGCCATGACTCGCCATAGAGGTTGGAGCAAGAGGGGTCGTGGGTTCATCTGTCTATAACTCAAAAGACAGCTCGCGATTTCTAGTGAGAAGAGGAGCAGAACCCTAAAGGCAATGGCTCAGGCAGCTGGAAAGAGTTCCAGCTGGATCTGATCGAGGGGGGTCAACAACAAGGGCGACGCTCATGAGTCTTAAATTTCTCACCACAGGTGAGACGTAGGTCTGACAATGCAAACACCTGTAGGAGCCCACCTGTGCAGGATTTGCTGGTTTCAATCACCAGGAAAAAGGTATCTGATAGCATTGCTACATCTAACGGTCATGACTTGGATGCAAGAGTGTAGAGTGTGAAGTGTTCAGGGCTGAAACACGTGTCTGTGGAAGAGGGAGTGGCGATAAGGGTTGCGTCTCTGAGGAGTTCTCATATTTCCTTTCTGCTCATAATGTGCGTGTGTGTGTGTGGGGGGGTGTGAGGGTGGGGGTGGTGGGGGGTGCCTGTTTTAGAGGAGAAATATGGAAAGAAGGACAGAAGGACAACATCACCAGTGCATATTATATATATATATATATATATATATATATATAAACAGACAGTTTAAAAACCACAACAGACAAGATAAAAGATTTCCACACACCATATATATATATATATATTTATATATATATATATATATATATATATATATATATATATATTGTGTGTGTGTGTGTGTGTGTGTGTGTGTGTGTGTGTGTGTGTGTGTGTGTGTGTGTGTGTGGGTGAGAGAGAGAGAGAGAGAGGATGAGAGAGTGAGGAGAGAGAGAGAGAGAGAGATGTGAGATGAGAGAGAGAGAGAGGAGATTCAGATTCAGATGCAGATTCAGATAATTTATTCGTAATAGGCCATGGCCCTAACGAAGGGGTGTGTGAACATACACAGCAGAATAAGTTAAACAATTATAATACATAATGCATACATACATACATACATAATGAAACAAAAGCAAATCGTTGTCATATGTTCAAGAAGAAACATTTTCTCTCATTTAAAGGCTTTGTACAGAAACAATGAAAATTGTTTAGCAACTAAAGCAGAAGTGGAAGACAGAAGTAGGTTTAATTTAAACAAAGATGGCTGTCTATAATATTTAGGCTTGATGTACTTTTCTCTGATGTTTCTGAGAGCTAGACAGCATAGAACAAAATGTATTTCTGTTTCCTGTGACTCTCTACATAAAGGACACATCATGTCCCAAACAGTATGCGTTCGATATCAAAGGTAATGACAAGCAAATTCTGATATGCCTATTCTAAATTTTGCTGTTACATGCTTTAAATGTCTATCTATATCTATGTTCAAATAAGTTTTCAAGTTATGAGTATATGAAAATTCCCTATAAAAATCAACCCTCCACTACTATGAATATGGTCAGACCATTTCTGCCATCTGCAGTCCATAGTCGCTGGCGAAAAAGTTGCAAAAAAGCTTTATATTATCGTCTCCTTGGTTCAACCAGACGAATCCAAATCCATATTCAAATAAACAGAGTCGCACTTTTGTCACCCAGTTACTTTTACCTTTAGTATCTAAATCATGCAACAAATTATACGCTTTACGAGGTATTCTGGTATCATCCATGTAAAGTAATTTCAGCAGTATCGGATACATTTAACGGCAGAGACAATGTAAATAGGAATCGAT
>CM031596.1:23972454-23977454 GCA_018398815.1 Conus ventricosus | reverse complement strand
GCACACACACACACAACACCACAGACACACACACACACAAGCTTACGTGCTGCAGCTCCCAAGGGGATTTCTCCCACTGCTGTTAGAATAACCATTTGTTTTCTCTTATCTTTTGCACCTTTTGTCTGTCTCTGTCTGTCTTCGTCTGTCTGTCTTCAGCTCTTCTCCCCTCTCTCCTCTCTCTTCTCTCTCTCTTCTTCTCTCCTCTCTCTCTCTCTCTCTCTCTCTTTCTCTCCTTCGTTTCCTGGGAAACAAATAAAGCGAGCTTTTGGGGGTGCAGGGGGGCAGCATAATATACAAAAGGATTTGCATCTTTTCTGAAAAGAAATCAGCGAGCGTACGTATTCACCATGCACACACCCCACCACACACACACAACACACACACCACACACACACACACACAGCGCGCCTTCTTTTCCCTTTCCCCCGCAGGTGTCTTCCGCTAAGGTAATGCATCTGTATTTTGTTTTGTAAAAGTTAAAAAGTACCCTAAGAGGGGAAAACCCAAAAAAATTTGCGAAACTGACCACACCATATAAACAAACGAACAAACAAACAATTTGAGACAACAGCAACAGACAGACAGACAGACAGACAGACAGACAGAAGACAGACAAGAGTGAGCGGAACAGAGAGAGAGAGAGAGAGGAAATGGAAATGAAATGAATGAATTTTTTCAGATAGGCCCACGCCCCTTCAAAGGGGGTTACTTACAAAACCTTACATGGTGATTACAACAACGAAACAAAATAATGCATAAAAATGTACAAAAAAACATGAATGCTGGTACAATCGTTTAAAGTGCACGAAAATACAAATTTTGACTCAGATAAAAACGTCGCTTAGCAAAATTTTTATAAATCGACAAACACTAATTTATTATGGCCAACAGATGCCTCTTAAAGGTCTATACAAATATGCCAAATTCCCCACAATACTTTGATTCTGTTGTCATTAATAGACTCATACGGAACTGACATGGGTTTGCACAATATTTGGAGGGAATATATCCGGGCCGTAGATCACTGAGAGCAGGCAAGGAAAAAAAAGTGTAGTTCGTCATCTTTTAACCTTCTGACATAGTGGCATATAAACTGTCATCCTGAACTCCATTATACCTTTTAACGATGTACTGCAAATATCTAAACCCCAAATCTGAACTTTGCCCATGTAATTCTTAATATGTCTGTCAATATCGAGTGAAGATACGTTTCACAATTATTAAACGACTTAAATGTTCTGTACCATGAAAACCTAACACTTTCCTGAATATTTCATGCCAGTTTTGCCATCTGTTATAAATAATCTTTGACGAAATTTACTTGCAAAAACATTTCACATTTCCACACCCTGATTCAGCCATACAAACCCAAAAACCATTTTGAAATAGTATCTTACGAACACCTGACGCCCACGTGGATTTACCACGTGAAATCTAACCAGAATAACATTTTTAAGCCTTCAAAGGTAACCTACTATCATTCATCCGTATATCTTCAGCCAGTATCTGATACACTGCCCCCGCAAATTTTATATAAATAGGATGACGTCCCAGTATCCCATAAACTAAATCATTAGGTGTTTTAACGTGGACGCCAAAAAATTTTTTTTAAAGAGCATACAAATTAACTTTTTCAATATGGACAGCGGCGCATCCAATCCCCACAATTCAGCACCATAGAGGCAATGGGTTGCACCTGAGTAACAAATATCTTTAACAATACTTTAAGTGAATTATTCTTAAGTACGAACAATCTTTGCAGAACGCATAGAAGAGCATTTTTTGCCCTGCTTGCAAGATCTGTACAAGCAGCCACAAAACTAAGCCGTGTTGAAAAATAAATACCAAGATATTTATAACAATTAACAACAGCCATGACAGCTGCAGAGCCCACTCTCCGTGATGTCATGTCTTCCATGCGGGACCTGAACTGTAAGTTTGATGGCATGAAAGCTGACATGAGGGACATGAAAGAGATGTATGCTGGACTGCATGACGAGGTCTTATCCCTGAAGAAGGAGGTCATCGATCTAAGGCGTGATAATGAAAACTTGAAGGCGGAGAATGACAGACTGCATGAACAGATGCAGAAACTTGAGCGAAAGACTGATGACTTAGAATGTCGCTCTAAGAGGAACAATGTGATTTTTTATGGCATTCCCAGGAGAGACCAGGAAACCAGGCAGGACTGTGAGGGCCTTGTACACGATTTATTGACTGACCAATTAGAACTGTCAAGGGATGTAGAATTCGACAGGCTCCACAGGTTGAACGGGAAACCGGACTCTCCAGTCATTGGTCGTTGTACATTTTTTAAGGATAAGGAAGCCATTCTGGGTGCCAGGCACAAGTTGAAAGGCACTAAAGTGTTTGTTGGAGAAGATTTCTCCCAGCGCGTGAGAGAAGTGCGCAAAAAACTTGTTCCTCATCTGAAAGTTGCCAAAAAAGAAAATAAAAAGTGTCAATGATCTTTGATCACTTGGTCATCGAGGGTAAAAAGTATTACTTAGACCAGGACAGTAATTTGAGAGAGAGAGAGAGAGAGAGAGAGAGAGAGAGAGAGAGAGAGAGAGAGAGAGAGAGAGAGAGAGAGAGAGAGAGAGAGAGAGAGCGAGATAGATAGACAGAGAGAGAGAGAGAGAGAGAGAGATAGATAGATAGACAGAGAGAGAGAGAAGAGAGAGAGAGAGAGAGAGAGAGAGAGAGAGAGAGAGAGAGAGAGAGAGAGAGAGAGAGAGAGAGAGCAGTCGAAATGAACTAGTGTAACGAAAACGTCCAGACAAATCTGACATTTGCAGCAAACAAAACAGAAAAAAAAGGCAAAAGCTAATAAATCCACGGTGATGGATTCACACGTCATGTCCAACGGCCGGGTAGGTAGGTAGGTCATCTGCTGATGTGGATTTCTGATGTGGGAATAAAGACCAATTTCTGAGGCACAAAGTCGTCCACAGACGCTGCATGGAATGGAGTCTTGCGAAAATAGGCCCCGTTTTTTTTTCTCTCTCCGATTTCTCTTTTCCTGGGTTGCTGCGGCTCTATTGCGCTCTTATGTCTTTGTGCCCTGGGTACATATTACAACAACAACAACAATAACACCAACAACAGAGCAACAGCAACAGCAGCAGCAACACAACAACAACGACAACAACAACAGCAATAACAACAACAATAACAACAACAACCACAGCAACAACAACAACACCACAAAATTTCTAGAGAGATACAAGGGATAAAAAAGATAAGACGTGTATTGTATGTTTCTATTTCCGGAGAGAGAGAGAGAGAGAGAGAGAGAGAGAGAGAGAGAGAGAGAGAGACAGACAGACAGACAGACAGACAGACAGACAGACAGACAGAGAGAGAGAAGAGAGAGAGAGAGAGAGAGAGAGAGAGAGAGAGAGAGAGAGAGAGAGAAAGAGAGAGAGAGAAGGAATCGAAACGAAATTTTATTCAGACAGAGTAAGGAGATAAGCAATATACATGCATTTTTCCACCCAGTCTAGGAGAGAGAGAGAGAGAAGAGAGAGAGAGAGAGAGAGAGAGAGAGAGAGAGAGGAGAGAGAGAGAGAGAGAGAGAGAGAGAGAGAGAGAGAGAGAGAGAGACAGAGACAGAGACAGAGGAGGAAGTTAAAAAGGGCGGCGATGACTGATGTAACTGGCATGTAAAGAATACACGCAACATGAACATTAATGGCAAAGAGGGCGAGGGGGCAGGGAGAGGGTGGAGGTGGGAGTGAGGATAAAAGGGAAAGGAAAGTGGCATGTAGCCTTCATTCACACACACACACACACACACACACACACACACACACACACACACACACACACATAACACACACATACACACTCACGAACGCACACACACACACACACACACACACACACACCACACACACACACACACACACCACGCACGCACTCACGCACACGCACACATACACACACGCGCGCACGCACGCACACACACACACACACACACACACACACACACACACACACACACACACACATTCAAATGAGGGTTGAAAATAAATCCAGTGGTCAGCTGTCCACCCTGCCATGACTGTATTGTCTGCCTGGAAGGAGGTCAGTTCCCCCCCCCCCCCCCCCCCCCCTCACTTTCCCATCCACTTCTCCCACTGCTGCCCCCAACTCCTCTCTGGTGCAGGGTGCGGAATAAAAGGTTACATGTTTTGGACATCTTTGAGGAGCTGTAGAGAGCGCAGACGAGGACGGCAGAGAAAGAGCTGGTCCGAAAATACAAAGGACTGGACCAAAATGACCATGCCATATCTCCTCACGACAGCTACCAACAGAAGAGCCTGGAGAGAAACGGCGGCTGCCTCATCACGTCCCCCCCCCCCCCCCCCCCCCCCCCCCCCCCCCCCCCCCAACGACCCCAGCGGCCAGGGGAATGACTGACTGAAGAGCTTTGGCAAGTGAAGAAAAAGTTTTTCTGTTTCCACTTTCTCTCCTGTCACACAGAAAACATCGGCCGAGTATTTATTCACATATCATTATCCTTAAAAAATGTTAAAAACTTCAAACCATATCATCTGTACCGTACAGACAGCTTGCAGATGTGTTGCAAGTGTTCCTCCTCACAAATATCAACACCATACAATATTCACGTTTCATGTAACATACATGACAATAATTATCACACTTGATGCACGATTTCAGTCTTTTCATGGTGAATGACATTTTCTACTATTTCAGCAACAAAACAAAACATACAATGCATTCCTGTAATTCTTATAAACAGCTATCCTCATATAAACAAAAAGGCTGCTTTGATGTTGTCTTGCCAATGAATGCACTCAAATTACGAAAGCTAATAACCATCATTAGTGCAACAAGAAACCCATTTTCAGGCCAACGATAGGTTTCGATACTCTGGTAAACTGCGTGGTAGAAAGTACTTAACTTTGTATTCTCCCTCTCAGATAGCCTTGTATTAATCGCCGCAGGTGGTTTCCGTCATCTGACTTGAG
>CM031596.1:23954954-23962454 GCA_018398815.1 Conus ventricosus | reverse complement strand
CTCCGGCCCTTCCTGGCGCACGGTGCGGGAGAGAGTGCTAAGCTTACGGCTGTTATCTAAAGAGCTGCAGCGAATGGAGTGGTGGTGTCAGGCGATAAAATCCCCTACATGAAAACGCCCCAGGTTCCATGACATTTTTTAAACAGCAGAAACCCCGCCTTATCTATGGAACCGTCAGAAAAGATCCATCTGTCTGGTTTGCTGCCTGGCGTCATAGACCACGTCCTGCAGATCAAGTGGTCTTGAGAAAAAATTCGAACTGAACGAAGATATAACCACGTGGAAAGAATTGGAAGTGGATTTGAACTCATCGTCTACTCTTCCATTTTCTAACGAGGGATAGAGACCTTCTCTGCCGGCAGTGAAAATAAGTGCCTAAAGACGCGGGAGGTCCAAAAAACATTCCCCAAAGTACGTCACCAAATTAGGGTGCGTATGACAAACGCTTCCAAACTTGTTTCACACATAGTATATCACAGAGGAAGCTTAAAAAGGAAAATTATGCTGCACGCTAATGTTGGCACTAAAACAGTATTTCGCATCTTGTGCGCTCAAAGCCCTTTTGGGCAAAACACGTTGCGTGATTTAAATTTTAGAAAGAGATGGGGTTAGTTACCGCAAGGCACAGACATACAAAGCACAGGACAAGACACAATGCATTTCGACCTCTTGGGTTTTTCTTCAGGGGAAAAATAATAAAATTTAGGACAGTTAAAACGAAGAACGAGAAAACCCCTTATCTTCTCATGTTTGCCACAAGATCAAAATGGCCGCCGGACGGAAACGGCTGCTGCTGCTGAGCCCCTTCACAGTCACGCTAAAAACAATGCCTGCTCTGATTAAAACATGCTGGACACCAACTGCTTCGTCAACACGCCATCTTGAATGTCCACTTGTAAAAGCGTCATATTTTCCATCCAAACGTGGTCACAACACTGAATCTGGGGTCACCAGAGAAAAAGTCCATGAAAGCCTGGATCGTGAGACTTTATTCGTATTGATCACAAAGTGTAAGTCAAGATGCTTGGGAAAATTTTGTCTTAGTTCATTTGGTTAGCTAATTAGTTATGCACATTTAGACGTCGACACCGACCTACGGCGATATGACGGGCAAGATCTATTTATCAAAATAGGCAGCCAAAAAACGACGGCAATGTTTATTATGGATGCTAGCGTGACCTGTTTGAAGTTTTACATCCCAAACAATTCTTTGAACTAAAATGAGCAAACAGGCACTCCAAATCCAAACCCTCTCCAACAAAAAGAGCTTCTCTACGTCGACGTGTGGTAGATCCGAGCTAGATTTTGCTGTAATGATAAGGAATTTAAAGAATATTTAATTCTGGTTTAATCTTGGGTGTTATCTGTTTTAAGTTCTCTTGAACTTCATGATTTTCTTTTCAGTAATTTCCTTTTTTCCTAACAACGTGGGGTTTTTAGACAAAAGAATTCAATGGTTTGTCACTCGAACAGATTTTGGCATTGCGCACACAACCATACACTTGACACCATTTATTGGGGGAAATGCTCCTGGCTTTCAGAAGTTTTTCGCCCATGTATCCAAAGGAACCATATTTTTCAATACGAGAATCTCTCTGAATTTGATGTAGGTAATAAGATATTTTCACACACAAAAATTTGAAGTCCAGAATCTAGAGAGAAAACAGAACAAAGCACCAAGCCCCCACCACAATAAATCCTCGGGTTTAGCAAGACACAGACGGAGCGGGCACTCAAACAGGGAAAATGGTGTGAATTTCAGTTTCATAAAAATTAAAGTCTGTCAAGGTCATCTAATCAGATGTCAGTGCCCCCCCTTTATCGCATGGCACTTGCTCGAGTTTAAACGCCCTCTGTCGGCGGGAGAAGGGAAGATAAACCAGGACGTTCACTGAGGGCTCCGACCGTCGTTTTTCGTCTCTCAGATGTCATCCTTATCATTGGTAGCCAGGACAGGATCTCGCATGTTCTGCAGATAGCACCAGACGAGGAGAAGGTTCCCGCGAAAGAGCCTGCGGGTCAAAAAGCAACGTAAAGCACGAATACCACGGAATGAAAATCAAGAGTGGGTTTGTGAGGGTTGGATGTGCGGTATGGGAAAATAATGTTTAGAACGTGACTCGGACTGAGGCAAATATTATTTTGAAGAAGTAGGTGTGCAAAGAATAAGTAATGTTTTCATAACAACATGATGTTAGTCAAAAAGTTCTGATTTCTTCATTCCTTTATGTCAATTTAAAGGTTTTCATTCTAATATTGATTTTCTCGAGAGCGCGCGCGCACACGCGCGCACAACACACCACACACACAACACACACACCACACCACACACCACACACACACACCCCACACCACACCACACAGAGTTCTAGATAAATAGTTGCCAACAGAGAAACATAAAACCTATGAGCAACATCTGTGTTTCTTTTGGTGTCGCTGATGTGGCCGGCCCTGTCCCAGCAGCAGCAAAGTTGCGGACAGCATTGGAAGATGGGTCTGCCTGTCATGGACTCCCACGCACAGGGGCACTCGCCTGGCTGCCTGATGCCAGACTTTGCATGCAGGTGATGGCTTTGACCACAGGGACACTCGCCTGGCTGCCTGATGCCAGACTTTGCATGCAGGTGATGGCTTTGACCACAGGGACACTCGCCTGGCTGTCTGATGCCAACTTTGCATGAGGTGGGCTTTTGACCAAGGGACACTCGCCTGGCGCCTGATCCCCAGCTTTGATGCAGGTGATGTTTTGACCACGGGACACTCCCCTGGCTGTTGTGCCAGATTCGTATGCAGGTATGGGTAGGTGATTGTCCCCAAAGGGAAGATCGTCCCCTGCACAGCATCAAAACAGATGTAAACCAAAAATCCAGCAAAAGTCAAACTAAACCCCCTTTAAGCAAGGGGAGGGGCAATAGGCATTTTTTATGTTTACTCCTGCCGTCTCTCATCTCTCGCCCTTGATACACCCTCGCCTTTCCCTTGACTTTCCTTTTATCTGTCCCCCCCTTTCTTTATCGATAATTCATTGCTCCCCACACAGTCTTGGGGGGGGAAATACCGAAAGGATTTTTGGATGCCATTTAAAAAAATTGTAAAGTGCTGGGCAGCAGTGCAGTGTCCCCCTCCGGGGGGTTCCTCTTACGCTTGACAGACTGCTCCCGGGATTGCCGGGGCCGGTTCTGCGGCGGGGCGACCGGGTGTGGTGTGAAACGGGTCGGAATGACGGTGTGGGGGAATGCCACTTAGGTGGCACAGAAAATGGGGCACAAAAAAAAAAAAAAAAAAAAAAAAAAAAAAAAAAAAAAGTCTAAAGTGTTCTGTACTCGGGGTCTGCCTCAAGGGAAACGGTGTGATGCGGTTTTAGTTTTTTAAAATCCCTTCAATGGTTTTTTCTTATCTGCCGCTTATCGCCCATTCCAGAATTAGGAATGGTGAGGAAGAACACACACAACCACCACACACACAACCACACACAACACACACCACACCACCACACACAGTGCGCGCGCACAACACACACACGCACAACCACACCACACACACACACACAAAACACACAACCCCACACACACCACACACACCAAAACACACCAGCACGCACGCACGCCGCACACACACGCAGCTTATGGAAACTGACGCACCACCCCACACACCCCCGGGCCCCACACCGGCGCGCGCCACACACACACACCGCACACCACACACACACACACCACCACACACATACACACCGCACGCGCGCGCGCGCCGCGCGCGCCCAGCTTTTGATGACGAACAGCTGAGGGGTTTTTTCCCCCACGGCTGCTTAAAAACCATTTTTTTTTTTTTATCTTTCTACCCCTCTCCCCCCTCCCCCCTCCTCCATCCCTTCCCCCCTCCCTGCCTCCTCTCCCCCTCCCCTCTCTCTCTCTCTCTCTCTCTCTCTCCTCTCTCTCTCTCTCTCTCTGGTTAACACGCCATGCACGCGTTGCGTACATGGAGTTTCACACAAGAAGTTGCGCCCTTTCTGATAAAGCACACAATAAATAAAGCAAAATGGCAAATATGTATGTGTGCATTCAGACAAATACACGCAAACTCCCCGAAACTCGTAGGCACCCAGACACGCACTATTACTCCTCACATTTTCGTTTGTTCATGGATTTTTTTTCGTCTTTGTTTTGTAAAAGTTAAGAGTACCCTAAATATGAGAAGCGATTAAAGTAGATGTAACTCACTTACACACATCTGAACAAATGAACAAACAGACAAACGGTCACGCAGAGAGAGAGAGAGAGAGAGAGAGAGAGAGAGAGAGAGAGAGAGAGAGAGAGAGAGAGAAGAGAGAGAGAGAGAGAGAGAGAGAGAGACGAATGTAAGCAGTCGAAATGAAAAAAAGAAAACCAGTGTAGCAAAAATTCCACATAAACTAGTTCTTTTTTTTTCTTTTACAAAAGAATAGAAAAGAGACAAATGTAATCATTTCCAGATAATAATTCTATAAACAGTGCACCGGCAACAACACAAAAATCCCATATAGAGGTTAAAGTTTAAAATTACCAATGATGTTCGCGTCTGTTTCCAGAAAATAGGGGAGAGAGAGAGAGAGCGAGGGAGAGAGAGAGAAGGGAAAGAAGAAGAAGAAGAAGAAGAAGAAGAAGAAGAAGAAGAAGAAGAAGAAGAGAGAGAGAGAGAGAGAGAGAGAGAGAGAGAGAGAGAGAGAGAGAGAGAGAGAGAGAGAGAGAGTCTCTCTCTGTCTCTGTTTCTCTCTCTTTATCTCTCTCTCTCTCTCTCTCTCTCTCTCTCTCTCTCCTCTCTCTCTCCTCTCTCCTCTCTCTCTCTCTCTCTCTCTCTCTCTCTCTCTTCTCTCTCCTCTCTCTCTGCCTCTCTCTGTCTCTCTCTCTCTCTGCCCCCCCCCCTCTCTCTCTCTCTCTCTCTCTCTCTCCTCAACTCAATTAAGAGTCACTGAGGCACCGATCTGACGTACTGTTCACCAAATTACTGTCACAAAGGCTGCTAAATCATTGTAAAACAATGCGAACTGTTCATCAGATGACTCTGTTAACGCAGACTGAGAATCATTGGACAACAAGGCGAACTGTTCATCAGATGACTCTGTTAACACAGAATGAGAATCATTGGACAACAAGGCGAACTGTTCATCAGATGACTCTGTTAACACAGAATGAGAAATTATTGGACAACAAGGCGAACTGTTCATTAGATGACTCTGTTAACACAGAATGAGAAATCATTGGAATATAATCATCAGATTCCTCTGGCACTGTCCGCTGTCTGCAAAAGCCTTGTTCTCTGCAAATGGTTTCCTCATTCTGCAATGGTGTCAGTCTTATCATTTCCTTTCCGTCCATAGATCCTCCTCCCCCCCCCCCCCCCCCCCCCTTTGTCTCCCTCCCCCGTCTTCCCCGCCATTCGCCAGAGTGTGGGGGTTAGTGAGTGTACATGAACTCGTGTGTGTGTGTGTGTGTGTGTGTGTGTGTGTGTGTGTGTGTGTGTGTGTGTGTGTTATAGAGGACGATACAATAATTATAAACAAAATTCAAGACACTACTAGGAACAAAGTTCCATGATATTTTCTTACCAGTGAATACACTCAAGTTTAGAACTAATAACCACCATTAATGCAACAAGGAATTTGTTTTCAGGCCAACGACAGATTCCATCACTCGTGTAATTTGTGTTGTTAGAAAGCACTTAACATTGCGTTCTCTCTCTCTCTCTCTCTCTCTCTCTCTCTCTCCCTCACTGATAGCCTTGCATTAATCGCCGCAGGTGGTTTCTGTCATCTGCCTTAAGGTTCACGTGGCACGCCAGTTTAGTGCGCTTGTAGATTTGTTTTACATGATGCACATGCTTTCGGAGAGATGGTGTGTGTGTGTGTGTGTGTGTGTGTGTGTGTGTGTGTGTGTGTGTGTGTGTGTGTGTGTGTGTGTGAGTGTGTGCGTGTTGGTTGTCAGTACAACACTATGTTAAGCTGACAGTAAATGGTTTCGTCAGTCAGTCATGTGTGCTGCGGCGTTCGTGTTATTTTGCACTGTTGTGTTGTGTGTGTGTGTGTGTGTGTGTGTGTGTGGTGTGTGTGTGTGTGTGTTGTGTGTGTGTGTGTGTGGGTGAGTGAGTGAGAGAGAGAGAGAGAGAGAGAGAGAGAGAGAGAGAGAGAGAGAGAGAGAGAGAGAGAGAGAGAGAGAGAGTAATGAAGGAGGGGCGAAAGGAAGGGGAGTTTGCCCGATATCACGGTCACATTGTAGGCTTCAATGTGCAGCACCAGCTTTTTGTTTTGCTTTTTTTTTTGTCGTTTCCAGAAACATGGCAGTTCTAATTTCCTTTCCTTTGTGGTTTGTTTATCCTTTTCAGGAGATGGTGGTCAGCTCCGTTTGATGAATAGAAAAATAAAACAAACAAAATGCAACAATTTTCTTCGTCTAAAAAACAAAACGATAGTCTATCCGAAGAAAGATCCAAGCCAGTTGTCCACTGACCCTATGAGCCTACCTCTCTCTTTGTCCCTGTGTGCCTGTCTGACTGTCTGTCTGTCTGTCTGTCTGTCTCCCTCCCTCTCTCTTTCTGTCTGTCTGTCTGTCTGTCTGTCTCTGTCTCTCTCTCTCTCTCTTCTCTCTCTCTCTCTCTCTCTCTCCTCTCTCTCTCTCTCTCTCTCTCTCTTTCTCATGAGCCCTGTCCAGATGGTAATGGACCACTTCAACTTTGCCATCCTCATCTTCCATTCCTTCCCCCAAACCCTTTCCTGATGCAAAATTGAAGAAAAAGATACCCGTTTATCATATTTATCCCTGAAGAGCCATGTCTAGTGGAGGGAACGTTAATTTCCTGTTTCCTCTTGCTCTCCTGTTACACAGCTGATACCCGCCGAGGCTGTGGTGTGTATCAATGTCTGTAATTAGAGTGAACAGTTCAAGGTAGTCATTTTCATTTGTTGCTCAGACAGGTTTGTAGACGTGTTCAAAGTGTTTATCCTCAGAACTGTCGACTTCATGTACCATTTTCATATTATTTAGCATACATAATATCAGAATTGCAGCATTTTGGGTTTGTTGGGGGGGGGGGGGGGGGGGTTTACCGGCAAGCGACTATTTTCGATTATTTTGACGACAAAATAAAATGTATGAAGCATTCCTGTGATTCTGGTTATCTTAAAAACGCGAAAAAATAATTCATCTCTCTCTTCTCTCTCTCTCCCTCTTCTCTCTCTCTCTTCTCTCTCTCTCTCTCTCTCTCTCTCTCTTAACTTAATCATGAGCCACTGGAACACTGATCTGAAGAACTGTTCACCAGATTACGGTGACAAAGATTGCTAGATCATTCGAAAACAATGGGAACTGTTCGTCAGATCACTGTGATAAGAAAGGCGCCTAAATAATTGTCAAACAATCACCACCAGATTCCTTCTGGTCTGTCTGTTGCATGAGAAGGCTTTGGTCTCAGCAGAGGGCCTCTTTATCCATCCTCGATCATTTCCATCTCTCCCCTTTCCTCCCTCCCCCA
>CM031596.1:23933033-23938954 GCA_018398815.1 Conus ventricosus | reverse complement strand
ATTTTCTGCGAGAGGAGAGAGAGAGAGAGAGAGAAGAGAGAGAGGAGAGAGAGAGAGAGAGAAGAACAAGAGACAGAGAGACAGAGAACAGAAGACAGAAAGACGACAGACAGAGAGAGAGAAGAGAGAGAGAGAGAGAGAGAGGAGAGAGAGAGAGAGAGAGAGAGAGAGAGAGAGTCAAGTGAAACAATATACAGTCTCTGTAGACAACTTTGCCTTTGCAACGCATGCATGCATGAGAAAAGCTTTATTTTCATCATTTCATCATTTTTTTTACCATGACTATCACTTCCACTCACGGTTTACTTGTTCTCGAAATCAGGTCGAATGAATCAGTCCCCTGCCGTCGCTTACCTTCTCCTCATGTAACTCTTTGCTAAGATCGTTGCCTTCAAAGTATTATGCGCAACCAGACAGTTCAAGCGCGAGTCGTCGCCCTAGGCCTATTGCTTTGCTGTTAATTATTAAACAGCAGAGCGTTTAGCAGTTGACAGAAAGTGTTCAGAGCCAGTGCTGGAAGCACACAGCAGACCATCCTTGAGGATTTATGACGTCATGGGCACGTGGACGCATCCTGACAAGATAGTGGATTGCCTTGGATGCCGTAGAGAATCAAACAACCACCTGCTAGCGTTTTCCTTCAGTGCTAGCCCTATAATTCCAAGTACTGTGCACTCCCAGTCTCCTCTACTTTCTACCCCAAGGACTTCCGCGTTGTAAAGACCATACAAGTCTACCAAATACAAAATCAAAAGATGTCTGGAACTCTGGTGAAGGAAAATGACGCGTAGAAAAGATAATGTCAACTGAGAAGACGTGGATACAGACAAGTGTAAGACATACAGCTGGCTGGCACGAGTATTATACGGACTGACATCCTGCGCGTGAGATTTGTTGAGAATGCGTCTGTGGTGAGTAATAGAAAGACAACAAAACTGCAATTAGTAACAGTGTTAGTAGCCTCCAAAACCGGAAGCTTCAAAGCGGTTTGTTTTAACTTTCGTCATCTGATATTCCCTTTCATGGACCTTTACGTTTGGCCCACTTTCCCTCTTTTCCTCGTCGCCTTCTTCTGTTAGTTTTTGTTTTGTTCATCAGTTATTGTCTACATTGCATGTGAGCCAGCATTTTATGAGAGAGAGAGAGAGAGAGAGAGAGAGAGAGAGAGAGAGAGAGAGAGAGAGAGAGAGAGAGAGAGAGAGAGAGAGGATAATGGTAATAATCAAAGCAGAACTAGAGAGTACAAAGAGATGAAGAAATAATACACAAAACGGGTTCAGCATCACCATCAAATTCTATCAAAACCATCATCACAGATCACAGGCTACATGAATACCCAAATCTCAGAGGAGGTTTGGTGAATGCATTGGGAGGGTAAAGGTCTGGTGAAATGGAGAGATATGTGCGTGCGTGCGTGCGTGCGTGCGTGCGTGCGTGCGTGCGTGCGTGCGCGCGCGCGCGTGTGTGTGTGTGTGTGTGTGTGTGTGTGTGTGGTGTGTGTGTGTGTGTGTGTGTGTGTGTGTGGCAGGCGCGTGCGCGTGTGTGTGTGCAAGCGTTGGGGAATGCGAAGACTCTAGAGTGAGACCATCCATAAAGCCAGCAATAACCGTGCATCAAAGCCAGGCAGACTTATCTATCCCTTGGTTATGACTGGAGATGGCGGGTGACGTCAAACGGCAAATTCCACACAAACTGCCTACCATTCAGAGGACGTTCTTGTTGATGGCACACTTGCCAGACAGTGCAAAAGAAAAGTAGTTGATAAATGAGTAAGAAAACAAATTCTGTCTCGGAGCACATGAGACAACCTTTTTCTTGTTTGCGAGAAAATGTCAGTGGCTAACGAATTGACACAAAGTTGAAATGAGAGACTGGAACATGTAAAGTGAACTTTTCTCATCTCTGTCTCTCTGATATTATGCTGTTTCATGTACGTGTTTTTCAGCAAGATTCAACCAGCAATACAAACTTTGAAGAGATCTAGGGTGGGACATGAAGCTGCGTTTATCTGTAAAGATGTCGTCTAGGTTCCTGCACTTTCTTGGCTCGCAGGGAGAGTCGATAGTTTGAAAGGTCGTGCAGTCTGCACGTGCAACCCCCATCACACCAATCGCTGCAGCCGTTTCTGCACACGGTCTCTCCAGGCAAGCAACGATAGCCACAGCACGTGCTAGCCTAGCCCAGGAAGCGCGTCTGTCACTGTCTTCTGTGGCGAGACGTCTGCGAGTGTGGTTAACACGTTAGGGTGTAAACGGGTAGCATATTTGTTGTTTCGTTTACTTTCTGTTTAGGTCGCTCTGTTTTGTGGTGTTGAGACTGACTAGAAATTGGAAAACAAAACAAAAAAGACGTGCAGAGTCAGTTATTTCATGCCTTATTAATCTGACGTCAGAATCGTGATTCTCTACGTTTTGCACTCATTTGTGTGATGGTGGTTTCCTTCAGCAACTCTGTAGATGTGTGTTCCTCCACATTAACACCACCACCCCCCCCCCCCTCCTCCAACCTCAACTCCCCCCCCCCCCTCCCCCTTCTGCTGCATGAGGCAAGTCAGCATCCTGCACGAGCAGTCTCAAAAGGCAGTGCACCAGTTGCCATAGCTATGGCTGAACACGTGACTTGAATCTCCCCTCCCCCCTGCCCCTCTTATCCCCTCCCCCAATACTTCGGCCCTTACCCTGTACCCCTCCCCACCCACTTCTATCTCCTTCCCACCTCCTATCTCTCCCCTTCTCTCCCCCCCCCCTCCCCCCCCCCCCACCACACCACTGCCAGGCAGCATATGAAGCTACCACCTGCTGGTCCGGCCAGCAGAGGTTTCTTGAATTGTCTAGCGTTCAATTTGATGCATCGGCATACTTCCCACTTTCTTCTGATGATTCTGTGAAGAATCCTAAACATGGTCTGTCCTGGGACAGTGTTCGTTTCAGCTCTGGCGTTTGTGTGCTTCGTTGTGTGTGTGTGTGTGTGTGTGTGTGTGTGTGTGTGTGTGTGTGTGGTGTGTGTGCGTGGCGTTTTGTGCGTGCGTGCGTGCTGTGCTGCGTGCGTGTGGTGTGTGTGTGTGTTGTGTGTGTTGTGTGTGTGTGTGTGTGTGTGTGTGCGTGTGTGTGTGTCGTGTGTGTGTGTTGTGGTGTATGTGTGTGTTGTGTGTGTTGTGTGTGTGTGTGTGTGTGTGTGTGTGTGTGTGTGTGTGTGTGTGTGTGTGGGGTGTTCACGGCATGATAGAAGATAAAGCTGTG
Organism: Conus ventricosus; assembly: GCA_018398815.1. Classification (NCBI taxonomy): domain Eukaryota; kingdom Metazoa; phylum Mollusca; class Gastropoda; order Neogastropoda; family Conidae; genus Conus; species Conus ventricosus. Next base: position 23,935,715 of record CM031596.1, on the reverse strand, counting down.
GGAAAGAAAACCAAATAGGCAAATGTTTTAATTTTTCTGGTTCATCACAAAACTATTGTCTCTTGTGAGTACGCACGCACAGTGGCACACACACACACTACGTGTTGTGTGTGTGTGTGGTGTGTGTGTGTGTGTGTGTGTGTGTGTGTGTGTGTGTGTGTGTGTGTGTGTGTGTGTGTGTGTGTGTGTGTGTGTGTGACTGGATGGAGTGAGACACGTAAGGGGTAGGGTGTTAAGGGGGAGAGAATTGTTGCTTTCCAGTGGTTATTCAAAAAGCGCCTGCAACCAGGTTCCTTTCGGTCCCTACAAATTGGTGAAACAGGGTGACATTTACAAGGAACACACAAGAAGACAGACATCGTGGCACTGTGGTTATGATCTCATCACTAGCAACAGATCAATTCTTCCTCATTACGTCCCTTTGCCGCCTGATCACCTCAGCCTTTCCCACTTGCTTGGATAGATCAGCTCATTACAATCTTCCTCTGTCTTCGGCCCCCACTCTCACCCCATTCCCAACACCCACACACACACACACACACACACACACACACACACACACACACACACACACACACACGCACCACCACCACGCACGCACGCAGCACCACACACACACACCCCACAACACACACACACACTCACACACACACACACACACACACACACACACACACACACACACACAACACACACACACACACACACACACACAAAAGAAGAGAAGAAAGAGAGAGAGAGAGAGAGAGAGAGAGAGAGAGAGAGAGAGAGAGAGAGAGAGAAGGAGAGAAGAGAGGGGGAAACAGAATTTGTTATAAAGCAAAACACGTCATAATGAGCTGATGGACTCGAGAACTGAGGCATACTTGCAGCGTACGATGTTTCAACGTTTAAAATTCGAACAAAATCTGTCAATACAATTTAAAAAAAAAATAAGGTTGAAGTGCTGATGATGTGAATTTTACTCGAATGAAGAATGGTGTAAATTGAGAAAATCGTGAATGCAGACAGGTTTACAGCTCACAGCTGTTGTTACGCGAGCACTGCACCAAGAATGATCTCAAAATTCATCCGCAATGAGTAAGCGAAAAGCAATAGCAAAACTGCACTATCAACATAAGGCCTCCAAACAGAAGCGTCAAATGTTTTGTTTGTTTTAGTTTGTTTTCTGTTTGGCTACTTTTGTTATCTCGCATTTTCCTTTCATGTTCTGCACATTTGGCCCCCCCCCCCCCCCCCCCCCCCCAGGAGGTCTCGTTTGCCTTCCTCTCTCAGCATTTTATTTGATTCAGTAATTAAAGTCTCTTTTGGATGTGAGCCCACATTTGATCACAGAGAAGAGAGAGAGAGAGAGAGAGAGAGGAAGAGAGAGAGAGAGAGAGAGAGAGAGAGAATGATAACAATCAAAAGCAAAACCAGACAGAACATATGAACGAAGAAATAATTTCATGAAACAGCTGCAACACCATTATCATATCCTATCAAAACCATTATCACAAAAGACAGGCTACACAAACACCCAGATCCCAATGGATGTTTGGCGGGAAGGGGGGCGGGGGGGGGGGGGGGGGGGGGCACTGAGAGGGTAAGTGGCTGGGGAAAGGGAGACATTAGTGTAGTATGGGGGAAGAGAGAACTGGGGGTACTTCAAAGTCACCACTAACTCAACAACAAAGCCATGCAGACTTATCCCATGGTGGTGATTGGCTGATGAGGGGTGACGTCAGACTGCAAATTACACACAGACTGACCAGTCAGAGAACGTTCCTATTGATGGTATGCTTGGAAGAATGTGAAACAAAAACAACTGCGAGTGAGAAACAGTTTTTTTTCTGATTCTCAGTCTAGAAGACAACCTGTTTCTTGTTTACATGAAACGGCAGTGGAGACAAAGCTGAAATGAGAGACTGGAAAATGTAAATTGTGTCGCGTGTCTGTTTGTCTGTTCATGTTATTTCCATGTCAGCTTGTGGACGGAGTTGCTATCGTGGAGACACAGTGTCCGGCATATAATGATGGCAGGCCTGGGATCATTGGTTCACATACAGCCTGGGAGAAGGACGACTTGATCTCAAGCGGGTAGATGGAGTTCGTTAGCCTTGCCAGGAATTATCTTGATAAGACACTTCGGATGTCACACTTTGCGACCGAGACTTGCTGTCATGTTCCAGCTTGCCAGGCCTGCAGATGAACCTTGGGTGTAGGGTGGTGGCCAGTCAGGCACACCGCACTGCACCTAAAAACGCCATGTGCAGGTTCGAAGGACATGTCCACGTCCACGACACCAACCATTCCAAGTCATGTACGTCCACGACCCAACCATTCCACGTCATGTACGTCCACGACCCACCATTCCAAGTCAGTTACGTCCACGGACCACAACATTCAAGTCATGTACGTCCACGACACCACCATTCCAAGTCATGTAGTCCACGTACCACATTACCAGCATGTCGTCCACGACACAACCATTCCAAGTCATGTACGTCCACGACCACAACCATTCCAAGTCTGTACGTCCACGACCACCAACCATTCAAGTCATGTACGTCCACGACCACCAACCATTCCAAGTCATGTACGTGTTCTGCTGCTCAGTTCCAACAGTAATGCAAATTTTTCAAGGGACTGGCAGTGAGACTGAGGCTGCTTATTTCTGTCAGGATATCCACCACTCCTCTC
>CM031596.1:23907418-23927033 GCA_018398815.1 Conus ventricosus | reverse complement strand
GATGAGTTCCCTACCCTGGCTGCCATTTCTCTTGGTCTTTTGACCATCACTTTTCTGGTGGTCTTCACCTCTCCCCGCCTGCATCACCCACCTCCCTCCCACGTCCCCTCCCCCCTTGTCTTTTGTTGTATGGAGGCCGGAATAGCTCAGTTGGTAGAGCGCCGGACTCGTAATCCAAGGGTTGCGGGTTCGAATCTCCGCCGGGCCGTTTCGATACAGGGCGATTTTTCCCTCGGTTTTAACATTGGTTTTGACACCATTCCCCATACAGTCCTTCGAATGACACTATAAACTGAGGTTCCGTGTGTGAACGCACGCATAACATCTTGCACGCACGTAAAATCCCTTCACCAGCTTTCGGAAGAGAAGGTCAGTTTGGCCGTTGGTATGGATGACACATTACACATAGCATGCACCTTCCCCGAAGATGGAGTATGGCTGGCTTAATGGCGGGATAAAAAACGGTCATACACACAAAACTCCACTCCCTTTGTTGAGCAGATGGGATTGATGCCTGCCTGTCTATACGGGGAGTGTCCGCAGGAGTATCAGCCTGCGTACGCAGAAGAAGAAGAAGAAGAAGAAGAAGAAGAAGAAGTATCTTGTTTGTGAAATCTGAAAAAGAAGACATTTGTCGTGAAAAGGTCGGTTGCCTGCTTTGAACTGGATAGTAAAGAAGCATCACTTAGCCAAAAACAAAAGTCCTCATTGTTATTACATCATTAAAAATCGAAAGTTAGTATTGTAGATTTTTTTTTACAATGATAAGCACTTTAAACAAATGAAAGAGAAAAACGGTTACGAAAAGTGGCTCCACAATGAAGAAAAAACCAGTAAACATCAGATCTCAACGAAGAAGAAGAAAGAAGAAGAAGAGAAGAAGAAGAAGAAGAAGAAGAAGAAGAAGGAGAAGAGGAGGAGGGGAGGAGGGAAGAAGAAGAAGAGAAGAAGAAGAAGAAGAAGAGAAGAAGAAGAAGAAGAAGAAGAAGAAGAAGGGGAAGGAGGAGGAGGAGGAGGAGAAGAAGAAGAAGGGGAGGAGGAGGAGAAGAAGGAGAAGATGAGGAGGACGAAGAAGACGGCGATCAACAACATCAGCAAAACAACAACGACAACAAGTGAGTTTTGGATACAGTTTGAAGTCGCGGCAACAGCATCAGCACGGAGATCGGCGCACAAGGATTTACGTTTCTTTGTCGAACACTGTTTATTTATTCAAAACCGCGGTGCGCTCGTGCGACACGCGCTCGTGTGTGTATGTGTGTGTGTGTGTGTGTGTGTGTGTGTGTGTGTGTGTGTGTGTGTGTGTGTTGTGTGTGTGTGTGTGTGTGTGTGTGTTGTCTGTGTGTGTGTGTGTGTGTCTGTGTGTGTGTGTGTGTGTGTGTGCAGTTTTTGCATGCGAAAAAAACCCCCCAAAAAACCCTAACAACAAACAAACAGTACAGGGATGATGACCTTCGAAAATGAATAAAACGGTGACATCCCATTTGGTGTACTCCCATTTCGTCTACTCCCATTTCGTCTACTACTCCCATTTCGTCTACTACTCCATTTCGTCTATTTCCATACTGACCATACTGCAAGGCTCCCCCCCTGGCGTAACCAGTGTCCCAGTCTACTCCAAAGCAGAATCGATGGTCTTTAGATTAGAGTAGGGCGAAGCCCGAGAGAGGACGAAGGACGAATGAACGAAGGCCGTTAGGCCAAGTCGTGCTCACACATTTCTGAGTAGGCGAAATGGGAGTAGACCAAATGGGAAGTAACCGAATAAACGAATGAAAAACAATGTGTGTGTGTGTGTGTGTGTGTGTGTGTGTGTTGTGTGTGTGTGTGTGTGTGTGTGTGTGTGTGTGTGCGCGCGCGCGTGTGTGTGGTGTGTGTGTGTGTGTGTGTGTGTGTGTGTGTGTGTGTGTGTGTGTTGTGTGTGTGTGTGTGTGTGTGTGTTGTGTGTGATTTGTTTGCATGCGAGAAGGCAAAAATAAAAACACGAAAACAAACAGTGTAGGGATAATGACCTTCAGAAAATTAATAAGTTTAGCGAATGAAAAAACAAACAATCAAAAAAAAACCATGTTATCATTCCTTCATTTCTTGGTTCTTAATGCGCACATACCTTCCATCAAAATGTCATTTGACAGAATTTCGTCACTTTCTCACTTTCCCCCGCTTTACTCACCTCCACTTTCCCCCAGATCCAAAATATGCATCACTTTCTTTTTCATCCCCCCCCCCCCCCCCCCCCCCCCCCCCCCCCCCCCCTCGCGCGTGGTGTTCACGCTTTACAATTTTTGTTCTTGACTGGCTGGCTCTGCTTTCTGGAAATCCTCCCCCCTCCCCCCCCCCCCTCCCCCCCCCCCCCTCCCCCCCCCCCCCCCCCCCCCCCCCCCCCCCCCCCCCCCCCCCCCCCCCGTGTGGTGCTATGTGGGGAAACATGCGAGATCCGTCTGGCTACCAATGAAAAGGTGACTTTCGGGAGAGACAAAAAACGAGGGTTTGGGAAAACCCCTCAGTAAACGCCCGGGGGTTTATCCCCTTCTCCCCGACAGAGGGCGTTTTAAACTCGAAAGAAAGTGCGCATGCGAAAAAAGGGGGGGAAACTAAATCTAAATGGGATAGCTTTGACAGACGTTAATGTTTCGAAATTGAAATTAGTCCGATTTACCTTTTTTTGGTGGTTTCTGTCCATTTCTCGCCCCCCGAGAGAACGGGAAAAACCCTTCTTTGGTCACTTTCCCCCTAAAACCATTTTTCGGGCGAAGTGCCCAATAAAGGGTTTTTCCGGGTTCTCTGACAATTTAAGACTTCAAAAACCAAATTAACGATTATCAAACAAAAAAGACATACTGTGTAGGATTATCCTTTTTCCCAATACTAATTTACAAAATTTTTCAGATTTCAGTTTTTGCTTAATCCTATGTTTTTCTTGTTTCATTTTCAAAAAATTCTTTTCGCGAAACATTAAAAAAAATGGTTTTTTTCTTTCAGGGGAAATAAAACTACAGCCCTTTAACGGGTTCTCTAAAGTCTTTTAAAACTGATTTATTTTTTGACATAAAACCCACAACTTTTTTCCAGCTTTGTCTTCCACTGAAACCCAGTTTTGACAAAGTGTTTCTCTTTTTAACTATGTCTTTTTCGGGCTGAACATCATTTTAAAAAAGCGTTTGCGTTCCCTCAAAAAAATATAAAAAAGCGTTCTAGCATTCACTCCCGTTTATTGCTTTGGGTTTAATAAAATATGTTATATCCCGCCCATTTAAACCTTCTTCATTTATATGCTTTGTTTTCCTTTTAGTGTTGGGCGAAATCAAATATGATTAAAATTTTAACCCATAAATGTTTGTAAAGGTTGAGGATAAATTAAAATTTTTTTTTCCACAAAACCCGTTTGTCCCCAAATTAATGAAACCCCCGAGGGGGGTTTTTGTCATAAAGTTTAAATTTTCTCCCTAGTTTTATAACAATTTTTTAAACTAAACCATTTATTTTATCATACCTCTGTCAAAACTTGGTTTTTTTTTGTATTTTAATAAACCTATGAGATAAATGTGTAAGATTTAAACCCAAATTTGTTCTGTAAGATTGTTTTATTTAAGTTTAAAATTGATTTTGGTTTTCTTTTTGTTATGACCTTAATATCCCCGCCTTTTGAAGAAACCCACGGGTGGTAACGTTAAGGGTTTTAAAGTCTAAATTTTGCCGCTAATATTAATTCCCTTTTTTTAAGGTTTTCCTTAAAAGCCACAACCCCATCCCTTCCCCTCTTTAAAAACAGAAATTTAAAAAAATTATTTTGAAAAGTGTCTCCAATTTTCTGCTTGGAAAGAACTGAATTTTTGAGAAGCTTTTTTTTAAAAGGTTTTTTTTTGTGGAGGATGTACTGTTTTTTCCCATTCGGCGTTATTTCAATTTCTTTCCGACTATTGTCGTCTGGCATAAGACTTACATGTAAAGGGCCAGAGTTGAATGCTTTTCTGAAACTTTTTTGACGGCTAAAATATGTAAATGGCTTATGAATTCAAATTTTATGTCCCATTCTAAATATGGTTCTAAGTGCCATTTGAGGTCAGGTTTTCGAACTATTTTATATTCATACTGGCCAACATTATTTGCCTCTAGATTGCGCAGTTGTTCTAGTTTAGGAAACTTTTTGCTGTCGCCAACCTCTTTGCGTTTATAATCACCATCTTTAGTGTACTCAAACCATACAAAGTGCCTATCTCACCGTTCTGTTCAAAGTCCGCAACGTCTGCAAGGTCTTTTAATTCTAAGGTTATACACCTTACAGGCGCTAATGTAACTCCCGGTTCTTCTGGTCCACGCGACATGTTTTAGTACAACTAATTATTTTATTTCCAAAACAATGTGCAGGTTATCACATTTTACAACTTTCCTGCTTTGTCTGCAATTTTTATATTAAATGATCGACCCTCCACAAACTAATCTTTTAAACTGTAAATTAGGGAATTGTATAATTTCATATCGCAATATGCAGCTTTTCCTGATGGAAGAGCTCTTAAAACAGTTGAGGGCCTTCCATCATATAAGTTTTCATCAGTGCTCAGCTCGTCCAAATGAACATAGAGTATGAATGTATGCAAGATCGAGCGGATTTTCTCCCTATAGTAGTTTTGTTTGGTGTAACTCTAAATCTATAATTGTCAGCTGCAAAGCCTAACATTTTAGCTAGCTCTTTATCAAAATAGTAACCCCCTTCTTCTTCAGGCTTGAATGTTAACATTGTTTTTAGATTTGCATTGTTAAGTTTGAGAGTAATGTCGAAGTTACTCATTGCTTCTTTTAGTGAGCAAAACCCGTAATAACCATCAGGTATTGTTAACTGGCTAACTTTGGCCCTGTTTGTCAACTTTTAGAACCTTATTATTCTCTTGGCTTTGCTTATATTAAACCATACGACTTTGTAGAATTTTCATGGAGCGCGACCGTTCTGGTTCCGCATTCGTTATTAATAGCATGTTCTAAAAACGAAGGCGGTCTTGAGTTGTTATTGTTACAAACATTTTTTAAACAAAATAAAAATGAGTGCATTCAAATATATATGCAAAAATATTCTGTTGGGCGCACTCATCTTAAAAATATAACAACTGATACTCTTGACATTTCTGTGACCCAGACTGACACCTTTCAAGCAAAGGTTAGTACTCCATTAAGCAGATATCTTAACCCCCCTATTAAAAAAGACTACATCGCAAAAGTGTGGTTTAGTCATCCGATGCAGTTTTTATCAGAACCAGTTAAACTTTGCTGTGTTTTGTGCAACAACTGGGTGTGGAGTGTCGTATGCTGATCACTTAAATCATCCTAATCCTTTGGTTAGGTCAGTGTACAGATTTCATTTCTATTACACCTTCAACGTATTTTGACTGAACTGCCAGCGCCATTACCAATGACAAACCGTTTCATTAAATCCATTCAGCAACACATAACTGGAAGGCCTTTTGAAAGGATTTGTAACGAATACAATATTAAATTAAACAGTCTTTAGACAAAAGTCGATCTTAATTCATGTCTTAGGCACCCCTTATTTGTTGGGCGTGCACGAGAAAGTATAACTATGACTGGAATCCTCCTTCCACATCTTTCTCTTCAGGCACAACGTTCACCTCGGGTTCCATAGAGCAAGAGCATAAAAACAGCATGGACAACATTTATCTAGACACTTCTAAGGGTCGAACTAAAGCGGGAATAGAAACGAATAAACGACTCTATTCGTACTTAAGTTTGGGTGTGCTAGAGCGCAAGCACAGGCGAGATCGAGCATAACTGATCCTTCTACTGGCTTTGACGCGCAAAAACAATACTTACAAATTTAGAGGACGCCCATTAATTCTACAGTTGATTTACCTACAAGTATAAAAAGGTACCAATATGGTGTTTTACAATACGCAAGATCAAAAGTAGACTTTGCTGTTGGCAGCTGGTTTATACATGCTACCTTCTGACCTCAGACTCCCAGGTAGGAACAATAATGAAAACTAAAACAAATGACCATTCTTGTTGCAGGAAATGAACAGAAGGTTTGACAAAAACGACATAAATTCCTGCGCCAGTAATATTCAAAGCAGTAAAAAAACAAGATGACCACCCCAAGAATAAGTCATCCAATCCCCGTGGCCCCCAAAGCACCAAACCGTGAAGACGCGGACTTCTGTTTCCGCGATGACCGATGATATGAAAAGACAGCGCTTGTTCTTGATTACTGGCCTAGGATTACTTGGTCTTTATCTTACGAAAAATAAAACCCAACCTTTTAAGAGAACTATGCCCATAAGTGCTCGGCCATAAAGCCAACTACTTTTGCTGCATGTAGACAAAAGCCAGCTAACAAACCCCCTAATATACTAGTAAAGAGTCCCTATAAGCTTTCCCAGTCTAATTTTTTCTAAATAAATAACCCGCAAGATGGTCAAGTTGTTTTTTTACCCATTGATTATCAGGGGGTGGTATGAGGCGATGGTGGTGGAGCACTGGACTAGTTGAACCACCGCCGCCTGTAATAGCCCAACACCAGTGTAATTATGCAAATCCTAAGGCCGTTATATATCGCTGCTATGACCCTTGCTCTCAAACAGTGTTCGATTCGTTCTGCTAGCTGGTGTCTTCATATAAAATTCTTTGATATGTTTGTCCTTATGCCTGCTCACTTGATTTCGTAATTGTTCTCCGGTTTAGTAGACAACCACTTCTAGTCTTGCGGATCTCTCTTGTTCAAGATCTTGTAGTCGTTGTGTTATTCTTTCTTTAAATATCAGGCCCTAAGTTGGCGTCATCAGCCTCATCGAGTTTTTTCTTTTTCTCTTTTATATGCCCATCTATTTCACCCAGTTTGTTGCTAAATTGTTTGTTAAATTCGCCACCTCTGATGCGTCGTAAAGGCATGAGCAAGGGGCCGCTATTTGCTCGGTAGGGGACGGTGAGTCCGTTTATAGTCTTTAATGCTGTTTCTTCTGAAAAAACTGGTTTCTCGCTTCTATTCTTTTATTAACGTCGTCTGCCGATTGATTTAATTCTTTAAGTTCCATGTTTGCATTTGGTTATCTGTCGGAGTTCCGGCAGTGTGGGGGGGGGGTAAGGGGTTTACAGCATCCCTATTAATTTTGGTTTAGTAATGCCAAGGCGATTGTGATCGCTCACACTGAGCCTTGTCTAATTGTACTCTTTTTAAAAACTGTGATGAGTCGTGTTTAGAGTAAGCTGAACAAGTCCTTTTCGCTCCTCACAAACAATTGGTCATCAGTACTTCTAAATCTTTAGGGTCTATAAAATTCGGGAGTTCTTGGCCTAAACTACTGGTATAATGATCTGACTTACTTTCGGTTAATGTCACGGCCGACAAAGAGATCCCGAGCGATGTTGTACCAAAGGAGTCATTTCACGCAGTCGTCATCCAGATCAAAATCATCATAATCTTCATCTTCATATCCTGCCATTTTCTTAATAATAACTTTTATTTTGTTTTATAAAAAAATTCACAAGCATATGGCTCGATTCTGACCCGCATAGAAGACTGAAAGAGCCCTTGGCGTTAAGAAATAAGCGGTAATAACTGTCCAAATAATCCATCTACTATTGATTGCAGATCAAATTCTTACTGTCAAATTTCCGACCTAGACAGTTGAAGTGATTGTGCCAGCTCTGCGCGTCTTTAATTCAAAATAGAACTCGCTTCAACAACAGTCAACAAACAGGAACAGTTTCCAGAAATTGGGGCGGGGGCAATCGGTAAGAAATTTCTATTAAACTTGAGGGCAAGAAATATGTCTTTAGCAAATGCTGACATATTTTTAACCTATTCGATCTATGGCTAACCGGGAATGAAAGGCTGATCTGCGTTCAAGGAATCGAAAATGAAGAAGCACTAAAACATAGAAAAGGCGCCGCAGAGAATTAAAGACGGCAAAAGTAGGCAGCTGTAAATTTTGCGTAGGGAAATCGCTTTTCCATCCCCTAGATTTTGAGTGGTTAAAACGCAAGCCAACCGTACTTTTCAAGGAGCATTAAAAGACAGATTGTCATATGAACTAACTTTTTAAAGAATAACAAAACGCGTTATCAAATCATCAGCACCGAACCAAGTAACGCATTTCTGACATCTCGTTAGCGTTGACGTGTTAGCCAACTCCTAATTAGCAAGGCTGATTGAGCAACATATCAGTCAAAATTAGATATATTAACGAAAGAGTGATTCATCAATACAACAGATCCCAGAAGCAGGGCAGACGCCTATATGGAATTTTAGTTTTAGTGTCCCGCAGCAAGAAGATCGCTAAAGGTATGTTATACTTGTGAAGATGAAGACCGTCAAAAGAGGAAGTGAAAAGTTTATTAATCCTAAAATTAACGAAAGTAATAACAATTTCGATTGAGTTAGTCCTAACCACCTCTACTCTAGCGGGCTTAACCTTATCCAGCATTGTGATGAAATAAGAAAACTGTTTGGTGGGGCGGGAGTTGTAGAAATCCAACCGTTGATACCTTGTGTCTAAAGAGTTTACATCTTCACAATGTAGGCTTGATGATTATCTTAACAACGAAATACGGTTATGGATTTGACCTAAGGTCAACAAGGATAATCAGTTGCATGGAAGCGAGAACTGTGAGAGACGTAATAAACAATCAATTGGATAAAGATGAAGAAGCCGACATCCGCTAATGTACATTTGTTTTTAATATATGATGCGCAGCTGAATATTCAAGAAAACAGATTAAAAGATATACATTACTAAATTATTTTTTCATTTTTAAAAAAGCATGTCTGTTCAGGTTTTATCCAAATGGCCTACAGCGCCAGAGTCGCCCAAAAGAAGGGATAGTAGAAAGCCCGAAACATAAAAACCTTCAGATTAACAAACATTACACAAATGCAAACAAAAACTAGAGCAAGACCTTTCAAAATACCGCAAAACAAACTAATGTATTCTGCGGCTTAAAATTGCTGTTACTTAGGTTAATACTGGAACATCAACATAAGCGCTCTATCCCAGGAACAGTGTAGCCTCCTTAGCAACGCATGGAGCGCACCCGCGGCTTTACACTCTAGCAGTTTGTCTTTAGCTCTGGCCTGTGTTCATGACTGTAGGGCTGCCAGCAAAAATGGTTATTTCGTTTATCCAAAAGCACACAGCTAGGGTTCAACTATGTGGGGGGGGGGGGGGGGGGGGGGTTGGGGGGGGGGGGGGGGTAGCTAAACGTAGTTCGTTCAAACTGACATAAATAAAAGCACTAGCTGACTCAAACATCACGGATGAAGAAATTAATTCGTTTAACGAGGCCATTTTGATGACTACAAAAGACAAAAGTTTGATCTTCAAAGAAAGGCGAGGACAAGTTTTTTCTTCTCAACAGCCAGACCCCGAGCAGATAAAAGGAATGCTTAAAAAAAGTAAACGAAACATTAACTCTGTTCGAAACAGCTCACATTAACAACACCAAAAGGGTTTACTTTAGTTTATGAGTTCAAGCACAAAAGAACCGTGATATTGATTCTGATTTAAGCGGGTTGTAATGTGTTTTATGTTAAATATAAATATGTTGGGCTAGAAAAGAAAGACAGCACGCTAAGAATATATGAAGGCCCCGATGAATTGTTTACGAATGCTCGAGAAAGAGGGCGTTGTTCAGAGCACTGAAATGATATTGATTTAGAAGTTATTAATCCAAAAACGTGCGGCAAGCGTGAGTACATCAATTTCTCAAGTTGCCAAGTAAACTAACAATAGACCCGCCAGTTAAAGTAATGTTAGCTGTTTTAATCGACTATAACAATAAATGGAAGAAATCTAGAAGTCTGGGTCTTCACAAAACAACAGACTAATCTTCTCTGTAATTGACTTAACACCCGTTGGGCAGACAACTGCTTGCACAGTTTGACGCTGCCGTGAAGAACTAAAATGAGAGCTCGGGTGGTCAGAGGGCGAATCTTAGAGATTAGATTAAAACAGGCTTAAGTATGCACCGATTGTAGCAAGGCTGACAGTCCGCTACCTCGAAGGTGGGGGGGGTCAGGTCAAAAAGGAGAACAGTTTAAAACATAAAGAAGTCAGACAACAATGTTTCATGTGGTGTGTTCTTGCAGGCTGCCCATGGTCCGCGAACAGCCACGCGAGAGAGTGACTAACTATCGGCTAACCCCGAAGATCTAACTTAGTGGGGGTGTCCTTTACTGTTAGTGTAGACCAAATTGATCATTTGAAGAGCAAAACAAACCATGAACGGTTGTATGTATACACATGGATGAGGAAAACATTTGGTGCCAATTAAAGTGTCCAAGAACCAGCCCAACAATTGGTGAACCAGACAAATATCATGTTACTTACATGCTGATGTTTTCACCACAGTGATACCCCAGTACACATTGGATACGCACGATGAGTAGACTAATGAAGCATACTCAAAAGATCATGGCAAACAAGAATTCGAGAAAATTTTAACAAGAATGGCCATCTGTTCAAAGCCGCAAGCGAACATTAGAAACATTGTATTGCCTAGTTGACTGTAATACAGAACTGATTACGCCCCAAAAGGCAGTAAAGTTAGTTTTTAAGAACTGGAAACGGATGCAAAATTCTCCATATGTTTGGTTTACGCAGACTTTGAGTCCGTATGTGCCTTCAGGAAAGGGCCAGCGCACAAAAACTCGAAAAACAGTCTAATGAGTAATCATACAGATTGTTCGATTTGGCCTTCATTATTAGTTAGGTCGGATGGCGCTCATTCACCCAGAATTAATAGAGGGCCTAATGCTGCAGAATACTTCTTAAAACGCATGCAGCAAGTGCGAATGACTGTTCTAATAATCTGACTTTATCTGACATCATGATGACGGCCGAAACCAAGAACAGTATGACGCAGCCACTCACTGGTTGGATTTGTGGTTTAGGTCTCTCATCAGAAACGCAGAGAATCCAACAGTAAAGACCAATGATCACATTCGCGAAAAGTTCAGAGGAGCAGCGCACAGTAAATGCAATCTTCAACCTAAAGTTTGAATCCAAGACATGGAAGCCTGCCCCATTTCGGCATTAACTGCGAGGGTACGACCTCTCATCTTAATAAATGAAAGCAGTGGACGATGCCCTTCAGGGTGTCATGCCTTGCACAGTCTCAGAAATGTAAACATGTGCTTTAAAACAAATAACATGTTCTTTTTATGACTCTATGCATCACAATGTTGGGTTCATCATTAGAGGTCACTGGATATGGTCCTTAAATCGCTGCCCAATAACAGAATGAATATTTGTGGACTCAACTCTTGTTTAGAAAGGGGCTTTACCCTTATGAGTACATGAACAGTTGGGAAAGGTTTGATGAAGACACACTTCCTCCTAAAGGCGCGTTCTTTTCTAGTCTTAGAGGAAAGGACATCAGTGATTCTGATTACCAGCATGCTCAAGAAGCGTGGCAGAAGTTAGATTGTAAAACGATGGGAGACTATCATGACTCCTACTTGATGGCTGATGTATGTTTGTTGGCGGACGTCTTTGAAAATTATAGGAAGACCTGTATGAAACATTACAGCCTGGATCCTGCGCATTACATTTCTGCGCCGGGATGAGCTGGACGCTTTCTTAAAGTTTACTGGAGTACAGATTGATTTATTGTCAGATTTACCAATGATTCAGATGATTGAAAACGGATTGCGTGGGGAATTAGTATGGCGTCGCATCATTACTCTAAAGCAAACAACAAATACTTGGACGACTATGATCCAAGAAAAAGGTCTAACTATCTCATGTATTAGACGCAAACAATCTGTATGGATGGGCTATGGCGCAATCACTTCCATTACGTAACTTAGAATGTACACAGGCGGCGATCCGAATAATATTCAAAAGGCATTAAAGTGGTTGGGCAGTTTAACGCCTGATCAGCAGCGTGGTTTCATTCTAGAAGTTGATTTAGAATATCCTCATGAACTCCATGACCTGCATAATGACTACCCATTAGCAGCAGAAAGTCTAAAGATGAATCCAACAGAGCCGCCTAAACTTGTGCCTAATCTTCGGGCAAAAAAAATTATGTCTGTCATTACAGACTTCTACAATTTTATTTAAGACATGGTTTGAAGTTGACAGCTGTTCATCGTATAATTGCTTTTGATCAAGAACAGTTCATGAAACCATACATCATGAAGAACACTGATCTCAGAACTAAATCCACAGATGCTTCAGAAAAAAACTTTTTCAAGTTGATGAACAACAGCTGTTTTGAAAGACTATGGAGAATCCCCACAAACGTAAAGATGTCAGATTAGTCCAAGAGAGAACGAAGCAATTAAGCTGACTTCAAAACCAAATTATCAGACTTCAGAAAATTTCATGATCAGCTTTTTGTATAATGATGAAAAAAAAGAAAGTTAAATTGGACAAACCTGTATTTATTGGGTTTACTGTTTTAGAATTATCAAAGCTTTTGATGCTAGAGTTTCTTTATGACTACTTTAAGCCCTCGTATCCAGAGTCCAGAGTGCTTTACACAGATACAGATAGTTTTGTTATAGATATCCCTACTGAAGACATCTATAAAGACATGGAAATAGAAGTAGCTAAAGGGCATGCAGGATGGTACGACACATCCGATTACCCTAAAGATTCGCCTTTGCATTCAATTACTAACAAGAAGGTTTTAGGAAAGATGAAGATGAATTATCTGGAAAGGTGATCAAGGGGTTTGTTGTTAAGGTCAAAAATGTACAGTATTTCGAGCCAGGAGAAAATCATTAAGAAAGCAAAGGAATATCTCGCAGCGTTGTGCAGTCAAACATATCACATGACAACTACAAAGAAGCATTGTTTGGCAATAAGACTTTTCATCATGACAACGTAAAACTGCGATCTAATCTACATGAGATCAACACAACAGTTGTAACAAAGAAGTCGTTAGAATTAGAACAAACACAAAACGAGTATTTGTTAATCCAGAGTTTTCATATGCAATCGGGTACTGGAGGACCGCATAAACAGGGGGGTTTATTTTTCATCAACTTTTATTATAAGATCGATCATAGCTTCATCCAATTCATTTAAATCTTTCTCATGTTTGCTTGATGCGTTCGAATTTTTTTTATTATTTTCAAGATATTCTTTTCCCAATTTGGGGTTTGAGTTGTAGGTGATCTGGATGATTTAGCATGCATTGATTAATCCCCGAAAATGTTTCCATAATAGCATTACACGCATGAAATGATTCCCGTATCATTTTCAAGGTCTCTTCCTTTACCATTCTTGTTTCGTTCTGTGCTTCCTTCTGGCCTTCCATTTTAAACCAAAATATGTTTACGTAAAATTAATTAAAGCGGAACTGTGTCTGGCGGAATTATCTGCAGTTCTTCCTTCACAAAAGATCTTTGAGGAGCTGGTTGTTTTGTTGTGTCAGTTTCTCGTAAATAATACACGGGCGGATTCATTTTTTACAATTCTTTTTATTTCATATGGATCAACACTCCAAACTGGATCTGTTGCCCTGATGCGAGTGTCCCCTTCTGCTTCCCCCGGTAAATAAAGGTACCTTACTTCAAACCAAATGGTAATAGTTTGCCGGATGAAGTCTCTCCTTCAACAACATTTATTGTTTTTCTTTTGATTGCTTGTACTGGTTTTAGCCCTTTAAATTCTTCATTATCATTGCGCGCAAAACTGAGGGCAGTCTTCTAACCATTCTGTGTTGCGAGAATTGTCAATCAGCTCTCTGTGATACTGGTAGAGAAAAGTCTTTCGGCTAACTGTTTGGTTAAAGTTTCAACTAAAGCCTGTGATCTGTGAACTCCTGGAATGCTCTTTTAATGGTAACTCTATGTTTCAACAATAATTGATTCACTTGCCCTTTAAATTCTTTTTCATCATCGACTTGAATCATGCGAGGATAAGTTAGCGGGCCTCGTTGGTATATCAGTTGTATAGCGACAGCAACAACCGAAGCACTCTTTGTGTTAATGGTTCCGCATCTTTGTATCTTGAAGCTATGTCAATGACTGTAAGTGCGTACTTAAATTTTTTTTCGTCTAATCGTATCAGAGGTAAATATAGAAGATCCATTGATGGGTGTCGTTCGGTAATTGTATTCACAAAGTGTGGTCTCTGTATTCGTTTGGGCCAGGTAAATAAATTGCCAAATCGCTTGTTTAGATAACCATTCTTTTGCTGTTTGTTCACTGACTCCCGCTGCTTGGCTTAGCTTTTTAATTGCTCTGATGCCCTTCCAATATCCTTTGGGCGAATAATAGATTTTGTTCATTTTTTATTCAGCCAATATTATGCGCAACAAAATACACAACAGTCATACCAACGACAATAAACCCGATTCTTGCATCTTTGTTTTTCTGATGGTTGATAAAGTCACTGAATTTTGGTGGGGGCAATGTTTCGATTGGTTTGCCTGTTACAAGATAATATACTTTTTATTGCCTGGTCAACATCTTTAAATGTGTAAGCTGCATGCCCTGTTTTTTCAGTGTGTTATTAATAAAATCTAACTGCTCAATTCTCTGCTTTTCATAGCGATCTTGTGCTGCGGCTAGTTGCTCCACAGCTGTTGTTATGTCTTTTCTCTCGCCTTCATCTCGCAGTTTACTAAATGCGTAATTACTTCCACTAAAAGCGAGCGCATTAACCACAGCGCCGCCTATCATCATTACGAGTGAAGCCATTTTTTATAAATGTATTTTTTATTTACATATTTATACTGTCTGGAATTATTCCTTGCTTGACTAGAAAATCTTTCGTGGCAAACGAAGCTGCAATAATAGCAATCAGCTTTGCTGAATCCTCAAAGTCTAGTTTGCCAAGATCTGCCGGTTTAATTCTTAACAAGCTTTTACCAAGCATTGAGTATCCTACACTTAGACCTCCAATAACAGCAGAATGGTATACAAGGTTAGCAACAGTTTTTCGGTGCTCATTTTTAGAAAATAAAATAATTATAATTAATAAAAAACATGAACAGTGATGATCTACTACAGCTACAAGGCAGCCTAAACCTTCCTGAACTTATGAATGACCAAGTTGATGACCAAGCTATTATGCCCAAAAAGGAGAGGCTGTATTCTTTGCAGCATGTGGAAAAACAAAACAGTTCTCGGAACTGAATTCAGCATAGAACAGATTCAACAGATGTCGCCGCAAGACATTTTAAAGTATCATAACAGGTATGAAGCGCAGCTGGGGTCTAGAATGGTGAAAAGTGTGGGCAACGGTTCTTAGTTTGTACACTAAACTAGTCAGTAGATTTGCTCCCATTGATTCTGAACAAGATCTTACGTATGATTTAACGCAAGATCCAGTTTAACAAAGTCATTAGAGTCTCTAGGGTGTGATCTGTATTAACAGATTTGGAACATTGTTATCGCCATTAATCATGGGATTAATTACTTTTAATCATATAGACTTTATTTCCCTCAAATGAACGAGTCGGAAAATCAGCAGAATCAGGAAACCCTGAATCAGAAAACATTGAATCAAGTCGAGAAAGTGACCAGTAAAACACCTCATCCTGGCGTGTTAAAGCAGGAAAAAGATTAGCTGAGTGGAACAGACAAAAAAAATTAATGTTACAAAAATATAGCTCATAATGAAAACATAACGCCGCCCAACGCCAGAACAAGTTGATTCAATGCCAGCTATAAAAACTCCATGCGATTCAAGACCTACAGCGCCAAAGTCTTCATGGAATATTGAACTTAAAACTGTTGCCATTTTTGGCGCCTATGCTGCTGCTGGGGGCGGTTATTACTGTTATAAAATATATAAACAATGGCAGCCAAAACAAAAGCATCAAAAATATCTGAACCGCTAAATACAAAAAAACAACAGCACGCCAGCACCGCCAATAACAAAAGATCATTTTGATCCATTTCAGATGGAATAATATTTTAAGAACTTAATTTTAAATTTTTTAATAAAAATAGATCATGGCGTATTATAAAATGATGAAGTCAATAAATAAAGACATGGAGTCTATAAAAGACCAATTTCCATAGACCAGAATTGTAATCAATGCGGTTGCTTAGGATGTAAGAACTTCATTAAGATCTATGCTGACCGATCTCGCGCAGAGAACGCCGAGCAAGATATTCTCAGCGATGACGCGTTTTTTGAGGCGTGTGTGTACTATATTAGACATTTACTATTTAAGATAAAAACATAGATTGTATTTTTTGATAATTATAAGATAACTGAATAAGAACTTGTTGTACTTAAAGGACGACTTAATTACAATCTTGAGGTAACTTAATCAAGAACTTAATTAAAAACTTAATCAAGAACTTATTAAGAACTTGAAGTAAACTTAATTAAAAACTTAATTAAGAACTTGGGGTGACTTAATTTAAAAAAACTTAATTAAGAACTTGGGTGACTTGGGGGTGGGAGTGTGTGTGGTGTACACAGAGCTTTATTATTTGTCATGTGTAACACCACTTGGTGCAAGACAGTGCTTGCGTTTTGTGATGCATTGGCTCTTTTGTTGCAAGTTCAAAGCAGCCACCAAGTGCATTTAACAAAAGCCTGATTGAATAAAACAAGACAATTGTATAAAGTACACCCGGCGGCCGCCTAACAAGGCCAGCTAAAAGTTTGTAACAGGACGTAGAAGCAGGACGTTAAAGCAGCCAACCACAACAGCAAAAGGCACGGGGCAGGAGTCCAGCAAGTAGGCCACCGTTCACGGCGCGGTGAACGGCGAAGCATGACGTCAAGCAGGTGAGGTAAGAACTATTTTTAGAAAACTGTCCGGGCTTTGTGGGCAGGAGTCCAGCAAGTAGGCCACCGTTCACGCGCGTGAACGGCGAAGCATGACGTCAAAGCAGGTGAGGTAAGAACTATTTTTAGAAAACTGTTCAGTAGAAATGTTTGCCAGCGGTTTACGCGTAACCGTTACTATTTTTAGAACTACCGTCATACTATCGTCAGTAGTCCAACCACAATGATCACTTAGCCTAGTTTGCTGTGCTCCTCTTTTCTCAACCAGGCTTGCAACTGCTTTGGCAGAGTTACAGCAATTACTGCGTAGCCAAGCTTTTATGGCGGCTCTAATCGCCAGTAGTAGTACATCCGTCATTGTATATTTGGAGCATTTATATGAAGATAGTGCTGCCACACACTACTCCTCTCCATACTGGTAGATGTACTAAGGTCTGCCTAACCCTATCTAGTTTGTTTGCCAAACATTCAAAAATCGTTATCCAGTTGCATAAGGGCACACTGCGTTTTTAAACAATCAAACAGCCGAAGCAGGGCAGGCGCAAATGTCATATGGCAGCAAACCGTACATGCATGATCGTTACTAATATTTAGAGCCACGTCATTTACTATTTTTGAAACGTACATGCATGATCGTTACTATATTTAGAGCCACGATCCTTTACTATTTTTGAAACCGTACATGCATGATCGTTACTATATTTAGAGCCACGTCATTACTATTTTTGAAACCGTACAGCATGATCGTTACTATATTTAAACACTTGTCTAACCACAGTGTGATACTTCTGTTGTTACGCGCAAACAAGCACTGTAGTCTAAGACTGGGACTGTTGGCGCTCTGATGTGAGAGGAATATGCGGCGCTCTGACCAGTACTTTTTGTACTCTTCGATCTGAAGCATCTCTTCGATTTGCTCAGTTTGCTCATAATATAACTGATTGGCAAACCAACGGTGTAAAATCGGGAAATGCTTGAAGCGATTTGGCAACAGCACGCAGTCTACGCGCATGAACATCAGATAGCCAGTTTTTTCTCTAGCCACTGAGCCCACGTTTTTGGTCATCTTTCCTTCTTTTCTTTGTCTCTCCTGCCATTGGTTTGCATAAATCAAAAACTTCCCAAACTGAATTGAAATCAAGATTTGTTGAGCGTTCTGCCTTTTAAGATTTCTCACCCCTTTTTGCAGTCTTTCTACAATGTCTTGTTCAGTTGCTGTTTGAGCTAAATAAGCATCTGTATAAGCTTCTGTTGATATGGCA
Organism: Conus ventricosus; assembly: GCA_018398815.1. Classification (NCBI taxonomy): domain Eukaryota; kingdom Metazoa; phylum Mollusca; class Gastropoda; order Neogastropoda; family Conidae; genus Conus; species Conus ventricosus. The sequence continues at coordinate 23,909,059 of CM031596.1, read as the reverse complement.
TGACTAACATCAGCTTGGTTTGAAACAAGATAGTGATGTAAATCACTTGGCATTGTTGGTTCACTCTCTTTTCTTCCGCCTTTTTCTTTGAACAAATCTTCCATCTTCCTTTTTGGTTTTTTGGGTAGTCTCATTGGCCCTTCTGTTTTAGCTTAATAGCGGTTAAGGCCATCTGCTCAAAATATATTCTATTCTCTTCTAGTAACATGCTGTTCTTCTTCTGTCCATAACGGAGTAGCTTGCTCTTGTTGATACATGCCTTCTGGAAGAATTAAGGAGTTTTTTGTTGAGAAAAATCTAACAGTTTTTGATTAGCTGCTTGCGCTTAAAAATTTCGTCATTTAATTCTTGCGAAGAAGGACTACTAAATAGTTTCTGTCTTCTGAAGAAACACTATCACCGACATAAAATCTTTTTACAAACACCTTTTTTCACTGAAAAACACCGCGTCTTTCCACCACAGTCCCAGTATCGCGTGATGAATTGTTTTGCTTCGGCCAACTTCAACAATGGCAGCGCCATTTTTTAGATAAGGAACCATCTCATCGATATGCCAAACACGTATTAAAACTGGCTGTATCTTTGTCAACAATATTGTCTTCAACGTTTTCATTTCCTTGAACCAACAAACCTTTAAGATACACAATTCGTTCTTCAGTAAACCGGTTATTAGAATAACACACCCACAGCACAGTAAACCGTCCTGCTCGTCCAGCAGTCAGTGGAAGAATGTGTGGGTTAACCTAGTCATGTGAGCGCCCGCTGATTGGCCAGGCTGTAACAGCGCCATCACGCGGCAGTGTTGACGTGGCAAAGCAGATTCTAGAAGGCTGATGTAATATATTGTAATCTGGCAGGCTCGGCGTGAGGGAGTGGGGTAAGGAGGAGGTGCGGCAGTATGATTTTTTGCCTCACAGTTTGTCAGCAGGCTGAGCGACCGGCTAACTTAAAACGCAGACACTATTTATTATAGACAAAAGAAACACTTGTCAAACCCGGCTTTCGGTGGAAGACATGCAGAGAACTAATAAATAGTGTGTGTGTTCGTGTGTGTGTGTGTGTGTGGTGTGTGTGTGTGTGTGTGTGTGTGTGTTGTGTGTGTGTGTGTGTGTGTACGCACGTATGTCTATGGCTCCAAGACTGGCTTCTCCTCCGTGTCTAAATAGAAATATTATTTAAACCCACAAGCAATCCTTCACCACACGTTGTTCTGAGGGCAACTTGACCTTAACGGGCTTTGGCTGCGCCTCTGCTAACACCCCCACGCTGTAATTAACACACCGCGAAGTAATCGGATAGCCTAGTGCACCACCGTGTATATGGGCGCGTTCAGCCACAGCTGCTTTTCCCCTACGTTACTCTATGGGGCGTGTTTAGCTACGGCTACTTTCCCCTACGTTACTCTATGAAAACTTTAGTAAATTAGTATTGAAAACGAATAACCCTACACAGTATGTTTGTTTGTAGATAATCGTTTATTTTTTGGTTATTGAAGTCTTACTTGTCAGACAACTATAAAACCTTAATTCTGGGTCACTTTCGCCCGAAAACTGGTTGAGGGCGAAAGTGGCCCAGAATGAAGGTTTTATAGTTCTCTTAGGTGCATGACCGCATTATATATGTCTAACATTACACATGTCG
>CM031596.1:23905594-23907318 GCA_018398815.1 Conus ventricosus | reverse complement strand
ATTCTTTTTATCTTTTTAATTCTCATTCCCCCGTCCATTTATTCCCTCTTCCGTGTCCGTCTGTCTTTTGTACCCATCTTCTAGCCTTGTAAGTTCTTTTTTTTTTCTTGCTGCTGGTCTGGCATCTTGCCAGTGGCAGGCAGGCCTAGCAGGTGTTGTGGATGGTGATGATGGATGTGTAACCATGATGGACCGGTTGCTGCTTTCGTCTCCTCGTTCGCAGTCACACTCGCTGTCCTGAACCTGAAATGGATTTGGCTGCCCTCAGGAGTTCCCCTTGCCACCTCCGCAGATTTGGACTGTCTCGTTGGTCCTTCTGGTCAGGTGGTTGTAGTTTGTTGGCTGTCTCTGGCGTTGGAGACTGCTTGCTGTTTCAGGTAGGGGTCAGAAGGGACTGTCTCTGTCACTGACCCGCTGTGTCTTTGTCTGCTTTGTTTAGGTAGGGAGGTTGGTATGGTCATGGATTTTTCTTCTTTTTTCTTTTCTTAAAACTGATTTTCTTTTGTTTCTGGGATTTTTTTCTGATTTTTTCCTTTCATTGTTATTGACTAATTTCATCTTTCATCACCCCCTCCCCCCCCTTCCTGTTCATTCACCTCTTTCAAATTATCTAATCTCTCTCTCTCTCTCTCTCTCTCTCTCTCTCTCTCTCTCTCTCTCTCTCTTCTCTCTTCTCTCTCTCCTTATTCCTTTCTTTCTAGACTTTCTACATCCCGTTCTTTGTCATTCTTCTTCATAAGCGCCCCCTCCCCCCTCCTCCCCCCACACCCCCCCATCCACCCGTCTAATTCTTTTTTGTCCATTTCTTTCCTCTACCTTTTCTCAAACCCCTTCTTGTTTTCTCTCCTCACCCCTTCTGCTCCAGCTCTCTCGTTTCGTCTCCCTCCATGATTCCTCTCAGTCGGTTGACTGAATTAAGTACTCACCTTCTTCCTTCTCCTTTCATCCTTGTATGTTTGTTGTTACATGTCTGTCCCCTTCTTTCTTCATCCTTACTTCTCATCCCCACCCACCCCCTTTCATTCACCAGGTTGTCTTTTCTTTTCTTAACTTTTTTTTTCTCTTTTCCTTTCCCTTCTCTTATTCCTGTATTTTTTCTTTCATCCCTCATCATTTGTTTTTAAAAATCCAGTTTCCGCTTCAGTATGTTTCCATTTTCTTTGGTGGAATTCTTTCCTCTTTCTTTTTTCTTTCCCTCACTCCTCCAGTTTCTTTTCTTTTTCTTATCCCTACTTTTGCCCCCTCCCCCCTCCCTTCCCCCTCTTACCCCCTTTCCCATCTTGTCTTTACTTCATTCCTATTGTCTCCTTTCAATTTTACTCTCCTCCTTTCTTTCGTTTCCACTTCACCCCCCCCCCCCCCCCCCACCCCCGCCCCTTACTTTCTATACTCCCTCACTCTCCCGTCCTCCACCCCCATCCCACCCCCACCCCACCGCTTCCCTCCCAAGTCCTAATGTTACCATTTTTCTTTTTCTTGGTGATTGCTGAATTAATTCCCTTTTTCTGTATCGCCATTTTTCTTTTCTTGGTGATTGCTGAATTACTTCCCTTTTTCTGTATCGCCATTTTTCTTTTCTTGGTGATTGCTGAATTACTTCCCTTTTTCTGTATCACCATTTTTCTTTTCATGGTGATTGCTGAATTACAACCCTTTTTCCTGTAACCATTAGCTCAATCACCTGTACTCCCAGCCATCCCTCTTCCTCTTCTGCCCGTCATTTT
>CM031596.1:23895594-23900594 GCA_018398815.1 Conus ventricosus | reverse complement strand
TGGTGGTGTGTGTTGTGGTGTGTGTGTGTGTGTGTGGTTTTGTTTTGTGTGTGTGTGGTGTCTGCGCGGCGCGCGCGTGCGTTCGTGGCGTGTGTGCTGCTTTGGGTGTGGTGTGTGTGTGCATATGTGGTGGGCTGTGGCGCGCGCGCGTGTGCGTGTGGTTTGTGTGTGTGTGTTGTTGTGGGGGGATTGTGTGGTGTGTGTGTTTTGTGTGTGGTGGTGTTGTGGGTGGTGTGTGTTGTTTTGTGTGTGTGTTCTCGTTTTGTGGTGTGTGGTGGGGGTTGTGTGTTGTGTTGGTGTGTGTTGTGTGTGTTTTTTTTGGTCGTGGTGTGTAGTGTGTGTGTATGTGGTGTGTGGTGTGGTGTGTGGGTGTGTGTGTGGTGTGTGTGTGTGTGGGTGTGTGTGCGCCGCGGGGCCTGAGTGCTTGTTTGTGTGTGGGGCGTCATGCGTGCGTGCGTGATTGTGATGTTTTTTTCTGTTTGGGTGTGTGTGGGGTGTGTGTGTGTGGGTGGGGCGGCGTGCGTGGTGCGTGCGTGCGTGGTGGTGTGTGGTGTTTTTGGTGTGTGGTGGGTTTTGTGTGTGTGTGTGTGTTTGTTGTTTGTTGTGTGGTGTGTTGGTGTGGTGTGTGTGTGTGTGTGGGTTTTTGTGTTGTGTGGTGGTGTGGTTCTCTCCTCTCCTCTCTTCCTCTCTTCTCTCCTTCTTCTCTCTCTCTTTTTTTTCCCTCTCTCTCTCTCCCTCTCTTCTCTCCTCTCTCTCTTTTTTGGTGTGGTGTGTGTGGTGTGTTTTGTGTGTTTTGGTGGGTGTGTGTGTGTGTGTGTGTGGGTGTTTTTGTTGTGGTTGTGGGGGTTGGTTGTGTTGTGGGTGTTGTTGTGTTTTGGTGTGTGTGTGTGTGTGTGTGTGTGGTGATTCAAAATAAGTCCCAAACATGCCACGAACAAACAAGCGATGTTAAAATGTTTTTTTTCATTCATTTATCCCCGTCGCCCCCCGGGGGAGCATAGGCCCAAAACGCCCTTTCGCCAGCACTCTTTTTGGGGGCTTTCTGGCACCCAGCCCATTTTGTCCCTTGTTTTTTCAAACCCGCCCAGGTTGTCCCAACCGTTGCGGGGCCGGCCTCCTTTCTCTTTCCCGGGGGTTCCCAGGTCAGGGTTTGGCGTGTGGTGGGGGAGGGCTTCCGAGGGTGTGTCCGATCCGCCCCCACTTCCTTGCAGATCTGCTTGGCCACTGGTTTCCTGCCCGACGCTCCCCAGATTCGTTTGGGACCTTGTTGCCCGGATTTTTTTAGATGCCCTCAGACAGGTTTGAAGAATTCAAAATTTTTTTGGGTGATCGTCTGTGTTGTTCGCCATGTCTCGCATCCGAGAGCAGAACTGTTTCACTTTGGGGAGTTGAAGTGCGGGGGTTTTGGGTTTCTTATGTGTTCCTCCGATCCCCAGATGTTTTTTGGGCATGACGAAAGCTGCTCTTCCCTTTGCCGATTCGGCTGTGACGTCTGGGCCGGCCCCCCCTGTTGGGCAACCCGTTTCCCAGGTAGACGAAAGACTCCCCCTCCCTGATGGGCTCTCCAGATGTGACTGTGTTTTTTGCATGGTTTTTGGGATTTTCATCACTGGGTCTCTTCCTGTTAAACTTTAGCCCCCGTCCCGGGTGATGTTCTCCAAAACGAGGGGTCTTGTCCTGCATCTGGGTGTGGCTGTGTGACAGGGGGCGCCAGGTCGTCACGAAGTCAAAATCGCGGTGCGTCCAGAGTGTCCACTGTATACCGTTGTTTCTTTTCCTGTTGAGTGGTCTTCATGTCCAGTCAATGACCAGGAGGAAAGGAGCGGCCCACAGCAGCACCCCTGCCGAACTCCATTTCACCTCGAAACTTTTTGGACAGGTGGCCGGCGTGGGCAATCCGAGTTCAAATTCCCCGGGAAAGGTGCACCGGGTGAGGGGGAATCTTTTTGGGGATCCGTAAAGGCCCAGCAGCTCCCCAAGCTTTCTGTCCCCACTGTCGAAAGCCCTTTCATAATTGAAGTTTGAGTAAAGGGGGGGGAAATTTTCCACTCCAGCACTGGCCCCCACGATTGCGCAGCTGGCGACTGGGCGGACATGATTGTTCTGCCGGAAGCCTGCCCCGCTGGGCTCGGAGCTTGGGGGGACAGCCTCTTTTATTTCTCCAGTAGAAAACCCCTTTGAGAAACCTTTCCTGGGGTTGACAGGAGCAGATCCCCCGGTATTCTGCATCCCTGAGGTTTCCCTTTTTTCGCAGCTTTTGAGTTCCTTCTTTTTACTGAGCCGGGGTTTTCCTCCCCCTTTTTCCCCAAAACTTGCGAAGAGCTGTATAGCATGTTGACAGCTGTTCATGTCTGCTTTGATGGGTTCTGGGTATCTCGTCCGCCCGCACCTTCCCATTTTTCAAGGGCAGAATGGCCTTCTTGACTCTGCCTTTTGAGTGTTTGGGCAAGCTGATGGGGGTCTGTCTCGCAGGTGGGATGTCTGGGGGTGGTCAGGGGGGGGCGGGAGCAGCCCCCGAAGTGTTCTGCCCACGTTTCAGCTGTTCCTCGGTTGTTTTCAGTGGGGGTTTCCGTTTTTGTCCTTCACTGGCTTGTCTGTCTGGGAACTTACCCGCCTTCTTTGGGCCCAGGTACAGGTTTTTCAGATCCCCTGTCCGGGGGCTGCCCCTGCTTGGCCGGGGGGGTCGTCAAAGTAGTCCCCCTTGGGCCCTTTTTGATGCTTTCTTTTCTTCTCCGTTCGCGCTTGTGCCTTCCTGTGCCTTTTCCCTAGCCTGCTCTTGGGTTTGGTCGTGTTCAGTTGCTTTTTTCTTCTCCCGTTTTAAATTGTGGATGGTGTCGGCAGAGATCCCCTTTTTTGTTGCTGGGCCTTCTTCTTTCCCAAAAGGGTCTCTTTACATGGTCCTGCCAGAGCTTCTTTCAGGGTTCCCACTGTTTTTCATGTCCGCTACTGTCTTTATAGTTTTAGGGTGAACCTTTTTGGAAAAGGGTGATCGGAATGCTTTTGGGTTGTGTTTTTCCCTGTTCCGGACAGTCCCAATTGTACCTTTTTACGTTGTTTTTGGTGTTGGGGACCTTGAGGAAAGTCTCACTGTTGTTAAAAAAAAGGTTTGGCTGATGACACGTCGCATCCATCACTGTACATCCCCCCATGATTCCCGAATTTGCGCTAGCAATGGGTCAATCTGGTTCTCCTGAATGGTTTTGGGGATTTTCATTTGGGCCCTTTTGGGGTGGTTGTGTGGGAAGATGTTCCCCCTACACCCCTGGTTTTAGGGCGCACAGGCTGCAAAAAAGCTCACCATTCTCGTTCATTTTCCCCTCCATGGGTTTCCCCCTGATGTCCCCCGTAGCCGTGTTGTCCCCCCGATCTTTGGGGTTAAAAACTCCCATAGTATGGTTTGTCCTTTGCTCCCCTTTTGTTATCACTGTTTTTAGTTGCTGGGGGAAGCATCTTTCTTCTCTTCTTCCGCATTTTGATGGGACAAGCACTGGGTGATGTTCAGCCGATTCTTTTTTCTTGTGGTAAACTTGGGTGATGATGCGGGAGTTTTACGGGGTTTCCCCCCGAGGTGCCCCTTGTGCCTCCGGTGCCACACAGGGAACCCCCCAGTGTGGGGGGCTCCATCCTCGGGCCGAGTACGAGCTGTTTCCAGATGAAAATCTCAGCGTCCTGATTGTCCACCTTGTCTCACTCAGTCCCCAGCCCCGATCTTGTAGTTTTTCATCTCTCTCGCAACTTTGGGTGGGTTTTTCCCGTTTCCAAAAAATGTCTGATTTCCATTGGCATTTCGTTGTTGCCTGGTGTTAGAAAGGGGGTCGGGGCCCTTGCGCTTCCTTCACTTTCATGCCTGCGTCTAAGTCTCCGGGATGGAGAACCCCTCATTTCCCCGGGGGAATGCTTTTGGGTTATTTCGTTTGTCTGTAATCGTCTTTTTTACAGGGAGGGTTGTTAGCCCTAGCAAACCCCCTTTTTCCTCGGGGGGAGGGGACCTGCCTTTGTGCCTCTTACCCACTCATGGCAGGGGGGTGGGCTATTCTACCCAAACCCACAGGGGCCCAAAATGTTGCCGAAAATGAAGACGAAATTTCAAAAAGATGTCCCCCGTACGGGTCTTTTTTCCCCCCGTAACGTGATATTTTTGCATCGGGATATGTTTTCTTCCCCCTTTACTCACCCGAAAAAATTTTTTTACAGATCAAAAATTGCCGCTCGTACCCCCGCCGGGCGAAGTGGTTTGCGCGCGGACTCCCCCCTGGGGGGTCTGGGGTTTGAAACCCATCATTTAGGGTTTTTCTGCCCGACCGGTCCACCCGGTTGATTTGCTGCGGAATCATTGGGGGAAAACTGGGACCCCCACGCGAGTCTCATCCCCCTTAAAAGGGTGCGTTTTGAGAGTGTTGCCAAAATTTCCTTACCAACACTGCGGGGCCTGACTCTCGGGCCTGGGTTTATCCGGGAATAAATGAAAGGAAGCGTAAGTTTTCAGCCCCGTCATGTAGTCTCAGAAACCCAAATGGGAAAAACCCTAGCATCTCAATCATTCATTCCCTTTGATCACATTTAAAAAAAAAAAAGTTCAATTTTGGCCCTTCATGCCCTGTTAGGGGGCCTCATTTCGTGGCGTCTTACGTCTGGGGCCTTGGTTTTTTTCCGTCGGGGGTCACCGGATCGGGGGTCCCCCTGGGGGCTGTCGTTGGACGGACGTGGTGGCGCCCTCCGGGGGAGAGCTCACTCACGCCGGCTCCGCGACTAAGCAATTATTGTCGTGAGTAGGGGGCTTCGTAGGTGGTGTCCTGCGTATGTTAGATCAGAACAGGCGCCACTGAACACCACTGAAGTGACTCGGCAGCAGTGCAGTGTCTCCTCCGGTGGGGTGCCTCTTGACGACTTGACATTGACTGCTCCCTGTCGATTGCTGGTGCCGGGGCTGCGGCGGGGCCGACCGGGCTGTGGCTGTGGACGGGGTGTCGAAATGAGCGGCGTGGGTGCACTGCCTCTGA
>CM031596.1:23883139-23887094 GCA_018398815.1 Conus ventricosus | reverse complement strand
GGTTATTATGGGTGACTCCGACACCCACCTTCTCTCTCTCTCTCTCTCTCTCTCTCCTCTCTCTCTCTCTCTCTCTCTCTCTGCTCTTCTGCCTGCCTGCCTGCCTGCCTGCCTGCCTGTCTGTCTGCCTCTCTTTCTCTGTCTCTCTGCTATAGGAAAAATGATTCTGAGGATATGCAGTGCCCATTTTGTAAGAATAGTGAAGATGAGCTATATTTTTTTCTTTCGATGCGAAGCTTACGCATTACTTAGAGATAAATACATATCAAAGCATTTAAAGGTTAACTGGTCAGCCGAGGTAAAGTGCCGACATTTATTGTGTAGTGAGGAAATCAGAGTCATTCGTGATGTAGCTATGTATATTTTTTATGCACTGAGACACAGGGAAAAACATATTATTGCTACAAATTTAAGTTGATTCCTATCACCCGTCTGTTTGTATATATATATGGGGACGTCATCAAGATGGCGACGAGACCACCAGAAGTGTTAACGATGGCAAGGAAAACATCAAAATGACGAGATCGAAAAGTGCAAAGTCAAGTGGAAACCCACAGCGGTAGGTAAAAAGAACGTAACATCAACCATATCGAAAAACCCATCAGTCGAGCCCATAGAAGATCCAACTAAATGCCTTGCAGATGTTGATCGGACAGCTTATGATAAACCGTTGTCTGTCGGCACGATTGATACAGAAATGGGCCTAAAGAAAATGTCAACATCTCATGCTGGCTGCTGTTGTCAGGAGGCACTAAAAGAAATAAATAATCTAAAACAAATCATTCAAAACCTAAGTGCCACGGTAGCCAGTCTGGAAAATCACCTGACGGAGATGACAAGATCTGCACGGCGAGAGGAAAACCTACCAACAAGCCGGCATCAAGGAAAGAACTCACCTTCCACCACGAGTTCTGGATGCCAGACTGATGCCGGCGGCCACGGTGATGCCACCATCTGCTCACCGTCGGAAAAATATTCCACCTACGCCGAATGCGTAAAGTTATCAAAAGAAAAGCCAACTCTGTTGAAAAAAGAAAAATTGTTTCTAAGAATGACGTCATTCAAAATCATGACGCAACTTTGAAAACAAGGGATCACAAGAAGACCCAGGCTTCTAAGATTTACCACAGTTCTTATTCTACATGATTCTGTCATGAACAAGGTGGACGGAAAGCGACTGGGACGATCCTACGGTTTGCAGGTGGCGACAAGGAAGCTCCATGCCATCGAGCAATGCAGTACAGTTCTTAAAGACGTCAAAGAAAATCTGTTTCCAGAACCGGACTGCATTGTTCTCCACGCTGGAATAAAAGATGTCAAATCAAAAGAACCAACAAAATGCAGCATCAACATGGAAAAGGGCATTAAAACGGTCAGAGAATCATTTCCAACAGCAAAAATAGTAGTGAGTCAGGCTGCGCCAGGGAGAAATGAACCCCTTGACACAAAGAGGGAATTATTTAATGCCTTAACAAAATCCAACTCTTGTCTGAGAAAAAACATCAGTTTTGTAAGCTACCACAATCTGCATGCTACAGACTACAGGCACCTGACTGCAGATGAGATCCATCCAACAGCCAGGGAACGAGCGTGATGGCCAGTACCCTTGGGAGGCATCTGCACCGCCTGTTCTGGGAGAAGCCACGGAGGAGATCACCCCCTCTCATCACCATCACAGCCCAGGGTTCTACCCTCCGCCTTTTCCGCCACCATGGTTCTACTGACTGCTGTCATCACGGCTGGACTCTGTGTTCCCCTCTCCCCCCTTCCATAATTAATGTTTGATTTACTTTTGATGTTTAAACTTTTAAAACTGATCTTTGTTTAGTTAGATTTTCATGAAAATGTTCAAATATCTAAACATCATTTGCAATGGAACTGTGGTTCTATTGCTAGATATACTTTGTATTTAAGTCAGTATTTGATTACTAAAAATGTTTATGTTCTGTTATTCAAATTTCTTGAGGTTTACAGCAGCAATTTGCCTGACATTCCTGGTTATTACCACCCACCTACTTCCGCACGGATATTACCAATTATATTTATGATTAAATATGCGTGCATGACAAAAAGAGTGTTAAAAATATCAGGAACGATAACAATCTGCATAACTACAGTTATGCCTGTAAAAACAGTCTACTATGGAGTTAGATCCAAATAATCTTTTCACAGTGTTTCAGTGGAACGCGAGATCTATTTCCGCTAACCTGTTATCTTTTGAGAGTCATGTTTTGGAGAAAAACTATTTGCGTGTTAGCCTAGCGCTCCAGTCATTGAACGTGGAAAAGAAAAAGCTTCCCAAGCTTAAGAACTATTACTATCCTCCTCTTTGCAGCATCATGGGGTAAATAAAAAGGTGCAAACAGCTATCTATATTAGACTTGACCTTGACTTTACAAATATAAGCCCACTACCAGTGTCTATAGATAAACAAGATGTGTTTGCCACAGGTGCTGCCATCAAAGTAAATAAGGAATCAGTCTATAATGTTCTGTCTGTGTACTATCCTAATGGTCCTGAAGGGATGACACAGATTGGTTAAAACATACTGATTTTACAAAGAGGAAGTGGATTGTCATGGGCGACTTTAATGCTCATGCGCCGTTTTGGGATACAATTTTGTAGTAAAGTGACATCTAATAGATTTGTTGAAAATATTGTTGATTCGAATTTAATTTTGTTAACGACGGTAGAATTACGAGAATTCCTGATGTAGTTACTCACAAGTCGAGTGCAATAAGATCTATCGCTTGTTTCCCCAAACATAGCAGTAAACTATAGCTGGTCCACAATAAGAAGATTGTTTAGGGAGTGATCATCTTCCTATTACAATACTTTTTAATGAATACATATTTGATGAACCGTCTATCTCTGATGCAAAATTCCAAAATTTAACTATAAAATGGCCAACTGGGAAGCCTTTCAAACTTTTCTTGTGTCGCAAAATACATCACCAATTCAGAATGACGACCTAATACTTTTTATGCAAATTTCTCAGAAGTAGTATTACTAGCAGCTGAAAAGACAATCCCAAAATATAAATACAAAAAGATTGGAAAATATATAGGCAACGTATGGTGGACAGAAGAATGCAGACTCGCTGTACAGTCAAAGCGAAAAAGCTACAAAACATGGATAAGAAATAAGTCAGATGAAAATTTTATAATCATGAAACAAGAAAAGAATAAATGTACTAAAGTTATTGCTCAAGCAAAAAAGAAGTATTGGGTTGAGTTTTGTGAAGCTGAGGTATTAGAATCGAAGATCTATTTAAAGTTTGGAAAAAAGTTAAAGAAATGAAACATTGCTATAAAACTCAGTCATACCCAATAAGTTAAAAACTGATTTTCCCACTGCTTTTGATAAAGCTGAAGCTTTTTCAGATTTATTTTCAGCTTGTAGTCAATCTAAAAATCTTCAGCCAGAAAACAGTCGTCACAGAAACAATGAGGAACAAAAAGACGAATACGTGGCTCCTCCAGAAGAAAACGAACATTTCCTAAATTCACCTTTTACTGTTATCAGAACTATCAGAAGCACTAGATTCTATCCCTTCACATGATTCAGCTGTTGGCCTTGATGGCGTGTCTTATCAACTCATCAGACACTTACCTTCTTCGTGGAAAGTACTAAATGCATTCGTTATTCCAAAAATGTTGGATTAATGGCACTATTCCAAGAATCTGGAAAAGTTCAGTAATAGTCCCAGTACTCAAGGAAGGTAAACCGAGGACATCTGTGCATAGTTACAGACCCATAGCTCTAACATCTCATGTTGGTAAACTTTTAGAAAAAATTATTCAAAAAAGATTGTTATATTACTGTGAAAAAGGTGGTGTGATTCCTGTTCAGCAAGCGGGCTTTCGAAAAGGTCGTTGTACCACAGACCATTTAGTAAAACTGACCAGTCACATTAAAAAGCAATTCTCCCGCAGAAAAAGTACTTTGGCTACAT
>CM031596.1:23865639-23868139 GCA_018398815.1 Conus ventricosus | reverse complement strand
ACATAGAGTGGTGATAATGTGGAGATGAAGTAGTGGGTGAAAACATAGGGTGGTGATAATGCGGAGATGAAGTAGTGGGTGAGACATAGGGTGGTGATAATGCGGAGATGAAGTAGTGGGTGAAGACATTGGGTGGTGATAATGCGGAGATGAAGTAGTGGGTGAAGACATAGGGTGGTGCTAATGCAGAGATGAAGTAGTGGGTGAAGACATGGGGTGGTGATAATGTGGAGATGAAGTAGTGGGTGAAGACATAGGGTGGTGATAATGCGGAGATGAAGTAGTGGGTGAAGACATGGGGTGGTGATAATGTGGAGATTAAGTAGTGGGTGAAGACGTGGGGTGGTGATGATGTGGAGATTAAGTAGTGGGTGAAGACATGGAGCGGTGATAATGTGGAGATGAAGTAGTGAGTGAAGACATGGGGTGGTGATAATCTGGAGATTAAGTAGTGGGTTGAAGAGATAGGGTGGTGATAATGTGGAGATGAAGTAGTGGGTGAAGACATGGGGTGGTGATAATGTGGAGATGAAGTGGTGGGTGAAGACATAGGGTGGTGATAATGCGGAGATGAAGTAGTGGGTGAAGACATAGGGTGGTGATCATGTAGAGATGAAGTAGTGGGTGAGACATGGGGTGGTGATAATGTGGAGATGAAGTAGTGGGTGAAGACATAGGGTGGTGATCATGTAGAGTGAAGTAGTGGGTGAAGACATGGGGTGGTGATAATGCGGAGATGAAGTGGTGGTGAGACATAGGGTGGTGATAATGCGGAGATGAGTAGTGGGTGAAGACATGGGGTGGTGATAATGCGGAGATGAAGTAGTGGGTGAAGACATGGGGTGGTGATAATGCGGAGATGAAGTAGTGGGTGAAGACATAGGGTGGTGATAATGCGGAGATGAAGTAGTGGGTGAGACATGGGGTGGTGATAATGCGGAGATGAAAGTAGTGGGTGAAGACATGGGGTGGTGATAATGCGGAGATGAAGTGGTGGGTGAAGACATAGGGTGGTGATAATGCGGAGATGAAGTAGTGGGTGAAGACATAGGTTGGTGTAATTCGGAGATGAGTAGTGGATGAAGACATGGGGTGGTGATAATGCGGAGATGAAGTAGTGGGTGAAGACATAGGGTGGTGCTAATGCAGAGATGAAGTAGTGGGTGAAGACATGGGGTGGTGATAATGTGGAGATGAAGTAGTGGGTGAAGACATAGGGTGGTGATAATGCGGAGATGAAGTAGTGGGTAAAGACATGGGGTGGTGATAATGTGGAGATTAAGTAGTGGGTGAAGACATAGGGTGGTGATCATGTAGAGATGAAGTAGTGGGTGAAGACATGGGGTGGTGATAATGTGGAGATGAAGTAGTGGGTGAAGACATAGTGTGGTGATAATGCGGAGATGAAGTAGTGGGTGAAGACATGGGGTGGTGATAATGTGGAGATTAAGTAGTGGGTAAAGACATGGGGTGGAGATAATGTGGAGATTAAGTAGTGGGTGAAGACATGGAGCGGTGATAATTGGAGATGAAGTAGTGAGTGAAGACATGGGGTGGTGATAATCTGGGATTAAGTAGTGGGTGAAGAGATAGGGTGGTGATAATCTGGAGATGAAGTAGTGGGTGAAGACATAGGGTGGTGATAATGCAGAGATGAAGTAGTGGACGAAGGCATGGGTTGGTGATAATGCGGAGATTAAGTAGTGGGTGAAGACATAGGGTGGTGATCATGCGGAGATGAAGTAGTGGGTGAAAACATGGGGCGGTGATAATGCGGAGATGAAGTAGTGGGATGAGGGGACGGGGGGGGGGGGGGGGGGAGGGGGGGGGGGGGGAGCAGGAAGAGGAGGAGGAAATGGAGGAGAAGGAAGACGTGGAGGAGAATACCGGGGCAGAAAATGTGGTATAATTAAGAAACAGAAATGGAGCTAAAGGGGAGAAGAGAAGAAGGATGTAGGGAAGGAGGAGAAGGATATCGAGGAGAACGATGTCGAGGAGAAGGATTATAGAGTAGAAGAAGGAGCAGGATACAAAGAAGAAGAAGGAGAAAGTTATAGAGGAGACGGAGGAGAAGGATGTAGAGGAGACGGAGGAGGAAGATGTAGAGATGCAGTAGTACAATGGAATCCAACAACATGATCAGCTTTCGACTGCTGATTTTAATTAAATCTGGAACGGATAATCACCTACATGCAAAATAATTTCAATCATCATTTTCATCATCCCAACATCGTTATTATTATGATCACCGTCACACCACGATCACCACCACCACCACCACCACCACCACCACCACCACCACCACCACCACCATCATCATCATCATCATCATCATCATCATCATCTCATCATCATCATCATCGTCATCGTCGTCGTCGTCGTCGTCGTCGTCGTCGTCGTCGTCGTCGTCGTCCTTACCATCACTGAATGGAAGTCGTCGTCGTTTTCAGTATAACTGTTGTTACAGTCGATGAACAGAAAGAAACCCTGGTAGGGACAG
>CM031596.1:23850639-23860639 GCA_018398815.1 Conus ventricosus | reverse complement strand
TAACTCAGTATAATCGTATTAAGGCACATTTACCGGTTCAATAATATTTTGTGCGCGCGATCATCTAAAATGCTCTAAATTAATTGTTTCAGATTTACCAGTCAACACGTATGATTAATTATGGAGCTGTCATTTTCATTTGTTTGCTCTCATCATATCGTGTTGTCATGTATTGATCTATATTATGCAAATTCTATTTCAGTTCACCGTTGCATGCAACCATATTTAGAAGATATGATATTTGTGTGAATGCAAATTATTATTTAAAGAATCGCAAACGAGTTCAAGTTATGAACGAAATATTTTCTTGGATCTAAGTGATCTGTGTAATATGAAGATTAACGCGATTTGATTTAATATGTTCAGGGATCAAATATAATTGTAATTCATCGAGCATTAAGCCTTGGCGAATAACACAGTCAAGGCATATTGGAATATTCGTGTACACTTTCCTTCTTTGTTAACGAGTTTTATCGTAAAGCAATTTTTTTGGAGGAAATCAATTGTAAATGATAGAGCAAGCTAGTGCAATTGTAAAGTGTGTTTGGAGCGTGTAGTGGGTGGAATAGTGATGTGCCACTACAGTGCAAGATCTAAGACAATCGTTATCTTGCAGGTTCCTATTCCTGTTCCTATTCACCTTTTTCCTGATCATCCTCCGTATCTTCATCTTTATCTTCGTCACGCATCCTTATCCTGCTACATTCTTCGTTGAGAGGAACGTGCCGGGTGTCGTATATAATACTGTCGCCGTGGAATTGTATCGCAGCGATAGCATTTCACGTGAAATATTGTTGCAGCGAGAATAATTGCTGGAAAAAAATGTCGCGCGACAACTTTTCACGAAAAATGTCCCATAGAATATTGTAGCTGTCCATAAAATGCAGTATTTCCCGGGAAATACTGTCGCTGCGACACGATTTTATGAGCGACAGTATTATATACGACACCGGCGTGTCAACCTTGCCGGAATCTGGAGGTGGACTGTGAACATCAGCGGAACTCCGGAACGCTACACGATTCCGTGAAGCTGAGTGCCAATCACATAAACACATCCCTCCACATTCAAGCACGCTACAACACACTCAGACACTTTGTATTTTTTTTTGTGCATAACTATATTCTATGTGTATTCTCCAGAAGATTTTTTTTTTAGCACGAACGGACAATCGATATTTGTGCTACTGCAAAGACCAAGTGGAGAAGAACAGAAGCTTTGCTGTTTCCAAGTGAATGTGCATGATTAATTTCTTTTGTGTGTAATTCATTTCATGGGGAGCAAACGGACATCAGCATTCAAAGCAGCAAAACGACATATTCACTGCAGATCATCATCATCGTTACTCATACTTTATTAAATTCAGTTGTTGTTATCACAAATCAAACCTCTTGTTCCATCTTTAGAAAGAAAGTGAAGGGAGTGGACGAAAGTTTAACTTTCCTTCAACGGTCTATCGTTCTTGTCTGAGCATTCAACCATCATTTATGAATGGGGTCTTATAAAAACGTCACACACACACACACACACACACCACACACACACACACACACACAGAGCGTGCGCGCATATATACAGAGAGAGACAGAGACAGAGACATAGAGTGGGAGAGACAGAGAGTGTGGCAACCAAGCCTTCTTCCCTGAACACCAGACAGCCATAGGAATTTGAGTCTTTGGGGTCAATTGCAAAGTGATCATTGACGTCATCCACGTTTCATGGACTGACCTGCTGTGGTCCAATCCTCCTCTTCATTCTTAAAGTTTGGAATCGTTTTGCGTCTGGGGCTTCAGGTTTCTCTCTCTCTCTCTCTCTCTCTCTCTCTCACACACACACACACACACACACGCACGCACGCACGCACGCACGCACGCACGCACGCACACACACACACACACACACAATGTCACATGCACAAACACATACACTACATAACACAGCTGAACGGGCCATTCGTACACGAGCAAAGTGTGCTAGTGACATGTACCTATTAAGTCATCTTTCAGGTGGCATTCTGCAAACTGGCGTTTTCAAGCAGCTCTGGTTCTAATCCAGTATAGAAAGACACCACCTGCTAAGCCCCAAAGGTCATGATGATAATCTCTTAGTCACTGGGCAAGGACGATGAAGTATCCCTCTTCGGAGGACGCCATCATTTCATGACCAACACACACACACACACACACACACACACACACACGCGCGCACGCACGCACGCACACACACACACACACACACACACACACACACACACACACACACACACACTCGCCTGAACTTCTCAACACTGATGTCATCGACACCAACTCACAAAGGGGCAGCAGACAGAAATGGCTGTATGATGATCAATAAGGTGGACACTGCTGCTGCTGCTACTGCTGCTGGGAAGTTCCATTTAGGTTAGAGACATCACGGCAGGACTGCCATTTACGCTTTCATTCATAAGTCATTTAATAGCATCATGAAGCAAAAAGGTTCTCTCTCTCTCTCTCTCTCTCTCTCTCTCTCTCTCTCTCTCTCTCTCTCTCTCTCTCTCTCTCTCTCTCTCTCAGAACTCGTATCCCACACAGTATGAATAACTAGTTACCCTCATAAATTCGCATCATTAGTACATCGAAAAATATACTTTTGTAGTCGTTTCTCTTTTTTCTCTTTATGTGTGCACTGCACCTCACATTGTTATAGGCCGGAGGCCTGAAACATTAAAATTGTGTTCAATTGTGTTTTCTCTCTCTCTCTCTCTCTCTCTTCTCTCTCTCTCTCTCTCTCTCTCTCTCTCTCTCTCTCTCTCTCTCTCTCATGCTTGTTTGTGAACGTTTTTTTAAAAGGTGTAGTCGCCAGTCGTGATTAGTTAGGAGCTATTCACACTAAGTCCCTCAGTCGGGCAAGGACCGGGCGAAAAAAGTATATTTTTGCTCATCTGTTACCCTTGGAAAACAAATGATCAATCAGCCAACGATTATCAATCAATCATTCTCTCTACTTTTACTTTCATCCTTTTTTCCTGCCCTTTTTGCCACGTTCTCCTGACTTGTTTAAACTAAAAGAAATAACACTGTTCTCCTTTCGTACCATATACATCCTGTCATGTTTTCAATTAAAAGCTGGAGACTACGTAATAAGAATGTAAGCACTGTCCAAAATAGACATAGACACTAGCTGTCTTTTCTACAGTGTCTATTTTCCCTCATGGTCTTTTCCAGAAAATTTCTGGCGCCAATATTACTCTTTTCTTTATTTCATTCTTTTTTGTTTTTAAGTCTAGGGGTTATATACTTTCACAGGATGCTAGTACGGAGTGGTTCAGCGGGGGTTGTTGTTCAGGGCTGCTTTCTGTCTTCTACACATTTCAACATCTTCCTTGAACGCATTTTCAAGGTCTTGACAGCTTAGTCAGCATGGGAGCAAGAGCGATCTCAAGCCTTCATTTTTTTTTATTGGTCGGCAGGCAGTGAACGAGAAGTCGCCAAGCTTGTTAACAGAATGGATAAAACAAATCACCTAGACAAGGCATGAAAACCAGGGCTGAGAAGACCTAGTTGATCGCCAGCCACAACGTCACTGTCACTACCAGTATAACTCTTTACAGGCAGGAGCTAGGACAATTGTTCCATAATTCACTGATCTGGGATCCATTACTATTGATGAGGGATTAAACCAGAATCCCTCCCAATGATGGATTAAACCAGAAATCCTCTCAACGAGGGATTACACCAGAAATCCTCTCAATGAGGGATTAAACCAGAAATCCTATCAAGGTCTGCAAAGATAACATCAACACAGTCTAGACTGTAATCTACATGGGACGACAGTGATATCTTCATAACACAAGCTCAGGCTCTTACATCCACAAGCACTTTCTATCTTCCCATATGTTGGGGACACGTTGTCCCTCACATCAGTCATGGAAATAAGAATCCAAGGCATGTAGTGGAGAGCGCACGATACTAAACATCAGTCATACTGATCCTATCACCGATGAACAAGTGCACCAAACCATTTAACTCTCAACCGTTTTTGAGATTTTTGCATTTTGCATGAATTTTTCGTAATTTTTCGTAACATTCTGGGCAGTATTTCTAAAATAATAAGTTTGTGATGTCTGTGTCTATTTCGGGTTTTTTTAGGCGATACATTGCTTCAGATAACAAAAATGTTGTTTTAAATACCATAATTTCTGGAAGAAAATCGTCGATCACCGGTGATCGAAATTCAAGGGAAAGAACTGAAGAGAGTCTAAGGTGCACAACTGCCCATGTGAAATTCTGTTCATACTGGTTCAGAAAAGGAAACTATGTTAATATGGCCACGTTACAAGATCCAATGACCTCGCAAAAAAACAATCCTCCAAGAAACTGCTGGAAAAGGGGAACTAGAGGGAGGACAGACAAACTATGTGATTGACAACATTCTGGGAGGCACAGGGACACCATTTGCAGAGACCCAATGCTGTAGCAAATAATCGGCAGAGCTGGAGGAATCTGCTTGGTAAACACACCTCCAAGAGGCTGTTCACAGAATTAAGGGAGAAAAAGATGAATGAAGCTGACTGGATGTCGACTTCACCACCATCTACCTTTATCCATTTGAAGCATGTCAACAGTTTCGCCATTATGTTATGAATTGTTGTGATTACTGGGTAGACACTCTGGTATTGTTGTTGTTGCTGTTGCTGCTGCTGTTGCTGCTGTTTGTTTGTTGTTGTTGTTTTTTCTTTCTCTCTTTCTTCCTTTTATTTTCTTTGCTTTTCTTTCTTTTTTTTTTCTTCGTTCAATCATTTGTTTTCTTGCTTGCTTTTCCTGAGGAATGTATTCTCCAAATGATGACAAACTAGAATTTGTGTAGACTATAAAGAAAATGAAAGTGAACTCTCTCTCTCTCTCTCTCTCTCTCTCTTCTCTCTCTCTCTCTCTCTCTCTCTCTCTCTCTCTCTCTCTCTCTCTCTCTCTCTCTCTCTCTTTCTCTCTCTCTCTTCTTTCATGAGGTACAAGCACTCAGTATCAGAACATCGTGACAAATCCCAGCAAGATAATGCCGGAAGTACTGGAGTAGTTTTAACTGATCTATACAACGCGTACCCCGTGGATACTGACCGTTGCTATGAGACACACAGACCAGCTATTGACGTCATTCGAATTCACAGTACGATCCGACCCGGTTTAAGACCTCATAGCTCTACCCCATAACGTTGTACCTTTAAAGTCCTTTCACGCCTTAGTCATATGGCTTCATAGAGAAGATTGCATTCTGAGGTGTAGAAAATACACGAGAGAATGAAAGTTGGATTACAAAGTCATCTAAAGGAACAGAACGATCGAGTAAAGGGATGGAACTCTTTGACTGACCATTTAGGGCTTCTACAGGCAAGATGAGTGAGTGTGTGTGTGTGTGTGTGTGTGTGTGTGTGTGTGTGTGTGTGTGTGTGTGTGTGTGTGTGTGTGGAGAGAGAGAGACAGAGACAGAGAGAGAGGATGGCTTAGCTTCAATCAGCACTTGACTAAGAAGCGCGACTAGAATTATATTTTCTACATTTTGTGAAGTTGAGATTGGAAAGGGAGAAGGAGGAAAATATACGGAAAAGGGGCACTAGATAGAGTTTAATAACAATCCTCCTCCTCCTCCTCCTCCTGCTCCTCCTCCTCCTCCTCCTCCTCCTCCTCCTTCTCCTGCTCCTCCTCCTCCTCCTCCTCCTCATTAATAATAATAATGATGATCATAATAAAATAACATTATTATCATTTCCTTATTATTATTATTATTATTATTATTATTATTATTATTATTATTATTATTATTATTGTCGTTGTTATCACTATCATTATCATTCTCACGTAAGGAGGTTAATAATCATAATAACAATAAACATCATCACAACCACCAGCACAACATCATTATTATCAGCAGCAACAACAACAATGACAATAGCAACAAAAATAATAGCCATAACAACAACATCTGCGACAACGTTAACAACAACAACAACAATGTTTATCATTATCATCACCATCATGATAACAACAAATGAAGGAGAAAATGATTGTTTACAAGGATTATCTGAAAAAGTGAAATGACGAAGATTAAGATAAGTAAATCAACTAAAATTTTATAAAATCAACCAGCGGTTGAACTGATTCACCATAACACAAATGTATTGATGGATTACAATCTGGTGTTGTCAGGGATTTCACATTGAGATGAGTAAATGAACATAAACATCGAGAGTCTTCTGCTCAGATTACGTCCCTTACTTCACGCGTGTAAAAACGTTCCACATCCAGCGGAGAGGTGGAATCCAGTGAAGAGTACTGCAGTGTTAAAGCACGCGACAGAACATCTTTCAGAGAAATATCGTGATTTTTCCCGATTCTTAGAGGAACGAACAGTCGGTGCATGTGCTTTGAGAATTTCTAACTCTCGGGCTCTTAGACATGATCTGAAAATCACAAGAAACATGATGGACTCGATAAACAAAACGTAAACATGTGTTTGAAAAGGTGGTGTCCACGAATACATCTTGTACTTTAGTGTGCACATACAAACGCATGCATGCGCACACACACACGCACACACATGCAGACACACACATGCACACAAACACATGCACATGCGCACTGCATACAGTGGCACACACACACACACACACACACACACACACACACACACACACACACACACACACACACACTGTCACGGTCAAAAATGAACACAACCAAATTCGTGGTCAATCGCCACCAGCCCAGTCGGACTTAAGCCGAACTCAAATATTCTAGGCGTCAGGCAGACGGGCCCATGTGTCGGATCCAGCCAATTAAGCATAGGGGAGAGGCCCCACGGAGACGGTCTGTCCAGCCAGACGGACTAAGTAGCTGACCGACGCCTCGACGTCTGGTCAAACGAGTCTCGACGCCCGGATCAGACTCATCCGGCCAATTTGAGCACAGCGAGAGGCTAATCCTAATCCTCCACGGAAACAGCATCGGCCACGTAGACAGTCGGAGTGGCGGGACCAACGTCTCAATAGGTCTGCCCAGACCTATTGCAACGTCTGGGCCAGGCTGATCTAGCCAATTTACGACCAATGCCACCATTAGGTCGACGTCGCCGGAAAGGGAGAGGGAGAAGGTAGTGTGTGGTGGGGGTGAAATCAAGCTAATCAATTAAATGACCAATTGACCACCACAGAGAGTAAGGCGTGTAGGCGTGACTGTCATGTTTTGAATATCCAATGGAATTAGAGGGAGGTAACTTCGGGTACGAGGTGGTAAAAATACTGACCAATGGTACTGGCCCTTGGACACGGAGTTAGGGGGATAAAGTAATGCGTGAGTGAGAGAGACGGGGAGACAGACAGAGAGAGAGAGAGGAGGAGGTTCTGGATGTAGGTCTGCTCGAGAGAGAAGCAGAGAGATGAGGGGAGGAGAGAAGAGAACCAAGTTGAGAGATTAGCACGAGATAGTCTGCAGAGGGAGGACTAAAGAGAGATGTGGAGAGAGAGAGTTGCTAACTAATGAAAGAAAAAGAAAAAAAAAAGAAAAGAAAAGCAACCATGTCCATTTGATAGAGCAGACTAGAAGAGAGAGAGTGCAATGCGTTAATGCAGGAAGAAAGAAAGGAGAACAGATCGATGTTGATAGTCACTGTTCCATCTAAACCGGGGGGTTCGACCTCATACTTGGCCAGCGCCACTTTCATCGGCAGTCCAACCTGACCAACGCCAGCGGTCTAACCTGACCAGTGCCAGCAGTCCAGCCTGACCGGTGCCAGCAGTCTAACTTGACCAGTGCCAGCAGTTGTGTCATGTTGTGAAAGTGACAGTGAAAAGAAAAAAAAAGGAAAAGAGAAAAGACAGTGATTCATGAATAGTTAAGATCACCTGGCCAGGTAAAGTAGAAATCTATTTATACCCGGGTTAGTTAATGATGTTTTAGATAAATGATTTTGTGAAGTTCAGGAAAGAGAGAATGTTTTATTTTGTTTGATTCCATATGCATTGATGTTTCGTTCTATGATCATGTGTAGTAAAGTTATAGACTTTACTAGTGGTTTGATGTGACGAATGCATGATATATGAATGAGATTGTAAGCAAGCTGTGAGTGTGTTTGGGCTGTGCGCTAGTCCTTCCTCCATCGACATCACCGAGGTTGACAATTTATTGGCGAGCCTGCCAGGATATTCTGGCCCATTTATCATAATTGTTCAACTTCTCAGAGAGGAAGCTGGGTGGGATTCAAGTGTTGTAATCCTAAGACAAGGTGTTGTCTTACTGTATGTTCCCAAGATAGTTAAATACTAGGCTTGGCATTGCTTCCAAGATAGTAACACTAGGCTTGGCATTTCAGCCCCAGAGTACTTATTTCGCACAGATTGCCTATAATTCGCTCTCATAGTTGGGTCAGGCGCTAGGCGTCTTATAAAAACTAATTCCGTTGTCCCAAGCTAATATCATTCATAGGATTGTGCTATTACGTCACTCGTGTCGGTAACCACCAGTTTGGCTGTCGTAGTCATAAAATCTTGTTCAAAAAAAAAAAAAAAAAAAGTTATAATGGCGGAAGAAAAGAACACCCCTATTGAACAACTTGTGAGCGTCGATCGTGATTTAGGTTACTCGGGCGAAGAGCTGCGAGCATTCGTTGAAAACCAACAAAAGATGGAAAGAGATGAGCGAGCGGAAAGATGCCGTGTCGCAGTAGAAATAGCATTAGCAGAGCAGGAAAGGGTTAAAGCTAGCGAAACGCAGGAAACAGAAAGATTAAGGATTCAGGCTAACGTAACGCAGGAAACAGAAAGATTAAGGATTCAATTAGAGTTAGAAAAGGTGAGAATACAAAGGGAGACCACTGATGATGGTAGTTCAGTTTCCAGTGACCCTGTGCGCAGTTACGCCCCCGACCAAAGTTGCCAAAGTTCTCTGAAGGAACAGATTCGATTGATGCATACATCAGTCGTTTCGAAACGTTTGCGACCAGTCAGGGTTGGCCTTCAGAAGAGTGGGCAGTCATTTTGTCAGCGCTATTGACGGGTAAGGCATTACAGATTTTCACTGCATTGCCAGCAGACACCCAATCTGATTTTGGTGCTGTGAAGGAATCACTGATGAAGGGATTTGACCTCACAGAGGAAGGATTCAGAAAGAAATTTCGTTCAGCTAGATTGCAAGCAGGTGAAACGTACACTCAGTTTGGTGCACGTTTAGATCACTATTTTGATAAATGGTTAGAGTTGAGTGGTACGAAGAAGGAGTTCGCTGAATTGAAAGAGCTGGTTATGAAGGAGCAGATTTTGTCAGGTTGCGGCCCTGAGTTAACCATAATTTGAAAGAGAGACAGCCAGAGACAGCAGGGGGAGTTGTTGAAGTTCGCAGAGGTGTATAGAGAGGCACGTTTGGGCACTAAGGTGCAGGAGAAAAACAGGTGCTAGGCACAGGTGAGAAGAGTGCAAGGAGACTAGGGGAGTTTTCTGCACAGTCTGCAAACCCAGTGGTGGGGCAGAAAGGAGGACAAAGGGACAATAGGTGTTTCATTTGTCACAAGAAGGGACATGTGGCGAGGGACTGTCGCATGAGGTTCCAGAAGGCAGCAGCTTGCAAGAGGTGGATAAGGGTCGTCAAGGGAAACGACCTGCAGTGGAACCAACAGGGATCCAATCTGAAGAGGGTGGAGTGCAGCCTATGGCTAGCACTGGACAGCAGTCAGTGTCAGGGATGGAGGGCACTAGGCTGAGTGGTTCGTTACCAGTGGAAGAAGGGTGGATTGGCAGCAGAGGGTGAAAGTGTTACGAGACACTGGTTGTTCATGCGGTGTGGTGAGAACAACGTGGTCGAGAGAGGGGATTTGACAGGGCAAATCCAGACCTGTTACTCTAATCGATGGCACTGTGAGGGAGTTTCCAGTTGCTAAGATAGAAGTACGTACCCCTTACTTCTCAGGCGAGTTGTCTGCGTTGGTGATGGAGAAACACCTTCATGATTTGATCATTGGAAATATTCAGGGGCAAGGGAT
>CM031596.1:23833139-23838139 GCA_018398815.1 Conus ventricosus | reverse complement strand
CGTCATTTATCATCATTATCATCATCATCATCATCATCATCATCATCATCATCATCATCATCATCATCATCATCATCATCATCACAATATTAATGATTATATAAATGATAATGATAATAAACAACTACTTGTACTGCAGCATAGTTGGGATTGCTCCAAAAGTCGAACATTGTGCCATTTTTCGCTACATTGTCTCTGAAAGTTTCACTTTCAGTTTCATCAAGGAGGCGTCACTGCTTGCAGACTAGTCCATACATGCTACACCACATATACTAAGTTTTGAGAGCACACTGCGCATGATTATAAGCTGATGGATAAATGAATTAACAACCAAGATGAGAACATTTCAGAAGAGGGTCTTATGGCTACGACTTAGCAGATGTGCCCAGTGCGCTGGTCAGATCTTGAGAGGCATCTGAAAGGCATCTTGAATACAAACATGCAGAAGAGTGTAATGGAATGCTTATGGACCGATTAATACATGCCTTATCCTCCTCGCAAACCTTATATTTTGGAATCATTTTGCGTCTGAAGTTTCAGATTCTAGATAAGACATCACAATAATCAGACGATAATTGCTTTCAAGAAATAAGTGTCTGTATGAAGGCTAATGGTCAGTTTACTACGTTTTGTTTTGTTTTGGTGTTGTGTGTTTGGTGCTTGTTTTGAGCCTGTTATCGTTGTGGTTGTTATTGTTGTCGTAGTAGTTGTTGTTGTTTTGTACGACATTCCCTGGCCTAACATTTAAATTGAGTCCATGCAGCTTGTTCCAGTTCCCTCATACACAGACAGCTCTGTTTTCGTCTGGTCGCAGCCTTAGCATTACAGGCCACAAGGGATGTTGATTTCAGGTCGCTACCATCCCGCCCAGCAGAGGATATACAGCAGTGCTCCCTAGTCACAGAGACCCAGCAGTGCTCCCTAGTCACTGAGACACAGCAGTGCTCCCTAGTCACTGCGACACAGCAGTGCTCCCTAGTCACAGAGACACAGCAGTGCTCCCTAGTCACTGAGACACAGCAGTGCTCCCTAGTCACTGCGACACAGCAGTGCTCCCTAGTCACAGAGACACAGCAGTGCTCCCTAGTCACTGAGACCCAGCAGTGCTCCCTAGTCACAGAGACACAGCAGTGCTCCCTAGTCACTGAGACCCAGCAGTGCTCCCTAGTCACTAAGACACAGCAGTGCTCCCTAGTCACTGAGACACAGCAGTGCTCCCTAGTCACTGAGACACAGCAGTGCTCCCTAGTCACAGAGACCCAGCAGTGCTTCCTAGTCACTGAGACCCAGCAGTGCTCCCTAGTCACTGAGACCCAGCAGTGCTCCCTAGTCACTGAGACACAGCAGTGCTCCCTAGTCACAGAGACACAGCAATGCTCCCTAGTAACAAAGACACAGCAGCGCTCCCTAGTCACTGAGACACAGCAGTGCTCCCTAGTCACTGAGACACAGCAATGCTCCCTAGTAACAGAGACACAGCAGTGCTCCCTAGTCACTGAGACACAGCAGTGCTCCATAGTCACTGAGACACAGCAGTGCTCCCTAGTCACTGAGACACAGCAGTGCTCCCTAGTCACTGAAACACAGCAGTGCTGCTCCCTAGTCACTGAGACACAGCAGTGCTCCCTAGTCACTGAGACCCAGCAGTGCTCCCTAGTCACTGAGACACAGCAGTGCTCCCTAGTCACTGAGACACAGCAGTGCTCCCTAGTCACAGCAGTGCTCCCGAGTATCAGAGACACAACAGTGCTCCCTAGTCAATGAGACACAGCAGTGATGCTCCCTAGTCACTGAGACACAGCAATGCTGCTCCCTAGTCACTGAGACACAGCAGTGCTGCTCCCTAGTCACTGAGACACAGCAGTGCTCCCTTGTCACTGAGACACAGCAATGCTCCCTAGTCACTGAGACACAGCAATGCTCCCTAGTATCAGAGACACAGCAGTGCTCCCTAGTCACTGAGACAAAGCAGTGCTCCCTAGTCACTGAGACAGAGCCGAGCTGCTACCTAGTCACTGAGACACAGCAGTGATGCTCACTAGTCACTGAGACACAGCAGTGCTCCCTAGTCACTGAGACACAGCAGTGCTCCCTAGTCACTGAGACACAGCAGTGCTGCTCTCTAGTCACTGAGACACAGCAGTGATCCCTAGTCACTGAGACACAGCAGTGTTCACTAGTCACTGAGACACAGCAGTGCTCCCTAGTCACTGAGACACAGCAGTGCTCCCTAGTCACTGAGACACAGCAGTGCACCCTAGTCACTGAGACACAGCAGTGCATCCTAGTCACTGAGACACAGCAGTGCTGCCTAGTCACTGAGACACAGCAGTGCACCCTAGTCACTGAGACACAGCAGTGCTGCCTAGTCACTGAGACACAGCAGTGCTCCCTAGTCACTGAGACACAGCAATGTTCCCTAGTCACTGAGACACAGCAATGCTCCCTACTCACTGAGACACAGCAGTGCTCCCTAGTCACTGAGACACAGCAGTGCTCCCTAGTCATTGAGACACAGCAGTGCTCCCTAGTCACTGAGACACAGCAGTGCTGCTCCCTAGTCACTGAGACACAGCAGTGCTCCCTAGTCACTGAGACACAGCAGCGCTCCCTAGTCACTGAGACCTAGCAGTGCTCCCTAGTCACTGAGACACAGCAGTGCTGCTCCCTAGTCACTGAGACACAACAGTGCTCCCTAGTCACTGAGACCAAGCAATGCTCCCTAGTCACTGAGACACAGCAATGCTCCCTAGTCACTGAGACACAGCAGTGCTCCCTAGTCACTGAGACACAGCAGTGCTGCTCCCTAGTCACAGAGATACAGCAGTGCTCCCTAGTCACTGAGACACAGCAGTGCTCCCTAGTCACGGAGACACAGCAGTGCTCCCTAGTCACGGAGACACAGCAGTGCTGCTCCCTAGTCACGGAGACACAGCAGTGCTCCCTAGTCACGGAGACACAGCAGTGCTCCCTAATCACGGAGACACAGCAGTGCTGCTCCCTAGTCACAGAGATACAGCAATGCTCCCTAGTCACTGAGACACAGCAGTGCTCCCTAGTCACTGAGACACAGCAGTGCTCCCTAGTCACAGAGATACAGCAGTGCTCCCTAGTCACGGAGACACAGCAGTGCTGCTCCCTAGTCACGGAGACACAGCAGTGCTCCTTAGTCACGGAGACACAGCAGTGCTCCCTAATCACGGAGACACAGCAGTGCTGCTCCCTAGTCACAGAGATGCAGCAGTGCTCCCTAGTCACTGAGACACAGCAGTGTTCCCTAGTCACGGAGACACAGCAGTGCTCCCTAGTCACTTCATTTGTATTCAGTGGTACCAGTTCTTGTCCAGCACAGAAAGGCACCACCCAGTGAGCCTTAAAAT
Organism: Conus ventricosus; assembly: GCA_018398815.1. Taxonomy (NCBI): domain Eukaryota; kingdom Metazoa; phylum Mollusca; class Gastropoda; order Neogastropoda; family Conidae; genus Conus; species Conus ventricosus. Next base: position 23,834,759 of record CM031596.1, on the reverse strand, counting down.
CACAATAATAACTGCTGCATCGTAGAGCCAGGTTGATAAAGCGTCCGCAATTTGAGAGCGCCACTTCGTCCATTTCATTAACCTCTCCCTCCCCCGACTGAGTTTGTCAATACCGATGCCATCAACACGAACGCACCATGGGGCCACAGAATTTGAGATGTTTGTATGATGATCACTAAGAGAGAAAATGGTGTTGCCACTGCTGTGAAGTTCCTTTGAGGTGAGTAATCCCATGGTATGGCTGCACTTTACGCTTCCTTTTATAATTTGTAATCAAATAACATAATTACGCTAAAAGTACTCTCTCTCTCTCTCTCTCCTCTCTCTCTCTCTCTCTCTCTCTCTCTCTCTCTCTCTCTCTCTCTCTCTCTCTCTCTCTGTTTTTTTTATTCACTTTTTTCCCAGTTTTTGTGACACATTCATCTGCTTTTAAAATTTGTTTCATTTTTTGCCCTCAGTCATCTCGTTTTGAAACTAACTTTTTCTTTAAAAAAAAATGTTATCACTGTTATATGTTATACACAGTTCGTGTAAACAAGAACACAGATGAGTAATTAATAATCGTATATGCCTTTTCAATGCTCTTTCAACACGAGGTACCCTGCATGCATGTGGATAGATGGAGAGTGAATGGAGACATCCAAGCATTGTCTGTTGTCCACTGAAATGGCGTGATGTAAGTTCAGGCAGCAGCAACATCGTTGTTTCTGAGGCTGTTGCGCACCCCAAACGTGACAGTAATGCTAACGATCGTTGTATCATGTGGGAGAGTTGGGGAGGGTGGAGGAGATCATGACCGAATCTCCACTTTGCCCACCCTCGCCACGCCGCCTCCCCTTTTCCTGCTTCCTCACCAACCTGTTGGCCACATAAGAAAATAAACTGAAATCAGTAAAAACAAAACAAAAAAAATTAAAAAAGAAAAAAAGAAAAAATGAGGAACAAGAAGGAAGAAACCCCGTAGTAGACAACTGTAGTTTATAATCACTAATTTTTTTTTTTTATGGAATGGGGGAACAAAGGGAGAGAGGGTATTTCATGTGCTAAACGAGGAGAAGACCCTGCCTGCAACTCAACAGACACTGGGCCTCTGTAGACTTTTGCCATCCCCACTCATCCAAAGACATCTTACCTTCTCTCCTCCTCTACACTCAAAAAGCCCCCCCTCATCCTCCCTCCACCTGCTCCCTCCTTCCAGCACCAAGTGATGTGTATGCGCCGGAGTAACTCGAGAAAACAGAGAATTCTGTCTGCTTTTAACTCTCAGTGATCAAAAAGCGCTCTTTGTTGGCTAGTTTTCTCTCTGAAAAAAAAAAAGAAAAAGAAAGGAAGATGTTGGTTGGCGATTTACCCTTAATTGCTTTCGGTTTCTCTTAACTGGCACCGGCTGTCAGAGCTTGGGGTTTTTTTGTCCTGGAAGAAAAGAGGCCGAGAGTGAAGCCAGGGGTTCAGACGCTCAGCGGAAAGCTTCGGCCAGATGTCATTAACTTCGTCGCCGGCGGATTTACAGAGACTCAGCTCTTCCCCGCACTGGCTGTAACTACGGTCACTGTCTTCCAACACCCGTGATGTCATTACTTTGAGGGTCATTCTCTTGAAATAACATGAAGGGAAGGAACG
>CM031596.1:23813139-23815639 GCA_018398815.1 Conus ventricosus | reverse complement strand
ACAGACAAACAGACAGAGGGAGTGCGAGAGGGAGGGAGGGGGCGATTTATCTGCGTGTGTGTCAGTTTGTATGTGTGTGTGTGTGTATGTGTGTGTGAGTGTGTGTGTGTGTGTGTGTGTGTGTGTGTGTGTGTGTGTGTGTGTGTGTGTGTGTGTGTGTGTGTGTGTGGTGTGTGCCTGTGTCTCTGTCACAGACACAGAGAGAGAGAGAGAGAGAGAGAGAGAGAGAGAGAGAGAGAGAGAGAGAGAGGAGAGAGAGAGAGAGAGAGAGAGAGAGGAGAGAGAGAGAGAGAGACAAAGAGAGAGAATTCATCTCTTTACTCAGAGCTAAACAGAAATCATTCTTTTGAATGTCAAAGCAGACCCTACAATTCTCAGTAGTAGCAGGTAACCTCCTTGCATGGCTCGATCAGAAGCCACTGGCAGAGCGGCAGCACTCAGGAGGCGCTATCAGACCACGGGAGGCGAAAAGATGGATGGAGAGAGAGAGAGAGAGAGAGAGGAGAGAGAGAGAGAGAGAGAGAGAGAGAGGGAGGGAGGGAGGGAGGAGGGAGGGGAGACGAAGCGGGGGTGGGGGGTTGATGTGGGAGGGGCGGGGGGCAAGAAGAGGGAGAGGGAGGGCAGAAAGGCAGTGGAGAAGGAGTTGGGGAAGGGGGTGTAGAGGTGGATTGGATAGATTCAGAAACACTCGGAATGTACAAGAAACTACGGCAAAGGGGAAGAAAGGCAGGGGGTGGGGGGTGGGGGGCGGGGAGAGACCCCGGGTTTTTCCAAGCAAGAAAGATAGAAGACTTGTGTCAAACCTGCAACATACAAACTGTCGCTATCTACATTAAGACTCTGCCAAGAAGATTTGTTTGTTTGTTTCAGGATAGCAGGTCGGTCCTGAATCAGATCTCATGGGCCATTATGTTCATACCAAGGAGGAATTATGGAGGTCAGCATTCCAAGGCTTTAGAATGAGACTTTCGTATTTGTCTCTTGTAACAAGCAATGAGTGGGAAATACTGGTGAACGAAACCCTTGCACACACCTTAATCACTTTCCATCGTTTGACCATGAGAAAGTCATGGCATGACTTGTGGAATACGGAAATAAAAACCTCCAAAAATGGATTGGTGCATGTTTCTATACGATGGTCAGGAAATGGGCAGAGGCAAACTTAATAGTCGGATGTAGAAACTAATGCATTTCCATAAATGTTACCAATATTGAGAGTCAGAGTTCTAACTGACGACGACGACGATAACGACGACACCAACCACGACGATGAAAAAGGATGTTGTCGTTGTCCTCGGTTAGAACTCTGACGTTTTTGCACATGTGGTCGCTTTTAAATCCTACCATAAAGATTGATACAAAGATGAAGAAGGAGAAGATGAAGAAGGAGAAGATAAAGGAGAAGATGAAGAAGAAGAAGATAAAGAAGGAGAAGATAAAGAAGGAGAAGATAAAGAAGGAGAAGATAAAGAAGGAGAAGATAAAGAAGAAGAAGATAAAGAAGGTGAAGATGGAGAAGGAGGAGCAGCAGCAGCGGTAGAAAAAAACGAAGACGGGGAAGAGGGGGGGGGGGGGTGCAGAAGAAATATAAGAAGGCCATACCCAAGCTATCATGATCAAAGACAGAGTGAGAAAACGCACATGCTAACTCACACACACACACACACACACACACACACACACACACACACACACACACACACACACACACACACACACTTACACACACACACTTACACACTTACACACACACACACACACACACACACACACACTGTAATGTATAGAGCTTGCCCAGTGCTCCAAAAGATGTCACTGCTCTAACGTTTTAATTACTACGTGAGGCCAATATATTGGCCCGCTCGGTAGACTACTAGAGGCCAATATATTGGCCCTGTTTGAATTTCCCAGAACGCGTCGGTCTATGCCTATCAGAGTCGTGCTTTTGGTTAGCCAATCAGAAGCAGCGCTCGTCGCATTCCTTCAGAAACACACTTCCGTCAAAAGAATCTGGTTTTCACTGCGATTTTGACCGACATTACCTTGATTTATCGACACAATGAGCGACGCTGAGAGCGATTTGGAGGACGACAACATTCCTCATGACACAAGCGACGAATCCATCGGAGATAGCGACTCTGACGGGGATTATGAAGGTAATTACAGTTGTTTTCATTCGTAGTTGACTCGACAACGTGACTCGACAACGTGGTCTGTAAACATGTGTACGATGGTTGTTGATAACTTGTATTGGTGATCTGTTTTGATTAGTGTTTGTTTACGTAGTGACAGCTCATGAACAAGTGTGTTAGCTTATTATTGTGTTACTTTATGCTTAGAAAAACGATAAATGTCAAATAAAAAGAGTAGTTTAGACATGAATAAGAGACGGTGTGGCGAAGTAGCTGTCTTTGTGCAGAACCTTGGTCATATCAGGTGCTTGTATGTAACTTTTGAAGTGGGCGTGTCACTCAAGTTGACAAAACAGCTGGCATTATAT
>CM031596.1:23775639-23783139 GCA_018398815.1 Conus ventricosus | reverse complement strand
ACACACACACACACACACACACACACACACACACACACACACACACACACACACACACACACACACACACACAAACAACACCACACCACACCACACCACACCACACCACACCACACGCACGCACGCACGCACGCACGCACGCACGCACGCACGCACGCACGCATACACACACACACACACACACACACACCACGCACGCACGCACGCACGCACGCACGCACGCACGCACGCACGCACGCACGCACGCACGCACGCACGCACGCACGCACGCACGCACGCGCGCACGCACACACACACACACACACACACACACACACACACACACACACACACACACACACACACACACAAGCGCAAATAGAAAAAAAGGAGAAAAAACTTTGAGCTGAAAGCGGGGAAAATGGAGGCGCCAACTTAAATTACACGATCAATCCATCAACAACAAAAAATTCCAAACATATGCATAGTGAAATAGCATAGAACAAGAAACGTCCAAATATATTTAGTCCGAAGCAATAGAACTAACCTTGGAGAACTTTGTCCGTGCTTCTTTCTGGCACAGAGTATGTTTTGTACAGTGTGAAATCAAAATGTTGCAAGCTTTCAAGCTTTCAAACAGCAGCTCAAGTAACGTTAGGAAAGAATGGTGGTTGTAGGGTTTTTTGTGGGTTTTTTTGGGTGGGGTGGGGGTGGGGGGTTGGGGGGCAGCTTTCACTCTGGAAGATGGAGGAAGGAAACAGGTGGAGCAGTGGAATAGAATGGAGGGGGTGAAGTATGGCAAAGAAAGGTATGCATCTCGTGTATATAAAAAAAACTGTCTCTGTCTCTCTTGTCTTTCTGTCTCTGTGTCCGTCTCTGTCTCGATCTCTGTCTTTCTGTCTCTTTGTCTCTGTCTCTGTCTGTCTGTCTGTCTGTCTGTCTGTCTCTGTCTGTCTCTGTCTGTCTGTCTCTCTCTTCCTCTCTCTCTCTCTCTCTCTCTCTCTCTCTCTCTCTCTCTCTCTCTCTCTCCACAACACATTTGTTTTTTTGTCTTGAAAACAAACTACTAAGAAAACATCATGTCACGTCATTGTGCTTAATGACACGACCGCTTTAAAAGACAGTTCTCGGCCATTAAAAAAAAATCAGAGCCCAGAGAATGAGTGGGAGGAGCTGGGGTTTCCTGTGCAGTAACAGGTTCAAAACAAGAAAACATCGCTTTTAGACAGTTGCTAAGTGAGGCCACCGCAGGCGCAAATCTGAACAAATCTTTAAACAAATTCAGTGCTGTATCTGACAAACATGAACAAACGAATCACAAGACAAAGCACGACGCGCTTCGACCTCTTGGGTCTTCTTCAGGCAAGAAAAACAACACTCAGGACACCGAGTATGAAGAACGAGCAATCACGAGGTAAGTAATATCAGGTGTCCCTGTGGCTCAGTGGTTATCGTTCTTCATTTTCGTTGTCCTGGGTGTTGTTCATCTTGCCTGAAGAAGAGGTCGAAACGCGTCGTGTTTTGTCTTGTAATTCGTTTGTTCATGTTTGTCAGATATAGTACCTTAATCTTTGTTAAAGAATCGGTTAAAGAATAAACACCTAACTAATCAGGCGTAAGGTGTACTCGGCTCTGAGAAAAAAAATGGAAGTAACGACACTTGTTCCTTTTGTGATCTTCCCTCTCCCGTCTTCCTTACACTGTCAGTAGCATGGTTTCCCCATTGCCCAATCCGACTGCCATAAACACATCCATATTCTGGTTGGCTCGTGTCGAAGCTTCAATAATGAGAGTCCAAAGCGAATATCAGATTCGCATGGAAAAAGGATGGAAAGGTGATGTTTTCAACTTCATAAACAAATCAGAACGACATCGGAAGAGCGCAGCCCCCCCCCCCCCCCCCCCCCCTCCCCCATTAAGATTGGATGGATCTGGGAGAGAAAAAAATCATTCCTGCAAAGGAAATAATCGTAGATATGGACTGAACGTTTTACCACTCATATACCATTTAATTAGCCTGAAGAAGGTTTGTAATAAACCGAAAATTATTTTCTTACAACGGCGTTACCGGTTTACTTGTTTGAGTCTTATACCATTTAATTAGATGTGATCAATACAAAATATTAGCCTTGATATCATTCGAAAAATGTATCTTAAATTCGTAAATGTACCTCCACAGTGCTCATGCTCAGTAAAAAGTTTGTCGTAATCTTGATGATTGGATGCTGGATCGGCCAGTTGATCCGGATCGGTGCCTTACATCGCACCACTATATTACGGCTTTGTTATTGGACCGCATTTCTTTTTTCCACTGAAGTTCCAGTAATAAGACAAGTCCTTCTTGCGTTATCTTTTTAGAAGACAGACACAGCAAGTAAACCAGCAGATGTGGTTGAACACTTGGTAATATGGCGGTCCTAAAGCTGGAAAAGTAGACAGTTGCAATGGTGTCTTGGATTTACCGAGGGGATCACATGTGGCGGAGCAACAATCATTAATTAAAATAAAAAATAAAAAATAAAAAAGGAGAGAGAGAAGTGTTGATGTGATAGCAAAGCTGTCTGAAACAGAGTTCTGTTCAGATCAGGGAGACGAATTGACTATGAAGACAATGACAATGTTGAGTAGAACTACGATGACGGCAGACCACTTTATAATCCTCTAACACCCACAGGGTAGTTGCGACCGATCTATCCCACCCTTGAACATCCATAGGGCAATGGGATGATCTCCACCATCCTCGGATCTATGTAGGGCACGAGGACGATCTGTCCTGTCCCCGACATCCATGAGACTAGTCATCATCTGTTCTATCTTTCGACGTCCAAAGGATATAAAGAAGATCTTCCTGTCCTGGACATCCATGGGCACAGTGTCAATATCCCCTGTCCACGAATATCCATGGGGCAAAGGGACGATCTCTCCTATCCTGAAATCCTTTCGGTACGACAACGATCTCTCCCATTCCCAGACAACCATACACACAGTGACGATCTCTCCCACTCTGCAGCTTCAAGTTTCTGCCATCCTCACAAACACAGTGAAACAGACAGACAAGGTTCTGACGGGGCTGACTACTATTGTGACTTGTTGATTGAAGATGTTCACCCCGTCATCATTGTAATGGTCAACCACATACTTTAAATTTCAGATAGCTTCAGCAAACGCGCCTCATCCTTCTCCAAGTAAAGCAGACAAGGAACCTTCCATTCCTAGTCGTCAAAAGCCGTATATGCTGAGAATGCGTCGACACCAAACCCAGCTAACAACAAGGTAGTGGCTTGGAAAGTCAGATATACGTCAAGATAGCCAGGGGCGGTTAGGGGCAATTCACTCCAAGAGCGAGTCCACGGAGTGGAAGCTAAGTGCAGAAGTTGGAAGGCCTGTGTAAGTATCGCAGATAATCCCTGCCAATCGGGTGATGCTCTATTTATAGTATGCTGAAAAGAAAACAAAAACTCATACGAACGATTAGATTTATTTAAACGTCGTTCTTAAAGATGCCATTAATCTTGTGAACATTAGGATTAAGCGCATTAGTCATGAAGATCAAGGAATCAGACATTGCATTGTTAAAATCTCTCTCTCTCTCTCTCTCTCTCTCTTCTCTCATCTCTCTCTCTCTCTCTCTCTCTCTCTCTCTTTCTCTCTCTCTCTCTCTCTCTCTCTCTCTCTCTCTCTCTCTCTCTCAGATTCAAATATTTGAATAGTGTGTCTTTGCAAGTTTCTAAGCACTGTAAATATACTCGCCATCGATCGGCTCTCTCACGGTGATTATCTGTTTGAAAGACCAGCGCAGACAAATACGCCATCTGAAAAGAAAAGATCTTAACCACGAACAAACCCTCCCTAACACCCCCCCCCCCCCTCTCGTCCCTCCACCTCTTCTCCTTCAACCAAGTCAGTGGTAAGGCTTCACTTATGGGTTTATAGAATCAATTTAGCCAATTAGATCATTCAGTGGTGATATCAGTTAATTGGCCTGCTTATCAAAACAGCACGGAGAGAAAATTGAATCACCGAGATGCGAAACCTCATAGCAAGTATCAGACCAGGATGTTACAACTTGAGGACTTCATGAAGAGAAGGGAAAATCACAAAGCTTCGCGCATTACTACAATTTTGTTTTGTGCTTGTCGTTCTTCCTCAGTTGCAAATATAGGCGTAACACGTAAGCCTTGATTGCCTTGATTCTTGTAAGTGGTGGAATGCATTCTCAGTGGGGTTTTCCCTGGCATACACGGGGTAGATTCAGAGGAAAATTGATGGAAACTTAGTTTGCTTGACCAGGCCTGATCCTACGATGTCCACGGTTTTCATCATGATTGCATTTGAATGCGTCTTTAAACTGTGATGATCGTGAACTCGATTGCTTGCATGTCAGATTTTAGAAACTGAAACCTGTTGGTCAATCCCCCGACCCTCAGACACCCAGCCCCCCCCCCCCCCCCCCCCCCCCCCCCCCCCCCCCCTCTCTCTCTCTTCTCTCTCTCTCTCTCTCTCTCTCTCTCTCTCTCTCTCTCTCTCTCTCTCTCTCTCTCTCCTCTCTCTCTCTCTCTCTCTCATTGTCCAAACGCCCATCTCTTCTTTTTTTCTCCAGCAATGCAAGGTTTGTCGTATTTTCATTTTCCCCCTAATGTTATGTTATTTCTCGTACGTTTCCTGGAGATGTTTAAGTTTACGTTTGCCATGAAAGTGGCTATTGGGTATGATCTCTCTCTCTCTTCTCTCTCCTCTCTCTCTCTACTCTCTTCCTCTCTCTCTCTCTCTCTCTCTCTGTATAACTGAAATGTGTGAATTGTGTCTATTTGCAATCCTTACACGCATTGTAAATTTACTCGCCATTGGTCGACCTTCAATTAATTCGCGTCCTTATCACAACAGTCACGGTTAAAAAAAAAACAACTTTCAACTCCCCGAGAATAGGAACCTCATTGCAAGTTTTCACCCAGATCTGAAGTGGTCAGGAAATTTGAGCAGTAAAGTAAAATTACGAAGCTTACATATTCCACACATTTTGTTTTTGGTATAATTATGCTGTAGTTCACCAGCACTAGAAAACAGGAAAAGGACGTGAGCCTTGATTGTCTTATACTTTTAAGTGGTGGAACTGCATTCTCAGTGTGATTTTCTCTGGTATTGAATGGGGTGGATTCTACAAAACAGTCTGAAGGGCCGTCAGGCTTGCTTGACCAAGTTTGGAACTACAGATGTCCATGATTCATTTAAGGAAATGTCGTGACGACATTCGAAGCGTTCCCTACATGATGCTGTCTTAACGCGTTTTCCTTGTTATCAGCTTTTGGAAACTGTCATTAGTCTTTCTAGCCCTAAACACCGAACGCCTTCTCTCTCTCTCCTCCTCTCTCTCTCTCTCTCTCTCCTCTCTCTCCTCTCTCTCTCTCTCTCTCTCTCTTCTCCTCTCTCTCTCTCTCTCTCGTCTCTTCTCCTTCTCTCCCCCCCCCATACTGTAACACTAGGCACTCCCATTTACATCTGAAATCCACAGACATGGTCAGTCACTGAATTGAGTTTCAGAAGCTGTCCATTTTCAGACGATGTCAGATTTTGAGACGCTATCAAAGTTTGAAAGCTGTCAGATTTTTCTCGGATCTTGTCACGTTTTCTGCAGCAATTCTTGTTTGAGTTTCAGGTAATGTCATGGCCCCCTTTCCCCCCTGTCTATCCTCTCCATTCTCCCTCCCCTCCACCCTCTCTGTCGTCTGTCTGTCTGTCTGTCTGTCTGTCTGTCTGTCTGTCTCTCTCTCTCTCTCTCTCTCTCTCTCTCTCTCTCTCTCTCTCTCTCTCTCTCTCTCTCTCTCGTAATATCATAGAGAGAAAAAACAGACACAAAACGAAAACAGACAGACAGGTAGACAGACAGACAGAGATAGAAAGACAGAGGGCAGATGCAGAGAGAGAGAGAGAGAGAAAAGAGAGAGAGAGAGAGAGAGAGAGAGAGAGAAGAGAGAGAGAGAGAGAGAGAGAGAGATGTGGAGGTCGACGAAAGAAGGGCGCGAAGGCGGTGAGGGGGGGGGGGGGAGGCATGTACCAGGGTTGGGTCCATATTTCCTAGAACCTATCCCATCCACTGTCCTAATATAGAAGAAAACAAACGCTGAATGGTTCTGAATGTAGCATCCACTGGAAAAAAATATTGTCGTAACATTCCATTATCATTAACCATTGCTGATAATGTTAAAATTACCTCATCCCCTTGCCCTGCCTCTTTTTCACTAACCACCAAGATTTTTCCCCCTTGCTTTAACACCTTTTGGACTGTGTGGATCTTTGGCTGAGCGAGATCCCTTTTTTTTTTTGGCTGCGCAAATAGCGTGGGGAGTAATATCACTTTGGAGGACTTGGACGGTGAGATAGAAACAACAACAATAAGAAAGAAAGACATTGCTGCTCCTACTATCCTCCTTCCCTTCGCTTCTGCCATTATTCCGCCACTGTCCCTCATCCGGTCAATGGGAGAGGTTTCCCACCTATCTCCTCGTCATCTCAACCCATCCCCCTTTCATTCCGTCCATCTGCGTCGTCTCTTGCTGTAAACGAGCTACGTTTTGTTATCACCCCTGACCTCCTCCGCCACTGTAGGCCTCTAAACGTCTACATGGAAATGACATTCTTCCCAGCGGTTCAAATAACCTGCCCCCAAAAGAGAGAGAGAGAGAGAGAGATAGAGAGAGAGAGAGAGAGAGGAGAGAGAGAGAGGAGAGAGAGAGGAGAGAGAGAGAGAGAAAGACGGAGAAAGAGAGAGAGAGAGAGAGAGTTCAGATAATCTGCCCCCCAGAGAGAGAGAGAGAGAGAGAAGAGAGAGAGAGAGAGAGAGCTCTTGCAGGAACAAAAGAAGGTATTAAAACCCTGCTTGGGGAGGAGGGTTAGAAAGTTTATGACAACAGGCCAGGAAACAACCCCCCACGGTACAAGTTGAAAGCTCAGTCACTGAAATCGGCTATGACGTCAGTTCACCAGCCAACCAAAGACGCCCACGTACCCAATGTGCTGCCGTTGATTGGTCAATGGATGTTATCGTGGAATGACGTCAATACGGAGAGATACGCGGTGAACAGAAATCAAACGGATGCGAATGTCTGTGTGTGTGTCTCTGTCACTCGCTTGGTATGTGTGTGTGTGTGTGTGTGTGTGTGTGTGCGTGTGTGTGTCTGTGTGTGTCTGTGTGTGTCTGTGTGTCTGTAACTCTGTGTGTGTGAACAAGAACAAGAACAAGAACAAGAACAAGAACATATTTTATTGCCATATGAAAACCAGAGGTTTTGTGGGGCACAGATGATCAAGTTCAGACATTCAACTAAACTAAACTAATCCTAGCGTTGTCACATCTTGCAACATAACATCATTAGTAGCAGAAAGAAAAGCATAGTGTGTATCAGAGTCTGATTAAATTTTCTGTCTCCGAAGAGAAAAACACAACAGGATATACTGGGCAAGTACAGGTTGGAAGCAGTCCAATAACATAAGCTCGAGGGTTTGTCATGTTAGTCTGTGGTGGAA
>CM031596.1:23755639-23760639 GCA_018398815.1 Conus ventricosus | reverse complement strand
TTAGGAGTCACTTCCTTTTTAAAGCAAACAAAGTGACGTTTGCCACAGAAATAAATAACAGTCTTTCACAGAGCCTGTAGTGTTTTTGTGCGTGTTGCCTCGTAAATTCCAGCATTTAGTATAAAGGATGTTCATCACAGACTGCCCATCATAAAGCTACATCACCTTTTACAAGAAAAAAAAAGTTCTCTAGAGGAGTGGGATAGTGTTCCCATCACAACAAGAGCTGAAGCAGCTGCTAACTATTTGTGAAAGATACCGTTCCATAGATCTCAGCACTAGATAAGCATATGTTGGTGACTCCTCACAGCACTAGATAAGCATATGTTGGTGACTCCTCTCAGCACTAGATAAACACATGTTGGTGACTCCTCTCAGCACTAGATAAGCACATGTTGGTGACTCCTCTCAGCACTAGATAAGCACATGTTGGCGACTCCTCTCAGCACTAGATAAGCACATGTTGGTGACTCCTCTCAGCACTAGATAAGCACATGTTGGTGACTCCTCTCAGCACTAGATAAGCACATGTTGGTGACTCCTCTCAGCACTAGATAAGCACATGTTGGTGACTCCTCTCAGCACTAGATAAGCACATGTTGGTGACTCCTCTCAGCACTAACAAGCACATGTGGTGACTCCTCTCAGCACTAGATAAGCCCATGTTGGTCACTCCTCTCAGCACTAGACATGTTGGTGATTCCTCTCAGCACTAGATAAGCACATGTTGGTGACTCCTCTCAGCACTAGATAACACATGTTGTGACTCCTCTCAGCACTAGACATGTTGGTGACTCCTCTCAGCACTAGATAAGCACATGTTGGTGACTCCTCTAGCATAGATAAGCACATGTTGGTGACTCCTCTCAGCACTAGATAAGCACATTTGGTGACTCCTCTCAGCACTAGATAAGCACATGTTGGTGACTCCTCTCAGCACTAGATAAGCACATGTTGGTGACTCCTCTCAGCACTAGATAAGCACATGTTGGTGACTCCTCTCAGCACTAGACAAGCACATGTTGGTGACTCTCTCAGCACTAGATAAGCACATGTTGGTGACTCCTCTCAGCACTAGACATGTTGGTGACTCCTCTCAGCACTAGATAAGCACATGTTGGTGACTCCTCTCAGCACTAGATAAGCACATGTTGGTGACTCCTCTCAGCACTAGACATGTTGGTGACTGCTCTCAGCACTAGATAAGCACATGTTGGTGACTCCTCTCACACTAGATAAGCACATGTTGGTGACTCCTCTCAGCACTAGATAAGCACATGTTGGTGACTCCTCTCAGCACTAGATAAACACATGTTGTGACTCCTCTCAGCACTAGACAAGCACATGTTGGTGACTCCTCTCAGCACTAGATAAGCACATGTTGGTGACTCCTCTCAGCACTAGATAAGCACATGTTGGTGACTCCTCTCAGCACTTGACAAGCACATGTTGGTGACTCCTCTCAGCACTAGATAAGCACATGTTGGTGACTCCTCTCAGCACTAGATAAGCACATGTTGGTGACTCCTCTCAGCACTAGATAAGCACATGTTGGTGACTCCTCTCAGCACTAGACAAGCACATGTTGGTGACTCCTCTCACTTCCACACTGAACATCCACGGAGCTTCGTCCTCTTTCAAAAGATAGAACTGACCTACTTCTGAGTGTCCCAGATATGCATGACATGATTCAGCCTGTCTATTTCCAGACCATTCTGGGAAGATATGATTTAAAATCAGGCAAATCCAAGCGAGTCCATTTGATTATTTCAGGTTCGGAAGACTGGCCTACATCTGCCTACTTTTACAGCCCCATTGACAGCTGGTAAGTAGATTTAGGCTATCAGTGTCACTGTTTACACAGCATTGATTAGATTTCAATTGGCACTGGGTGCTGATACTGATATCTTAGGAAATGTGTGCGGAGTTCCACATGGCAAAAAGGTGCATGCAGTGACGCCACGCCTGAGACAGCAGCTGGGAACAGTGATTATCCGGAGATTCAAAGCCAGTGCACACCTCTTTCCACGCTTCCCCTCAATCAGCCTCTTCCATCTCTAGCCAAAGGCCTGCACTACACGTCGTGTCTTTGATAAACTGACAAGTTGAATTCACGCTCCACTTCCAGTATACAAATGTGCAATGAGTTGCAGAGATATGAGAAGCATTGGAGCTCCCTTCCTCCTCTCTCTCTCTCTCTTCTCTCTCTCTCTCTCTCTCTCTCCTCTCTCTCTCTCTCTCATCTCTTCTCTCTCTCTCTCTCTCTCTCTAACATGAGTGCAATCTAAGACATGCTCCCTGTAGTACCCAGAGACGTTTAAAACTAATGCACTTGGCGAATCTGTGCCTACTGTTCCACCGTTCGTTGCCTCAAAATACATCAGAAGTGTTTTGGTCCTAAGCGCCTTACACTCTAAGGGGCCGGGCCGCATCCAGGTCAGGGCTAGACTCCCAGATACCCCTCCACTGCCCCAGATACCCCTCCACTGCCCCAGATACCCCTCCACTGCCCCAGATACCCATCACTGCCCCAATACCCCTCCACTGCCCCAGATACCCTCCACTGCCCCAGATACCCCTCCACTGCCCCAGATGCCCCTCCACTGCCCCAGATACCCCTCCACTGCCCCAGATACCCCTCCACTGCCCCAGATACCCCTCCACTGCCCCAGATACCCCTCCACTGCCCCAGATACTCCTCCACTGCCCCAGATACCCCTCCACTGCCCCAGATACCCCTCCACTGCCCCAGATGCCCTCCACTGCCCCAGATACCCCTCCACTGCCCCAGATGCCCCTCCACTGCCCCAGATACCCCTCCACTGCCCAGATACCCCTCCACTGCCCCAGATACCCCTCCACTGCCCAGATACCCCTCCACTGCCCCAGATGCCCCTCCACTGCCCCAGACACCCCTCCACTGCCCAGATACCCCTCCACTGCCCCAGATACCCCTCCACTGCCCCAGATACCCCTCCACTGCCCCAGATGCCCCTCCACTGCCCAGATGCCCCTACCACTGCCCCAGATGCCCCTCCACTGCCCCAGATACCCTCACTGCTCTCCACTGCCCCAGATGCCCCTCCACTGCCCCAGATACCCCTCCACTGCCCCAGATACCCCTCCACTGCCCCAGATACTCCTCCACTTCCCCAGATGCCCCTCCACTGCCCCAGATACCCCTCCACTGCCCCAGATACCCCTCCACTGCCCCAGATACCCCTCCACTTCCCCAGATGCCCCTCCACTGCCCCAGATACCCCTACACTGCCCTCCACTGCCCCAGATACCCCTCCACTGCCCCAGATACCCCTCCACTGCCCAGATACCCCTCCACTGCCCCAGATACCCCTCCACTGCCCCAATACCCCTCCACTGCCCCAGATACCCCTCCACTGCCCCAGATGCCCCTCCACTGCCCCAGATACCCCTCCACTGCCCTCCACTGCCCCAGATACCCCTCCACTGCCCCAGATGCCCCTCCACTGCCCCAGATGCCCCTCCACTGCCCCAGATACCCTCCACTGCCCCAGATACCCCTCCACTGCCCCAGATACCCCTCCACTGCCAACCTTTTTTTTTTCTGGCGCTGCCGGATTCCAACCCGCACCTTTGGAAGGGTGGGCATCTCAAGGCTTAGATGGATGTCTGACCCCACTGCTGACGGGACACCTCCACTAAGTTGGGAAATTCAAGCCTTATGAAGTTCACTTTTGTTCCTCCTCGACCAGATCCAGCTGGCACACTTTTGGTTGCCTCTGCCATTGCCTTCAGGGTTCTGGTCCTCTTCTTGATAATGTAATCTCGAGATGTTTCATGAGGTCATTGGCTGATTACCCTACAAATCCCCTCGCTCCAAATTCTACGATGAAGACCCGGCCTGGAAGCTACTGCTCACTAGACTGACATACGTTACAGTCTTGTAGAGGTGCGCTTGTACCATTCTGCATTCGAATGGCACAGTGAGGTTGACCAGAATCACTTGTTTTACCAGCCGCCGTGGCGAAGTGGTTAGCGTCGCGGACTCCCGGCTGGGAGGTCGTGGGTTCGAATCCCATCAGAGTCATGTTGGTTTTTCTGCCCAGACCGCTCCTACCCAGAGTTGAGTTTGCTGCGGACTCAGTTGGGAAGACTGGATCACACAGTCGAGTTTCATCCACTTAATGGATGCGTTTCTGAGAGTGTTGCTCCTGACCAACACTGTAGGTGCCTGTATCTCTCGGGCCTGGTTGACGCCGGGATATATTATGAAAGGAAGCGTAGAGTACAGCCCTTTTTAATGTAGTCTCAGACCGGAATGGAATTCTGTAGCATCATCTTAATCATCCTCATTCTCATCGATCAGCATAAAAAATGTATCAAATTTTGTGGCCCTTCATGCCCTGCTCTCACGGTGACCTCAATTTCGATGTCCTCTCCACGTCTGTAGCCTTGGTTTGATTCCGTCGGGTCACCGGTATTGGCGAGTCCATGGGGGCTGTCGTTGGACGGACGTGGTGGCGCCCTCCGGTGGGAGAGCTCACTCACGCCGGCTCCGCGACTAAGCAATTATTGTCGTCAGTAGGGGGCTTAGTAGGTGGTGTCCTGCGTATGTTAGATCAGAACAGGTGCCACTGAACACCACTGAAGTGACTCGGCAGCAGTGCAGTGTCTCCTCCGGTGGGTTGTCTCTTGACGACTTCACATTGACTATTTCCTGTGGATTGCCGGTGCCGGGGCTGCGGCGGGGCCGACCAGGCTGTGGTTGTGGACGGGGTGTCGAAATGAGCGGCGTGGGTGCACTGCCTCTGATGTGGCGCAGAGGTTGGAACAGCAAAAAAAAAAAACAAAAAAAAAGAATCACTTGTTTTGATGAACCTGAGTAGAGAACAATACCTGGCCTCATGCCACTCTTCCTGATGATCGCCGGATGGTTCTCTCATTCTGGAAAGTCTACTGTGGCTTCCCAGTCGTCTACTCCATCCAGTAAACCCTGCTTCCATGTTCTTGATATCACAGTT
>CM031596.1:23748139-23750639 GCA_018398815.1 Conus ventricosus | reverse complement strand
ATTTCTTCCCCCTCCACCGCCCATTTCCCTATTCGTTTGTGCCTTCTGATACCCTGAATTTGACGTCTGGAACAGTAGAATCAATTTTTCTTGATGTGTGGAACAAAGCTATAATGAGTTATCTTTTTGACCCGTCAATACATCTTTACGCAAGAAAAAGGAAAACTAATGAAATTGAAGTCTCACCGCAAACACACACACACACAACACACACACACACACACACACACACACACACACACACACACACACACACACACACACACACACACACACCACACACACCCCCACACCACACACCCACACACACACACACACCACACACACACACACACACACACACACACACACACACACACACACACACACACACAACACACCACACACACCCCCACCACACACACCCACACACACCACACACACACACACAACACACACACAACACACACACCACACACAAACACACACACAACACACACACACTACACACACATCACAACACACCACACACCGTTTTTTCCCCCTCATTCTTCTGCTTTCCTCGTGTTTTAGGGTTAACGATAGATAAAGAATTGAAATGGCATATCTCACTAAATAACGTATGCAAGGTAGTCTCAAAACACCTTTTCCTGTTATCTCAATTAAAAGCAACGTAACATAATCGTTGTCTAAACTTTCTTCAATGCACCATAATGTCACGTATTAAATTACGCCATCAACAGTGTGGGACGCAGTAGTGACGTCCACAAAAAAAGGCTGAATTCTCTCATAGACGTGCAGCAAAGCTACTCCATCCAGCTGTATCTCTAACAACAGACGAAAAACTAAAAGCGCTGAACATACTTCCTCTGTTGTTGTTGTTGTTGTCGTACCCTGGCTAAAAGACTCCAGGGATCATCCGAACAGCCAAAGTATTTGAACACTATGGCACAAATGCATCAGCTGGGGATGAGAACATTACGTGTGTGACCGTTTTTGATTACTCCGCCACATGGGCAGCCACACTCCGACTTCGGGGGATTTGGGAGACTTATAATGTTATGCTAGGAGCTTGTCACGACTGAAGACAATCCCCACATAACTATGCAGAGCATAACAACATTTTGCTGTAGCCTTGGTGTTCTGGCCTATGTCAATTGGTCTGACACAGCCTTAAGCCAAGGCGTGTACTTCCTCTGAATAGGCAATTGGAATTCAACAAGGCATCATTTATGTTTACAATCTTGACAGATACTATGCCATGTTATATCAATGCCTTTTTTACAAGATCGAACAGCTTTTCTGGCTCGACGAAATTCCTTCTTTCCTACCCACGCATTGATCTATACAAAACAAGCCTAGCTTACTCTGGACCATATGTCTGGAACTCACTTCCACCGAATCTACAAAACATGAATACTTTAAAACCTTTCAAGGAACATTTGCATAAACATTTTATGTCTCAGTAGTTAAATTATTCGATTACAATGATTAGCGTCCATTCGCTAAGTCTTCTGTAAACCATACTTTGAATAAATCGTCTCAACATAAAACCTACTCCGTTAAAATCGCTCATCCCCACTCCCACTCTGTCTACCATCCCTTTTCTCCTCCCCCTACCTACCATTCTCTCTTCCCCACCCTCCTCTGACCTCTCTCTCTCTCTCTGTCGTTTTTTTGTTTGTCTGTTTGCTTGTAAGTTTCCTTTTGTTTTACCATCCCCCATCTCATTAGTGCTTTTATGAGCAGTTTGCTTATCATTGTAGAATTAGATTATCATGTTGGTATGTTGAATTGTCTGTATGAATAATATGTGCTGACAAGGACATATTGTAAGACTAGGCTTTGGCCTAAAATCTTCATCCTTGGGTATTAAAGATCAATCAATCAATCAATCCTTACATCCGTACTCTGTTCCTCCACCCCCTCGTTTACATCTACTCCCACTCTTCCCCCACCCTCAACTCAAGTCCATCTGCTCCTCTTTCACTCTCTTATTCTCTTTCTCTTTCTCACTTTCTCTCTCTCCCCCCTTCTCTTCCGTGTGTGCGCATGCATGGATATGCTCATTCTTCCTATATATGTCCTTTGTCCCCCTCTCCTCGTTCCATATATCCCGCCCCCTCCCCCTTTTTACATTTAACGCCCCCCCCCCCCCCCCCTTTTCTCTGTCCTGTTCCGTCATGTACCTATACTCCTATCTCAACCCTACACCCACCCCCTGTTCTCCTCTCTGCCCTCCTAAACACACACACACACACACACACACACACACACACACACACACACACACACACACACACACACCCCTCTCTCTCTCTCTCTCTCTCTCTCTCTCCTCTCTCTCTCTCTCTCGCTCTCTCTCGCTCTCTCTCTCTCTCTCTCTCTCTCTCTCTCTCTCTCTCTCTCTCAGTGTTTTGTCCCTTCCATATGACTAGTGACTGTCACTCCCTTCCCACGGGATTGTCCCTTCCCTTTGAACCCCCACTCCCCCCCCCCCACCCCACCCACTCCTCCCCCG
>CM031596.1:23735639-23743139 GCA_018398815.1 Conus ventricosus | reverse complement strand
TGAAATTCGACCATCCACTTTATCATATGGTAACTGAACATTCACTTTTATCTTCGTCATATTAATGGATTATGCATCATATTGAGTTAATCTTTTCTTTTCGCAATTTCTGGGCCTCTGCTATAAATTTTGCAACTGATTTGATAATCATTTCGTCATTTGAAAGTAGAATAGATATAACATTATGAGTTTGAGCTAAATCCGTATGAAAAAAATCACATTTGTTTCGTAATGTTACATATCCTGTACAGTGGAACAAGAAATGTTTTTCATCCTCAACCTCATAACCACACATAGGGCATGAAGATTCTGAAGAAGCCCTAGGCAAATACCATCTTTTCTTTGTATTCAATCCGAGAGTTCTGAATCTAAATCGAGCAAAATTAATCCTATGCCATTTGTCTGATATAATATATAGATACTTTTCAGCTTGAAAGACACTTTTAAATGAATAAAACCAACTGTATTTTTCATTGTTCTCAATAGCCGAATGCCAGTTTTGTTTGTACGAACATATCAGTCTGTCTTTAAACTCTGAAATAAATTGTCCATCATTTCCAACACCCTGAAACATCCATACAATACCAAAACCGTTTACAGATAATACATTTTTTTACTTGATAGGCCCAATTCTCTTTTCCATTCTCGAGTTGAATTACCATCATGTCGTATGCTTGTTTGCAAAATCGAGACTGAGGCAATTTCATCATTTTTAACCAGTATTTTATGCACTTGACAAAAGATCTTATGTACAGAGGATATCGGCCGGTTTCTCCGTATAGCATAGTATTAGAAGCATGTAAAGGCAAATGAAGGAAACGTTTTATAGCATATGTGTGCACTCTTTCCATTTTCTGATTAGAGTACAAACCCCATATTTCAGCAGCATAAGTAAGAATAGGTTCTATTTGAGTATCAAATAATTTCCAAAATAGATTACAGTCAATAGTATTTAGCTTTTCAATGACTTCAAAATTTCAATTACACCCTTTCTACCCTTTCTGCTTCCCTCTTCCCAAGCAAAATTCAAACTTAATCTTGTCGAAAATATCAATCCTAGGTATCTATAAGAATTGACTACTTTTATTTCTTCATTTCCATAAACCATTTTTCATGCCTTGAAAGGTGTCCACCATTTCTAAATACAATAATATTAGTTTTATCTAAATTGACAGTTAATCCTAAACGATCTGTTTCTTCTTTTAATGACTTTAATTGGTTTTGAAGACCTATAACTGTTTGAGACATTAGAATGACATCGTCAGCAAACAGAAGCAAAAATATCTTGGTGAGAGAGAGAGAGAGAGAGAAAAGAGAGAGAGAGAGAGAGAGAGAGAGAGAGAGAGAGAGAAGAGATGCGCACAAAACAAATGTCAGCCAAGACAGAAAAAACGTGACCAAGAAAGTCCAGCAGACAGCCAGCCACAAAATGGCTATTTCCTGTCCTCTGATCACACTCTTCCAATCCGTTCGATAAAGGAGAGAGACAGACAGACAGAGAGACAGACAGACAGAGAGACAGACAGGCGACAGACAGACAGAGACAAAGACAGAAAGACAGACAGACAGAGAGACAGACAGAAAGAAAGACAGACAGAGAGAGAGACAGAGGGCTGCAATCATGGTGTAAATGTAAGCATGCTGGAGGCGGAAAAAAAAGCAAGTAGACTGGGACCAAGACACCCGCGCACTATGCACGCAAACAAGTAATAAAGGCATGCACACATACATCTATCTATCCATACATGCAAATCCATACACGCGCACATACACACCACACACACACACACACACACACACACACACATATACACACACACATTCACACACACACACACACACACACACACACACACACACACACATGCACACGCACACACATCAAACAGTACAACACACACACACACACACACACACACACACACACACACACACACACACACACACGCATGGGGCCTACACACACACACACACACACACACACACACACACACACCACCACTCCGGGACCTAACACACACACTCTCTCTCTCTCTCTCTCTCTCTCTCCTCTCTCTCTCGGGGGCGTGACATGTGTATCATCGTGTGAGGCCGCGATTTTGTCTCTGGTAATTAACCCCTGATTGCAAGCACAACATTGCGATTTACCTGTCGAGAAGTGGCGAGAGACTTTGCAAGAGACAATGCCTTCATCGGCAACATATTTCAGGCTTGTTGTGGTCGCTTTTACACGGTGTCCTGGCCTTCATGTTGAAGCGGGCGAGGGAGAGGAAGAACAGCTACATCGCCATGCTGAAACTGCGACGGAGAGCGACGGTGTAGTACTGGGATTGCTCCTCTCGTTTTTGTTCTGGGGAGTCTTCTGCTCCGCTGTGGTGACGTGGAGACTAACCCAGGCCCTAACTCCTCGCAAAGCAAGGACAGCTCGAGACAGACACGATTGAAATCGAGCAGTTCCAGAAGCAGTATGGAGCGAGCGGACGGCACTTCACGAAGAGTCTCCAGTGAACCGGTGAAAGAGCCCACTTTGTCTGACGTGGTGGGCATGATCCAGGACTTGAGCTCGAAGATGGACACCCGCTTTGGTGAGATGAAGGAAGACCTCCACGTCCTACAGGAGGAGTACGGGGCCATGCAAGAAGAGCTGAGGGCACTGAGAGGTGAGGTCACGGGTCTACGTCAGCAAAACGACGAGTTGCAGAGGACGAACGAGGACCTGACGAGAAAGCGGGACGTCCTGGAGAGGAAAACGGATGACCTTGAGGACGGTCCAGGCGCAATAACCTCATCTTCTACGGCCTGCCACGGAAGAACAACGAGACTCCGGGGGACTGTGAAGATATGGTGAAGGACCTGATCACAGATAAGTTAGAACTTGCTGAGGACTTTCAGTTCGATAGGGTTCATCGAATCAGCTCCAAGCCTGACTCACCAGTGATCGCCAGGTGCGTCTTCTATAAACAGAAGATTGCTGTGTTAAAGGCAAAGGGCAAATTGCGCGGGACAGAGCTTTTCGTTGGGAGGACTTCTCTGCTCAAGTTCGAGAGGTTAGGAGACGTTTAACTCCACACCTGAATACAGCTAGGGGGGAGGGCAAGAGAGCCTCAATGGTGTTTAACCATCTCCTCATTGACGGGAAGAAATTCACTGTGGACCATGCTGACAGACTAGTTGAAATTAAATAGGGAGGGGGGCCGGCCCACAGTTTGTCTAGATGATTTCATTTTCCCGTACCAGTGAAAAGAACAAACTTTGGGACGACACCGGTTTTGTTGTCACAGTGCGGCGAAGTTGACACGCTGTCAGCACGTGCTGTTCATGAGACAGTTCACAACGCAGTGCACTCTAACTTTAGTTCAGCCGTTGCCCAGGTTGAAAATGTAAATGTTGTTACAAATGAATGTGTGCCACAAAACCTGTCTAACCCGTCTAACACGTTTTCCGAAGATGTGTGTACCGTGTTACATGATCTAGGTGATAGTAATGTGTCCATTGTTCCTTTTTCTGTAAATAACACAAAAAACTTCTCCTTTCTTCATTGGAATATAAACGGTTTATCCTCTAAATTACATGATAAAGATTTTGTTTCGTTTGTTGTTCTTTTGATTTTATATGCCTGGCTGAAACCTTTATGGAAGATTTCCAGTCGTCTGTGTTTGCTGGCTTTGACAAATTTTGTAAACCAGCTATGAAACTGACTACACGTGGAAGGCGATCTGGGGGTTAATATGCCTTGTTAAAAAAGAGTTTTGTTCACTCGTTAAGTCACTGGAAATTAAGTCTGATACTTTTGCGCTTTTGTTGTTGATAAATCTATGTTGGGTACAATAAAAGATGTTTTGTATGTCTGTGCATATGTACCACCAGAGGTTCACCACCATACTATCGTTTTGTTGATTCTGATAATGGTATTGCTTTACTTGAAGACTTTGTATGTGACTGCTTGCTCTCTATGGTGATGTTTATATTTTGCTAAGTGGTGATATGAATGGTCGTACTTCCAATATTTCTCAAGATTTAGAAGAAAGTGTTTTCCCTTTTGAAAATCAATGTTTGAGTGGCCCATTGCATGTGAACAGGAATTCAGAAGACAATGTGTTAAATAATTATGGTAAGATGTTGCTAAACATGTGCACTGCATTTGATCTGTGTATTTTGAATGGTTTGTGTAAGGGCGACCTCAAAGGTTGCTACACATACATTTCTGAAAGTGGTAATAGTGTGAATGATTATTTTTTAATGTCGCGTGATATGTTTGCAACATACTTTAATGATTGTAAGTTATGTGTGGATGAACGATTGATTCTGATCACATGCCTTTGGTTCTGCGTACTAGCTTTCACAGCGAAAACCTGGACAATGTAAGAGAAAGAGATGCTATTAGTTGGCTTGAAAAATATGTTTGGAATGAAGCTTATGTTGACTTGTTGTGTAATGCAATGGATTCACCAGAATTTCAACAAAGGATGCACATGGCAGTTAGTCTTATTGAAGTTAATATAAATGAAGCTTTACATGTTTTTAACGATTGTTTTTAAAAATCGCCGCTGACTGTATGAAGAGGAAGATTAAGTAAATGCGAAAAAAAGCTGGCGATGATTGGTACGATAAGAATGTCTTTTAAGTAAAAGAAATGCACGTACATTGTTAACTAAATATCGTCGAACTTTATCTGTACCTGATCATGTTGAATACTGTAATGCCAGACGCGACTATAAACATCTTTTGAAGAAAAAACAAAAGGTATTTAACAGAACAATGGTAGATAAATTAGTTTCCTCTGTTGGTAGCCAGAAAGAGTTTTGGGAAACAATGCGGAAAACTCAGAAAAAAAGAACCCAGCCTCAAAATGATATTAGTTTGGACAATTGGTTTCATCATTTTAAGGAACTGCTTGAAAGAAATGATAGTACTGATAGTGGTGTAGGGCAGGTAGACGGAAGTGATGAAGATGATGATAATTATAATAATATAAATCGCCCTATATCGAAAGAAGAAATCATTTTGGCCTTACGTAAATTGAGGAATCGAAAAGCTGCAGGCCCAGATGGGATCATTAGTGAAATAATTAAAACTGCTTGTAAATCTGATTTGGTGATTAACTTTTTAGCAAAATTTATGAATACTCTATTTGATAAAGGTGTGTTTCCTGAAAGTTGGGGTGAATCGATTGTTCTCCCATTATATAAAAAAGGTGACGCTAACAACCCAAACAACTATAGAGGAATTTCGCTGTGTAACATTAGCAGTAAATTATATAGTGCTATCATTAACAGAAGACTTCAGGAATGGGTCGAAGAGAACAATATTACAGGCGAATATCAAGCTGGGTTTAAACGGAATTATTCAACTATAGATCACATGTTTACTCTGATGGCCTTTGTTCAAAAACAGTTCTGTCTAAACCGAAAATTATATGTAGCTTTTATTGATTTTGAAAAAGCGTTTGACTCTGTCAACAGAAGTATATTGTGGCCAATACTGGTGAAGCATGGACTCCGAGGTAAATTATATAGATGTATTTTGAGCATGTATAACTCTGTGAAGGCGAGAGTGAGATGCGGATCATCCCTAACAGACTACATAAACTGCACATTGGAGTCAAACAAGGGGATGTCTGTAGTCCCGTTCTTTTTCTCTATTTATTAACGAAATAACGTTAGAAGTAATACATAACGGTAGGCACGGAGCTCACTTTTTAAATGATGCCTTGGAGATATTTATTCTCCTGTTAGCTGATGACGTTGTATTGATATCAGAAACAATAGTTGGTCTGCAAAATCAGTTAAAAAGTTTAGAAAGAGCTACTGAATCTCTCCAGTTGAAGGTAAACATGGCAAAAAGTAATATTATAGTGTTTAGGAAAGGTGGATATCTTGCTGCACGGGAAAAATGGATGTATAATGGAATTGCTATGCCAGTGGTGAATGCTTATAAGTACTTGGGTATACATTTCTCAACCCGTTTAAGTTTCAGATTTGCTTGCAATGATCTTGTAAGCAGAGCTAAACAATGTTTACTTTGTATCCTAAAGAAACTGCGTATGCTCGATAATGAGTCTCTGACATTGTTTTTATTGTTATTCGATTCTCAGATTCAACCCATGGTACAGTACGGAGCTGAGTTATGGGGCCTCGAAGTTGCCTCTATACAAATTGAAAAGATTCATTTGTACGCATTAAAAAAGTTTCTCGGTGTTTCACTACAAACACCAAATGACCTGGTCTATGGGGAGACTAACAGATATCCAATTCATTTACTTTCAGTGGTTAGATGCATTCGTTATTGGCTAAAGATAACTCGAATGCCCCCCGAAAGATTACCTCACAAAGCGTACAAAATGTTAGTGCAGCTAGACGCTAGGGGTAAGAGTAATTGGGCAACTAAAGTTAGGTTGAAACTGTACGAATTTGGTTTTGGTGTTGTGTGGGAGAATCAGGTGTAGATGACATACATAGTTTTAGTCGCTTGTTTCGGGAAAGGTTAATCGATTGTAACTGGCAAAGATGGAATTCCCATGTTGAAGACAGTCACCGGTTTGATATTTACAGATTGTTAAATCCTTCACATTGTATTCCAAGGTACTTATCAATGCAGATTTAAAAGACATATTAAATATATTGTCACAAAATTCAGGTTTGGTGTTTCGGATATCTGTGTACATTCTAACCGTTACAGGCCTTTGAATGATCGTAATTTTACATGTCCACTCTGCTACGAAGATGATGAAAATGAAATTCATTTTGTTCTCACTTGTTCTAAACTACAAGCTGTTCGACAGCAATTAATCCCACCTAAGTACTTAAGAAAACCATGTTTTTTTCACACTGATTATGTTAATGGCATCATTGAATGAAAACGCAATTAAACACTTCGCTTTGTATTTGTATAAGGCATTTAGAATGCGAAATGATATGTTAAGACCGTAAATTATGTGCTAAGCTAGTTAAATGAGTTGACCTGCGCGGTATGTTATGTATTTACCCCCTTCGAAGGGGCTATGGCCTTTACGAATAAAAACGTCTACGTCTACGTCTCTCTCTCTCTCTCTCTCTCTCTCTCTCTCTCTCTCTCTCTCTCTCTCTCTCACACACACACACACACACACACACACACACACACACACACACACACACACACAAGGGCCTACACACACGCACACGCACGCACACGCACGCACACACACACACACACACACACACACACACACACACACACACACACACACACACGTACACACACACACACGCACGCACGCACGCAACACACACCACACACACACACACACACACACACACACACACACACACACACACATATGAGAGAGAGAGACAGAGACAGAGAGAGACAGAGAAAGAGAGAGAGAGAGAGAGAGAGAGAGAGAGACAGAGAGAGACAGAGAAAGAGAGAGAGAGAGAGAGAGAGAGAGAGAGAGACAGAGACAGAGACACAGGAGAGAGAGAGAGAGAGAGAGGGAGGTGGGGGGGAGGGAGGGAGATC
>CM031596.1:23701980-23731980 GCA_018398815.1 Conus ventricosus | reverse complement strand
AATATCGTGACGCCAAAGCACTTCGCGTACGGACCGTACAAGAGTGTGAGGCCATGTCTGAACACTTGTTTCCCTTGTGTGTTTGTTCGTGTTCTACAGCATCACCAGACGAGTCACACACGGGGAAGGGGGCTGCCAGGAGCCACAACGTATTGTGTGATGTAGGTCTGGTTCCCCACACGCTGTGTTGAGTGTATGTGTGAATGAATGTGCGATGCGGTCAACACAGTCCCAGAACTGGGTATGGCAGTACACCTTGGGGTTTGAACCCTACTTCTGAGAGAAAGAGGTAGTAGGGGTGGGGAGAGAGAGAGAGAGAGAGAGAGAGAGAGAGAGAGAGAGAGAGAGAGAGAGACGGAAAGAGTTACAGAGAGAGAGAGAGAGAGAGAGAGAGAGAGATAAGGAGGGAATCTGGAAAGAGGAAGGGGCAGGGGGGAACGGGAAAGACGAAATGAGGGCGGGGTGGGGGTGGGGGGGGGGGGGGGGGGGGGAGGTTGTCAGGAGTCGTGGTCAGCGAGCCCACCACACACATACACACTCTCTCTTTACTACACTTGAGATTCGGATGGCAGCGGGCCTCTGACTAGCATTGTGTCCTTGCTGCTGCTGCTGCCGCCTCCGTCCCCTCCCCCGGCAGGGGCGACCACTCCGACGCCGCTCCCGTCCAGTCCTTCCAAGGCGGTGAAGCCGCCGCGAGACAGCCCCGCCGCTTGGCTGCTGTAGTCATTGTAGTAACCGTGTCCGTTCTCCGCCACGCCCTTGGCCGCAACCACCGCCGGGGGCACGGCGGCGGCAGCGGCGGCGACGGGATGCGTCAAGCCGTTCTGCAGGGGGGCCGCCTTGCTCTCCCACACCTCCGCCACCCCGGCGCCGCTGGCGGCTGGCAAGAGCCGCTTGGGGCTGCCGTCGTCGTCTTCGCCGTCGTCGTCGTCGTCGTTGTCGTCGAAGTACTCCGGGTTGGCGACGGCCGGCGGGATGAGCCGCTGGGTGGCGCTGAGCATCTCGTCGGCCTCGTAGTCGTCGGGGTCCTCCTCCTCCTCCGCCTCCTCGAAGACTTTCTCGTTCTGGTAGTAGCCTGCAAGAAACGGAGTAGGGGAGAGGGGGTGGGTGGGTGAAGGTGAACAGGTGTGTTGCTTTTTTTTTTTCCGGGGACGAGGAAGTGGAGGATGGGGGAGAGGCATGCGGTGCAAGGGGAAGGGTTGAATGCAGAGGGGTGAGTGTGAGTGTGTGTGTGTGTGTGTGTATTGCCAGCGTGCATGTACACACACTCTCTCTCCGCCCTCCCTTCACAAGTGGTAAGGTAAGGTAATGTTGCTTATAGCCCAGCCGACCGCAAAGGGCCATATCAGAGCTGTCATCGCGTTGAAGTCAACTCACGAGTCTCTCACAAGTGGACATGAATGTGTGTGTGTGTGTGTGTGTGTGTGTGTGTACAAGTGTGTGTGTGTGTGCGTGCGGGCGCGCGCGCGCGCGTGTGTGTGTGTGTGTGTGTGTGTGTGTGTGTGTGTGTGTACACAAGTGTGTGTGTGTGTATGTGTGTGTGTGGTGTGTGTGTGTGTGTGTATGTGTGTGTGTGTGTAGACAAGTGTGTGTGTGTGTGTGTGTGTGTGTGTGTGTGTGTGTGTGTGTGTTCAAGTGTGTGTGTGTGCGCGCGTGCGTGCGTGTGTCTGAGT
Source organism: Conus ventricosus (assembly GCA_018398815.1). Classification (NCBI taxonomy): domain Eukaryota; kingdom Metazoa; phylum Mollusca; class Gastropoda; order Neogastropoda; family Conidae; genus Conus; species Conus ventricosus. Next base: position 23,730,307 of record CM031596.1, on the reverse strand, counting down.
GTGTTTGCATATGTGCCAGCTCACGCGCGTGCATGTGAGCGCTATGTACAATAGGTTTGCAAGTTTGTTTGTTTTGATAAGCCTTTTATCTGGTGGTGTGTTCAACTTCATGAGCAATGTCAAACTTTCTCTTTTGTTACCAAAAAAGCAATTACATGTTAGGATATCTATAAGTATTACAAAAAAAACAACAACATACGAAACCCAGGGAATGAAAACAAAACAAAACAAACAAAACGAAACAACACAAATTTCGTGCCCCTACATCCCACCCATCTTCTTCTTCTTAAAGGTGGGGGCTAGAGGGTAAAGCCTACATGGAGACGGGAGTGGGCGGTAGGACGGGAGGAAAGGGGGGGAGGGGTGGGAGACGGGGTGGAGTTGCCTCCCTGTACCTTTGTCGCTGAGGTCGGTGTACATGGCGGAGCTGGCGGAGGACATGGGGGCCAGGTAGTTGTCCTCGTCCACAGGGATCTGCAGCACAGGCTGGTGCGGAGGCTTGTCCCGGTGGCCCGGGGACCTCACTATCATCTTCATCCCCCCTGGAGCTGCTGCCGAGGCGACGGGGGCCGAGGGAGGCGCGGTGGCCCCCCTGGGTAGGGGAAGGAAGCCAGGCCGTCCACCTCGTCTGTCAACAACAGGGGAGAGAACTGAAGGTCAGTGAACCGGTCGGTGGAGGGGGGGGAGGGGGGTGACGGTTGATGAGAAATTGCGCTAGTAGGGTGATTCTATTAGTCCACTGGACAGGGAGTGTCGGTGATGGAGAGTTGTGGTACAGAAGTCACTAAATCGGTCTTTGGAGAGGTGAAGGTGATAAAATGGTGTACCAGAAAATTTATTTGAGCAGGCACTGGAAAGATGACGGTTACTGGACAGTTCTACGAGAAAGGTAACAACTCGGTCACTGCAGAGACTACGGTGAAGGAAAGCTGTACTAAAACAAACGTCATTACATAAGTCACTGGAGAGAAGACGGTCACGGAAAATTACGCGACAATTGTCATTACATTCACCACAGAAGTGGTGGAACATTGTATGAAAAAGGTAATTCAATTATACTTCGGACGGTGGCAATGACGAAAATAGCGCTAGAAAGATTATCACATTAGACATGGGAGAGGTGATTATGGGCAGTTGTGCCAGAAGAGTGATTAAATTAGCCACTGGAAACCTGACGTTGATGCAACATTATACAAGAAAGGTAATTAATTATACTATTCATTGTTAAGGAAACGGTAATGGAAAGTTTTACCGTAAAGATAATGAAATTAGTGACTGGAAAGCTGACAATAATGGAAAGTTGTACAAGAATTGTCATTAAATTAGTCACTATAAAGGCAACGGTGACAGAAAGTTGAACGAGAAAGGTAATTGAACGAGTCACTGGAGACGGGACGGAGATGGAAAGCTGTACTTGAAAGGTCATTAACCAGCCACCAGAAAGGTGACGGTTATATACAATTAAATTAGTCGCTGGAAAGGTGACGGTGATGGAAAATTGTACTAGAAAGGTGATTAAATAGGTCACTGGAGAGGTGAAGGTTATGGAAAGTTGTACTAGAAAGTCCACCAAATCAGTCGCTGGAGAAGTGACTCTGTGAAATCTATATCTGAAATTAGTCACTGGAGGTGTGGGTGGGGGTGGGGGCAAGAGGTGACTGTGGCGGAAGTTCTATCCGGAAGGCCACTGATTGCTCACTGGGAACTAAATTTCATGAAAGTTGTACTATGTCACGGACAAAAAAATAAACAACCAAAGTCGTGGTCCAGGTTGTGTGGACATAAGCTCAAATTTAAATATTCTGAGCGCCAGCTAGACGGACTAAGTAGCTGACCGACGCCTCGATGTCTGGTCAAACGAGTCTCGACGCCCGGATCAGACTCATCCAGCCAATTTGGCACAGCGAGGAGGCTAATCCTAATCCTCCACGGAGACGGTCTGGTCCACCCAGACAGACTAAGTAGCTGACCGACGCCTCGATGTCTGGTCAGACGAGTCTCGACGCCTGGATCAGACTCATCCGGCCAATTTGTGGGACCAGTGCCCACAATTAGATCGACGTAGCCGAAAAGGAAGAGAGGGGAAGGTAGTGTGTGGTGGGGGTGAAATCAAGCTAATCAATTAAATGACCAATTGACCACCACAGAGAGTAAGGCGTGTAGGCGTGACTGTCATGATTTGAATATCCAATGGAATTAGAGGGAGATAACTTCGGGTACGAGGCGGTAAAAATACTGACCAATGGTACTCGCCCTTTGACAGATGAGTTTCAAGATAAGATAGGGATGCGGGAGTGGAGAAGGGGAACGAGAGAGGGAGAACGAACAGGGAGACAGAGAGAGGAAGAGGTTCTGGGTGTAGGTCTGCTTGAGAGAGAAGCAGAGAGATGAGGGGAGGAGAGAAGAGAACCAAGTTGTAGCAATTAGCACGAGATAGTCTGCAGAGGAAGGACTAAGGAGAGATGTGGAGAGAGAGAGTTGCTAACTAATGAAGAGGAAAAGAAAGAAAAGAAAAGAAAAGAAAAGCAACCATGTCCATTTGATAGAGCAGACTAGAAGAGAGAGAGAGAGTGCAATGCGTTAATGCATGAAGAGAAGAAAGGAGAACAGATCGATGTTGATAGTCACTGTTCCATCTTAACCGGGGTTCGACCTCATACTTGGCCAGCGCCACTTTCATCGGCAATCCAACCTGACCAACGCCAGCGGTCTAACCTGACCAGTGCCAGCAGTCCAGCTCGACCGGTGCCAGTAGTCTAACCTGACGGTGCCAGCCGTTGTGTTGTGCTTGTGAAAGTGACAGTGAAAAGAAAAGAAAAAAAAAGAAAAGAAAAGACAGTGATTCGTGAATAGTTAAGATCACCTGGCCAGGTAAAGTAGAAATCTATTTATACCGGGTTAGTTAATGATGTTTTAGATAAATGATTTTGTGAAGTTCAGGGAAGAGAGAATGTTTTATTTTGTTTGATTCCATATGCATTGATGTTTCGCTCTATGATCATGTGTAGTAAAGTTATAGACTTTACTAGTGGTTTGATGTGACGAATGCATGATATATGAATGAGATCGTAAGCAAGCTGTGAGTGTGTTTGGGCTGTGCGCTAGTCCTTCCTCCATCGACATCACCGAGGTTGACAATTTATTGGCGAGCCTGCCAGGATATTCTGGCCCATTTATTATAATTGTTCAACTTCTCAGAGGGAAGCTGGGTGGGATTCAAGTGTTGTAATCCTAAGACAAGGTGTTGTCTTACTGTATGTTCCCAAGATAGTTAAATACTAGGCTTGGCATTGCTTCCAAGATAGTTAATACTAGGCTTGGCATTTCAGCCCCAGAGTACTTATTTCGCACAGATTGCCTATAATTCGCTCTCATAGTTGGGTCAGGCGCTGGGCGTCTTATAAAAACTAATTACGTTGTCCCAAGCTAATATTATCATTCATAGGATTGTGCTATTACGTCACTCGTGTCGGTAACCACCAGTTTGGCTGTCGTAGTAATAAAATCTTGTTCAAAAAAAAAAAAAGAAGAAAGAGATACAATGGCGGAAGAAAAGAACACCCCTATTGAACAACTCGTGAGCGTCGCTCGTGATTTAGGCTATTCGGGAGAAGAGTTGCGAGCATTCGTTGAAAACCAGCAAAAGATGGAAAGGGATGAGCGCGCGGAAAGACGCCATGTGGCAGTAGAAATGGGTAACGAAACGCAAGAAACAGAAAAGATTAAGGATTCAGGCTAATGATAATCAGGCTAGGGAGGAAACAGAAAGAATGAAGCAGGAAACAGAAAGAATAAGGGAAGCGCAGGAAACAGAAAGAATGAAGCAGGAAACGGAAAGATTAAAGGTTCAATTAGAGTTAGAGAAAGTGAGAATACAAAGGGAGACCACCGAGGATGGTAGTTCAGTTTCCAGTGACTCTGTGCGCAGTTACGCCCCCCGACCAAAGTTGCCCAAATTCTCTGAAGGAACCGATTCGATTGATGCATACATCAGTCGTTTCGAAACGTTTGCGACCAGTCAGGGTTGGCCTTCAGAAGAGTGGGCAGTCATTTTGTCAGCGTTACTGACGGGTAAGGCATTACAGATTTTCACTGCGTTACCAGCAGAACAACAGTCTGATTTCGGCGCTGTGAAGGAATCGTTGATGAAAGGATTTGACCTCACAGAGGAGGGGTTCAGGAAGAAATTTCGTTCAGCTAAATTACAAGCAGGTGAGACGTACACTCAGTTTGGTGCACGTTTAGATCACTATTTTGAGAAGTGGTTAGAGTTGAGCGGTACGAAGAAGGAGTTCGCTGAATTGAAAGAGCTGGTTATGAAGGAACAGATTTTGTCAGGTTGCGGCCCTGAGTTAACCATACATTTGAAGGAGAGACAGCCAGAGACAGCAGGGGAGTTGTTGAAGTTCGCAGAGGTGTATAGAGAGGCACGTTTGGGCACTAAGGTGCAGGAGAAACAGGTGCTAGGCACAGGTGAGAAGAGTGCAAGGAGACTAGGAGAGTTTCCTGCAAAGTCTGCAAACCCAGTGGTGGGGCAGAAGGAAGGGCAAAGGGACATTAGGTGTTTCATTTGTCACAAGAAGGGACATGTGGCGAGGGATTGTCGCATGAGGTTCCAGAAGGCAGCAGCCTTGCAAGAAGTCGATAAGGGTCGCCAGGGGAAACGACCTGCAGTGGAACCAAAAGGGATTCAGTCTGAAGAGGGTGGAGTGCAGCCTATGGCTAGCACTGGACAGCAGTCAGTGTCAGGGATGGAGGGCACTAGGCCGAGTGGTTCGTTACCAGTGGAAGAAGGGTGGATTGGCCAGCAGAGGGTGAAAGTGTTACGAGACACTGGTTGTTCATGTGGTGTAGTTAGAACAACGCTGGTCGAGAAAGGGGATTTGACAGGGCAAATCCAGACCTGTACTCTAATCGATGGCACTGTGAGGGAGTTTCCAGTTGCTAAGATAGAAGTACGTACCCCTTACTTCTCAGGCGAGTTGTCTGCGTTGGCGATGGAGAAACCCCTTCATGATTTGATCATTGGAAATATTCCAGGTGCAAGGGATCCAGGGGATCCTGAGTTGTTGACTGCTACAGGGGCAGCAGTTCAAACACGGAGCAAGGAGGAGGAAAAGGTTGATAAACCGTTAGTCGTCCCAGCAAGGAAGTCGGGCATAGATGTGTCGCCTGATGAGTTTAGGGCAGCGCAGGAACAAGACCTTCGCTCGTGAAGTCTTGGGAGTTGGCAAGAGGTGGAGAGAAACAGGTGGTTAGAGGAGGTGAGACAGAATTTCTTGTGAAAGGCGGGCTGTTGTACCGAGTGTTCACCAAGGGGAAGACAAGTAAGGTGACCACTCAGTTAGAGGTACCAGCAGGTTATCGTGACACTGTCATGTCAGTGGGTCACGAGTCGCTCATGGCGGGTCATCTCGGCACCAGCAAAACGGCTGACCGAATCTTTGATGATTTTCATTGGCCAGGGGCAATGGCAGACATAAAGCGTTTCTGCATGTCATGTGACGTGTGTCAAAGGTCAGCCACAAGAGGGGTGAAGAGGAAGGCGCCTCTTAAACATCCCCTTTAATTGACACACCGTTCAGGAGAGTGGCTGTTGATCTGATTGGCCCAATCTCGCCCTGTTCCAAAGGTGGGCACAGGTATGAGACATGCAAGGTTGCAAGGGAAGGTTTGCAGGAGGCTAGGGTCGTTCAGAAGAAGCAATATGACAGGAAGGTGAGGAAGCAATCCCTCAAGGTGGGAGATCAAGTCCTGGTACTGCTTCCACGGGTCACAACAAGCTGCTGAGGCATTGGAAAAGGACCATTCACCATCACTGAAAAGGTCGGTCGGGATTACCGAATTGATGTGAATGGGAAACTAAAACTTTTCCATGCGAATTTTCTCCGCAAATATATTCAGCGTGAGACTCAGCACATAGGCGCAGCAGCAATCATTGATGAGGTGAAGGAGACCCAGCAGAAGAAGGGGAGATTTTGTTGCCTAAGTTTCCAGGAGAAGAGTCATACAGGGATGTGTCACTGTATGAAGGGCTAGACAGTAGGAGACAGGAGGAAGTTAGGGGGCTCCTAGAACAGTATAGGGCGTCCCTGACTGATAAACCAGGCAGGACAACTCTAGAGACATGTACGGTGGAGTTAACATCGCAAAAACCCGTACATGTGAAAGCCTACCCGATCCATATGCCACCAAGCAAGTGATCGAGGGGGAGGTAGAAAAGATGTTGGACCTTGGGGTGATTGAACCGTCCAAATCATCGTATAGTGCACCCGTCGTCTTAGTGAGGAAAAAGTCAGGTAAGCATCGATTCTGTGTTGACTATAGACGTCTGAACAGTGTCACCAAGGTCGATGCAGAGGTCATACCGAACATGGAAGACCTGTTCGCTCAGATCGCCACAAGCAAGAGCCAGTATTTCACCAGGATAGATCTGAGCAAGGGTTACTGGCAGATAGCCTTGAGTGAGGACTCAAAGGAAGTCACAGCATTCTCCACTCCTATGGGGCTATACCAGTGGCGAGTACTTCCTTTTGGGATGGTCAACGCACCTGCAGTCTTCTCTCGGATGATGAGGAAGTTATTGACGGGATTGGAAGGCGTTGTGAATTTCATGGATGACATTCTGATAGCATCCGAGACATGGGAGGAGCATATGAGGCAGCTAGGAGCAGTTTTAGAGAGGTTGAGACAAGCCAATCTCACAGCCAGACCAACAAAGTGCCAGGTTGGTTTTCCAAGCCTGGAGTTCCTAGGTTTTGTTGTCGGAGGCGACACAAAGCAGCCGGAAAGAGGAAAGGTGGAGAAGATGATGAATTCAGAGAGACCAAAGACCAAAACAGAAGTCAGGAGTCTGCTAGGTTTTATTGGTTTCTATAGGGAGTTTGTTCCAAACTTCGCAGCAATCACGAGTCCTCTCAGTGATTTGGTCAAGGCAGGGAAACCGGCAGTGGTCGAGTGGTCAGACGCTGCAGAGCAAGCACTGCAGACGGTGTTGGAAAGACTAGGTTCCCGTCCCATCTTGAAGCTACCAGATATGTCCAAACCATTTTTGTTGCGGACAGATGCATCAGGCGGTGGGATAGGTGCAGTGTTGTTGCAGGAGCATGAAGGAGTCGAGTTCCCTGTGAGGTATGCTAGCAGGAAGTTGACAAAGTGTGAAGAAGGGTACGCAACTGTAGAGAAGGAGTGTTTAGCCGTTGTGTGGGCCGTGCAGAAATTCCACAAATACTTGTATGGGAAAGAGTTCGTGATAGAGACTGATCATCAACCACTCAAATTCCTGCAGGAGGCGCAGTTGAAAAAAAAGCAGAGTGCTGCGTTGGGCAATGGCATTGCAGCCCTACAGGTACCGAGTGCAGTACATTCCGGGTCGACAGAATGTCGGAGCTGACTATTTAAGTCGCGTAGTCTAGCAAGCTGCAACTCAGAGGAAGTCAGTCATATCCGGGGTGCTTTGTTGATAATATGTGTTGATTACAGTTATGTTGATTGGATATGGGTTCATTCCCAGTTGGCTATGGTTCATATTTTTGTGTGAGATTTGTTCATGTAAATGTAGTTATGCTTGGAGCATACAGTCGCTTGTGTTAGTGATGCATTATTTGCAATAAGTGAGGATGGAGATTCCTCAGTGAAGTGTCATGGATCGTGATCATATTATATTGTGCTTTTCATAAGAATTGTGAAGAGGAGAGATGGCAAATCCGCAGGTAGGGGAATTGCATAGGTGCGCACAGAGGTCGTTATAAAATGAGTCGAAATAACGCAAAGAGCGCACGTCAATGATAACTCATTGGAGTGGTATTCACTAATGATATATTTTATAATTTATAAACCGTTGGTTGTAAAGTATTTTTCAAACTTTGCACGTGTAGCTGTGTATCAGCAAATTCGGTTGTTGTCTTTTTTGTACCGTTGTTTTGAGACAATGCGCTGCATAGTCTTTTGCAAGGGGGAAATTGTCACGGACAAAAAAATAAACAACCAAAGTCGTGGTCCAGGTTGTGTGGACATAAGCTCAAACTCAAATATTCTGAGCGCCAGCTAGACGGACTAAGTAGCTGACCGACGCCTCGATGTCTGGTCAAACGAGTCTCGACGCCCCGATCAGACTCATCCAGCCAATTTGGCACAGCGAGGAGGCTAATCCTAATCCTCCACGGAGACGGTCTGGTCCACCCAGACAGACTAAGTAGCTGACCGACGCCTCGATGTCTGGTCAGACGAGTCTCGACGCCTGGATCAGACTCATCCGGCCAATTTGTGGGACCAGTGCCCACAATTAGATCGACGTAGCCGAAAAGGAAGAGAGGGGAAGGTAGTGTGTGGTGGGGTGAAATCAAGCTAATCAATTAAATGACCAATTGACCACCACAGAGAGTAAGGCGTGTAGGCGTGACTGTCATGATTTGAATATCCAATGGAATTAGAGGGAGATAACTTCGGGTACGAGGCGGTAAAAATACTGACCAATGGTACTCGCCCTTTGACAGATGAGTTTCAAGATAAGATAGGGATGCGGGAGTGGAGAAGGGGAACGAGAGAGAAAGAACGAACAGGGAGACAGAGAGAGGAAGAGGTTCTGGGTGTAGGTCTGCTTGAGAGAGAAGCAGAGAGATGAGGGGAGGAGAGAAGAGAACCAAGTTGTAGCAATTAGCACGAGATAGTCTGCAGAGGAAGGACTAAGGAGAGATGTGGAGAGAGAGAGTTGCTAACTAATGAAGAGGAAAAGAAAGAAAGAAAAAGAAAAGAAAAGCAACCATGTCCATTTGATAGAGCAGACTAGAAGAGAGAGAGAGAGTGCAATGCGTTAATGCATGAAGAGAAGAAAGGAGAACAGATCGATGTTGATAGTCACTGTTCCATCTTAACCGGGGTTCGACCTCATACTTGGCCAGCGCCACTTTCATCGGCAATCCAACCTGACCAACGCCAGCGGTCTAACCTGACCAGTGCCAGCAGTCCAGCTCGACCGGTGCCAGTAGTCTAACCTGACCGGTGCCAGCCGTTGTGTTGTGCTTGTGAAAGTGACAGTGAAAAGAAAAGAAAAAAAAAGAAAAGAAAAGACAGTGATTCGTGAATAGTTAAGATCACCTGGCCAGGTAAAGTAGAAATCTATTTATACCCGGGTTAGTTAATGATGTTTTAGATAAATGATTTTGTGAAGTTCAGGGAAGAGAGAATGTTTTATTTTGTTTGATTCCATATGCATTGATGTTTCGCTCTATGATCATGTGTAGTAAAGTTATAGACTTTACTAGTGGTTTGATGTGACGAATGCATGATATATGAATGAGATCGTAAGCAAGCTGTGAGTGTGTTTGGGCTGTGCGCTAGTCCTTCCTCCATCGACATCACCCGAGATTGACATACTATAAAGGGTTAGTTCGTCACTGGACAGGTAAACGTAATGAAATTTGTATAAGGAATGTAGATAGTCACTCCAGAGGCGACTGCGAGGAAAACTGAACTAATAAAAGGCCTTCATTAATCTCTGGAGATGCAGCGGTGAGGAAAGGTGCATCAGGTCAGTAATTAGTCACTGAATAACTAACTGCCACGAAATTTGTATTGGAAAACTCATGACTTAATCATCGCGGATGTAAATATAACTTGACTTGGGGGAAAAAATCGTCTTTAGTTATAACAGAAAGGTTATGAATTATTCACTGAATAGGTAGTAATCCAAAGTCACTCATTCCGAGCTACTCATACACAACTACACGCACTTCACCCTAGGGCAGCCTTCACAACAATAGTACACAGAGAGCAATCAACTATCATGTCACCGTGACGCCACTCACCAGACGAGACATTGCACTGCTACCAAATCAATGACGTGGTGTTCAGTGGTGCCTGTTCTGATCCAACATGTACTGGACACTACCTGCCAAGCTCTCAGCGGATGGCACCATCTGCATAGTCCCACAGCCGGCCCGGGCCAGCATGCTTTTTCAGGAGACAGCGCTACCACGTCTGTCTAACGACAGTCCCCTTGAATTTGGCGAACACAATAGACTTTTAACACAACTTGCTATGGCGTGAAGGGGAACTGAGGTCATTAGGACATATATATATATATATATATATATATATATATATATATATATATATATATATATATAATATTGAATTATAACAAAGCTTGCTCTTATGTCTTAGATTGAAGAAATAGGGGGAGATACGCATTCATACCTGCAGTGGCAGACGATTCTGCCTAACCAACAGCATGTGCCTGAGTGGGTGGATGGGGAAAAAATAAAATAAATGCTTCTCAAAATGAGCCTTCAGCAAGCCTATATTCTCCAAGGGGGAGAGACATCCTCCAATAGGGAGGGAAACTCACTAACATATAACTCCTGGTCATATATATATATATATATATATATATATATATATATATATATTATATATATATATATACATTATATTGTGTGTGTTCTTCTGCTAACGAAGATCAATGAGAATGATGATGAGAATACCGTGGAGTTCTGTTTTCGTCCGAGACCCACATGACAGGGCTGTACTCCACGTGTCCTTTCACGGTACATTCCGACGTCATACATGGCCGAGACATTACAGACACCTGCAATGTTGCTCAGTAACACTGAGTGCTCAACACTGTGTGACACATCCATTAATTAAACGGACAAAACTGGCCCGCAGAACGATCAACAAGAGCCAGACAGAGCCGAAACAGACAAACAAAAAACAAATGGGACTCGAACCATCGATCTTTTTCTTCCCCTCCCTCTCGTCTCCTCCCCCCCCCCCCCCCCAAGCCCACAACAAACGAGGCTAACCACCACACTAAAAACGCCTGCTACCTACGCACGCACCTTTGTCCTTGGTGAAGCGGATGGGGTCGGAGCTGTAGCGGGAGTTGAAGCTGTCCTCGCGGCCCTTGAGGGGAGACGCCTGCTGCCGTTGTCGGCGGGCCTCCACGGCGGCCTCCAGGTGCGCGTAGTTCTTCTCCCTCCAGGGCAGGCCGCCCACACCCACCCCTCCCTCCACCTTGTCCAGGGGCTTGGCCGGGTACACGGAGGATCCCTGGGGCAGCAGAGGAGCCTGTGGCCACACGGCGAGCGGGTCCATGAAGAGTGAGGGGGTAGGGGTGGCGTAGAAGATAGGGAGGTGAGGGGCGGATGTTAGGGCCTTGAAGTGTTTGAGATGTCACAAGGCAAGCTTCTCACACAGGGATGGGTTAGAAGCTGACGGCCGAGGGCGTGTGTGCGCGCGTGCCTGTGTTGTGTGTGTGTGTGTGTTGTGTGTGTGTGTGTGTGCGTGTTTATCTCTGTGTGTGTGTGTGTGTGTGTGTGTGTGTGTGTGTGTGTGTGTGTGTGTTTCTGTGTGTGCGTTTCTTTTTGTGCACATTTGAGGTTCTACGTATGCATATTTTAGACAACTCAGTAATAGCAAGAGATCTACTATGATTATGAATCAAACACAGAATAACGCCTGCCCCCCTCCCGCCAACAGTTCCCTTCTAGCTCCCTTACCCCCATCCATCGAGGCAATAAACAGTGTGCCTAAACTGATCATTCTTCTGCCTCGAACTGTATCCCCCCCCCCCTCCCTCCCTATCGACACACACACACACACACTTACACACACACACACACACACACACACACACACACACACACACACGTGTGTGTGTGCGTGCTTGGTAAAACGTTTACCACATTTTCTTAAAAAAAAACAGTTAGAGTTGAAAACAGCTTTTTTGAGACTCTCATGTCAAATGCAAGTCTACACGCGAATGGCTGCTTAAAACACAATGACTGAAACTCCCCACAAAATAAACCCAGACCCAGTCTCCATTATGGTTTATTTTCAGCCCAGACCTAAAACTTTGCTAGTATTTATCTGCAATTACGGAAGCTGCTTGCACTACCTGAAAGGGGCGATTTTAACGCTTGCCTAAATTGAATCTGGGCCGGAAAATGCTCAGATGGTAGAGCGCCGGACTCGTGATCATGGTGATCTTGGGGTTGCGAGTTCGTATCTCCGTTGGATCGTTTCGGCACAGGGAGATTTTTCCCTTGGAGTTAACACTGATTCTGACTCTCCACGACCCAAAAAGTTCTTCGAATGAGGCTGTAAACCTAGTTTCCGTGTGTGAATGCAAATATGCATGAAATCTGGCACACTCGTACAATTCCACCGTCATCTTTTGGAAAAGAAGACCAGTTTGGTCGTTGGTATGAATGATACACGGACACAAACAGTGCGCTGAAAGAATGAAAATAGGAATGAAAAAACTGAGTGAGTGACGGATGAATGATGCGGGAAACGACTGAATGTAGCACCGGCAGGCAGCTCTTCAGTCAGCTCTACCCAGGTAGGCAGCCCGTGTATTAATGAGAACGTGAATTGCACAGCGCTCAGAGCTTGATCTCCAACCAAAGGCAGACGTTGTATAAGTACTCTTAACAAAAATGACAATAATAAGGTGAACCAGAATGACGATAAGTAAGATAGTGCTTAACAGTAATGGCACTGCACGCAGCGCACCTGTAACTTACTGGGAAAGCGAACGACTCCTCTCTCCACTTTCTCTCCCAGCACACACGCACGCACGCACTCAGGCACACACACACACACACACACGCACACACGCACGCACGCACGCACGCACGCACGCACCACACACACACACACACACACACACACACACACACACACACACAAGCGCGCGCGCACACACACACACATATACATCTATCTATCTAAACATATACTCACACAAAAACCACCCTACCTTTCCCCTCATTCACTCTCCTCCCCAATATCCGTCCACCCCCCACCCCACCCCCCAAAAAAAAACCCTTCCACCCCCTCCCTCCCGTCCCACCCCACCCATCCCCCACCCCCAAAGCCCCTGGGCACGTACAGAGGGCGAGGTGTTGTGGAAGAGCACCTGGCGGGGCGGGGAGTGGGGGGTGGGCTCCTGGGGCTGCAGGTAGTCGTCGGCCTCCACGATCTCCTCGGGGCCGTCCGCCGCCACGCTGACGCTGCGCACCAGCTCGTTCTTGTCGTAAGTGTGGCTGGGCAGCCGCATCAGCTTGTCGCCCTGCGGTTAGGTTTTAGTTGTCCGTGGGTGGGGGCATCCACGAGGGACAGACAGGCAGCAGACACACAGAAACAGACGTTATGAAACCAATCAACCAATAAACAAAGCAAAACCAAACTGGCAAAAAAAACAAAAACAAAACAAAACGAAAACAACAACAACAACAAAAAATCAAACTAAAAAAGTAAATAAATTGAAAAAAAAATCAAAAAAGGAAATCTGAAACTATTCTGATACTGGAACAAAACACACTCTGCGGCGACACTCGGAGAGAGAGAGAGAGAGAGAGAGAGAGAGAGAGAGAGAGAGAGAGAGAGAGAGAGAGAGAGAGAGAGAGAGAGAGCAGCCTCGATCTGTTGATTCAATATTAACTGTTGATGGTTTTAAGTCGGCATCGATGAATTGACAATAAATTAGTGAACCGACCGACCAGTCACACACACACACACACACACACACACACACACACACACACACACACACACACACACACACACACACAAATCAAATCAGAAACAGATAAGGTGTGATGTAACGTTCCCCGGTAATGCACCTGACAACAAATACTGAACGCAGACAGTCAGAACTAGGGGAAGCAGATTACTTCAAAAGTTCTCTTTTCTGCGAGTATCTTAATCACCAGTTATTTCCCTTGCACCCTCCAACCACATGAGTGGTATCCCATCTTTCCCTATCCCTCTTCCCTCCACTTTCCCCGGTTCTCTCACTCTCCACTCTCCCGCTAGCTCATCTCTTCCCCTCCCCTCTTTTCTTCCCTCCTTCCATTTTTTTGTCCAGTGCCATGAACAGCACCAGTCGGACGTGTCCTAACCTTGATAAGCTCTGCTCAATCTATGTATTACGCAATGGACACCTGCTCACTTCTTTTCTGGGGTGAATAGTTCTTGCCAGAGATACAGATCAGACACTTAGCTATCAGTTTCCTCCTTCGTGGCCTTCAGGTCGCCTACACGTTTCAAATGTGCGTCATTAACAAACTGAGGTACATGTGTGTAACGTTCCGATGTAACGCGTGAAACGCTGTAGTATGTTTGATGCACCCGTCTCGCCTGTCATGAAAACGACCTCGTTTTGATTATGTCTGACAAAGTCGAGAAATTTACAAAGCATTCCTCAAGTTTCGTAAATATCTATAATTATCCAAACACGAAAGACCATTAATTACATGTGCTACTTTATTGCTGCCCCGCTGGTTCGATTCATCGTATGGACAAGCGTACGCAGTCCTACTTATGTATATTTGAAAAAAAATCTGTATATGGTCTGTCTTAGTTCTTTAATTATTCATGAATTTACTTCAACTTAGAGCTCTCCTTGGTACAAATTGAATGAAATGGTCTGATATTGATACAGTACGAATTAATAATCGCTATGATATTCACATGGAATATCACTTCAAACGTATTTTATCGATGTGCAAAGCAGTATCTGTAGCTGATGAAAATCTTTAGGTAAATGCAAGTTTTGTGATATCCTAAGTATTGCTGAAAATATCAATCACTGACTTACGCTGTTACCATTCGCTGGCTTCTTCCACAGGGCATCACCCGTAATTACTTTGTAAATGCCAATGATAAAGTTTAGTGCGCGCATGCGCGCAAACACACACACACACACACACACACACACACACACACACACACACACACAGTGACACATACGTGCGCGCCGCGCACGCCCACTGTACACGCATAATAGTGTAATCTGTAGATGCTATGTTTGAAACCATGATTTAACTGCGCTCTTAGGACAATAAACAATCAAACAACTTTATCTATTGTAAACAGGAAATAAAAAAAGTCAAAACACACGATAACACACACATAAAACCACACCAAGCCCGTGCTTCTTGTCTAAACGGAACATGTGGTGCTGTACATGACCATACATATACTGAACCACTTTAATTACGCACCATTATATCACACACCTTTGCAGAAATGTTCGTTTCCATTATTTCAATTGGGGTTTGGGATGGCGAATTCCTACTGAGAAAGACCACGCCTCAAATGCACTACAGTTGCGTGTAAAAAAAAAAAGAAAAGAAAAAAAAAAAGAAGAAAAGAAACAATAGTTTAGCACGTGCAAGACGTTTACGCACAGAGTTTGCTTCCAAGGTGAACGTATGTTAACAGCTTTCTCCACCAACACGAAGCAAAGCAGTCTGGAATGGGGTCAGTCCGAATACTAGACCGTCGCATGTCCAACAGGACTTCCTGCAAATCATGCCGAGACTCAATGCACAAGAAAGAGAGCCAGCACTTTGGGAACGCTGACTGGGCGACACACCATACAGAAAAACTGCTGGCAGACTTCGGTGTGGTCACGCTAGTAGCTATTGCAGCCACGGCATCTGCTTATCCACCACGCCCAGGTCAACCTCCAGTCGCCACTCTTCAACAAGGTGTCTGCATCAGGGAGCTTCGTGTTCGGAATGGACTTCTCCCAGCAACTTAAGACTTCAAGACGAGCGTGTCGACAGACGTAGTAGTTCAGTCAGGGGTACCCCACAAGGCGTCCTCTGGTGGGCCCGGTTCTTTCGGAACGACGTCGTCAGCGAACTCTTCAGTGGGTTCGTCAGCTCCGTGGGTGGAGCCGGCGTGGTCAGAAGAAGAACAGTTTTGTTTTGGACGGTGAAGGCAGATCACCGCATTACCGGCGGGCTGATAGCCGACATCCAGTATAGCGTCATGCTGGGTAGGGATAGACAAACTGCTGCGGTTTTTTTGTTTGTTTGTTTGTTTGTTTGTTTTTGTACCATCCCGTGTGCGTATTTAAAGTGGTTCCACACATCCAAGACAGAACGAACTGGCGAATTCTCACACTGCAAAGTAGGCAAACGTGACAGCAACGCAAACTAGTAAAAAAAAAAAATCAATTTAAAGAAAAAAAAAAGAAAAAGAAAACGAAATGCACAAAAGTGTAATAGAAACACCCACCCATCGAACGCACACAAAAGCATCAACAACTCTCTACGTGAATATGATCACTGCACTCAACAACAAGAAGCAGCACACACACACACACACACACACACACACACACACACACACACACATTAACGCAAAGAGCGTAAGGAAAGCAAACGTTCAACTGTTTTCGCTGGCTAGCATTAATATAAACGATACTGCTGCTACTCAAATATTAGATTAATAAGTCATTTAAGCGAGTATGAAAGGATAAGGAGCTTTCCATTTCAGAGCTGAATGGATGCTGTTAAATGAAATACACAGCAATGGAGCAAGATCAATAAGAAAGGTTAAAAAAAACACTACAACTAATAGCATTTAGCATGCACTTCGTGTTGTGTGTGTGTGTGTGTGTGTGTGTGTGTGTGTGTGTGTGTGTGTGTGTGTGTGTGTGGCGCGCGCGAGTGCGCGTGCCTATATTAGTACATGCATGGGTGAATCTGTGTGTTTGAGAGTTTCAGAAACAGAAAGAGAGAGAGAGAGAGAGAGAGAGAGAGAGAGAGAGAGAGAGAGAGAGAGAGAGAGAGAGAGAGATTTGTTATTGCTACAGTAGCAAACCAGAAGTGCTTAACGTATTATTCAACAGCACAATAAACGGAATGTTATCGTGTATTTCCGTTTTCTTCAGTTCCTTTTGGATATTTTACCTCCACATGTTTTTTTGTTTTCCTTTCAAACATTTATTAGCTTTGCTCAGATGAATACTGTACATACTGCAGCTGCTAGGCAAGTAACGATTTCATTAATACATCAAGCCATTTTATCTGATGACTTATAATACCGATCATTGTTAAACAGATTTCCAGGGGACATTATATAATACCGATCATTGTTTAACAGATTTCCAGGGTGAGAGTCATGTGAGACAAGTCCATCATGGAAAGAAGAAAAAACTTACAAAACGGCCATGATATAACATACGAACTGTTGTTTGGGAAATAACAAGCAATGAACGCAACTTTCGCCCCCAAGTTACTTTCCTCTGTCTGAACTTATCCTTTACGTTTCCCCGCTTCTTTTCACAGCTCCTTTCATTTCAATCATTCTGAGGTTAACTGTATTTCTTCCTGTGTCACAGATTAATCAGTTATCTTGAATGGATAGTCATTTCTGTTCGTTCATTTCTTCAGCTGTTATTGCTTTGTATTTTTGTGTATATGGGTAGGTTTGAATTTTTCGGTAAATTATGAATATTCCCGCGTTTCGTGTGCCTCGAGTCTACTGGTGGTGCGCTCGTCGAGTGAGTGCCGGAATCAGCATTAGTTTGGACAGGTGGTCAGGCGGGGGGTGGGGGTGGGCGTGTGCGTGTTGGTGTCTTTGTATGAACTGTGGTGTGTGTGTGTGCTCAGTACACCTGAACAGTGGTCAGTGAGTGCTTTTTGTTTTTTGGTCCAACTTAATGATTAAATGAGATGTTCTCTCCCAATTTTCACATGGGCTTTCCTGTTTACACTGTCCTCTTCTCTTCACTTTGACAACGGGCCTATGGCTTGAAACGTCAGTGTCTTCCTTCCAAAGGGTTCGACTACCACCAAAAGGTTTTTATAAACTTTATTATTATTTCATGGTCATTTAATTGTTTCAGAGAGGAAAAAAGAAAGAACGAAAGACAGAAAGAAAGAAAAAAGAAGAGGAGGAAGAATCCTACAGTATTTGTTACTTTGGTCGTTTGCTAACTGTGCTTGATGGGTTATGTAATAGCTTCAGAAAAAAAACAAATGTGTTTGTTACTTTTGTTGCTGACTTTGCTCGATGGATGCTGTAATGTCCAATTTGAGTTCTAAATACAATTCAATCAACCGCTGAACAAAATAATGACATTAACGTCTTTTTTCGTGACAAACTAAAAAATGAACACGTTTAAGATAAACATACGTGTGAAAAATGCCATCAACACTGCAAGAAACCGAATCACCATTTCCAGGGAATGGCACTCACAGCCTAGTTTCATGTTATTAAAAAGAAAATCGATTCTGTGAACATCACAAAGTAATACCAAGTGCCAGGTTAAAGTGCTCACTGTTAAATGTGTACTCTGTTACGACCAGAGCTGTTACAGGACGTTCGTTGATCGAGTATGATGGGGTATAGCTGTGCGAGAACAGTAAAACGATCACAGCGCTCGATCAGCTTTACCACCTCTGCACGCCGTTAAGTCGTCATTTTATGCCTCTCCCATCAAGAGCATAGTCCTTACATAGTGTTAGACACACACACATACTGAGAGAGAGAGAGAGACGCTTGACGCTTTGACGATTTATTGCCTTCAGCTTAACAAGCCATTAAGGCAAGGGGGGTACACATACGACTTGACACTTTGATTCACTGAAATATAATGGAAACAAAGTATAAGGAAGATAAATAATGATTAAATTAACAAAGTATCAGGAAGTAATGGATTTATCAAAAAGCTCAATTATTAGAAAGGTACGGATATTTATAACAATGACTAACCCACACGTGGGAGAACAGTCGCAAAACTTCCGTATATAACATCCTTTCATACGCTACCATTCCCACCCGCTTAATTCAGAAATACTGTTCCCATTCCCTTCACCCGCCTTACACGCTAAACAAGACTAGTAAACGCAAGCTCACATTCTTCTATTCTCCGTTTCTCTCAACCTCACCATCTAATCTGACAGTTCCCCGACCGCCCTCTCTCCCTCCCCCCTCCCTTCCCCGCTCCCCTTCACGTTGGTCCCATAAACACTTACGCACAATTGCATGCACGCACGCACGCACGCGCGCGCACGCACGCACGCACACACACACACACACACACACACACACACACACACACACACACGCACTCACACACACACACACACACACACACACACACACACACACACACAAGTGCGCGCGCGCGCGCGCACACACACACACTGAAACTACATGGCCATCCACCTACTACAAAAGTACATACTAATACAGAACAAATAAAATTAGAATACAATACTATTGTCGTCAAGTTCTAATTTCTTTCTTCTCGCAGTGGTGGCTTCAGTCAAATATTTAGCAAGGGCAATAATGGTTGTATCATTACCTGTTGACAAAAGATTTACTATGCCGCCTACTGTAGGCTCATATGAGTCAGTTTGAAAAATGAAAATTTTCGGCGAATATCTGAGAAGAAGCAACATTGGAAAAGAAAGTGCACTTCATCTTCATTATTGTGACCGCACATCGGGCAGTCAGCACTTCGTTCACTGGTCATAAACCAGTGTTTTGCAACGCCTAGACCATGCACTCTTAGTCTAAACTTTACTAGATCTTCTCTCATCTTTTTATTCGTTATTAAGGACAGATATCTCTCCGCTTCAAACGTTATTTTAAAGGAACGATACCATTCATATTTTCCATTATTTTCTATTTGGGAATGCCAGTTTTGTTTGTAGCATGAAACAAGCCTTTCCTTAAATTCTGATATAAACCCCTTCTCGAAGCCAACACCCTGACACAACCATACTATCCCAAAGCCATTTGCTGTCAGAGTGTTCCTAACTTTTGATGCCCAGTTGTGTTTGCCTGCCTCTAATTGTATTAACATCATATCATAGGCTTGCCTACATATTCTATTAATTGGTAATCTTACCACTCGCAACCAGTACTTAACACATTTTACTGCTGTTCGAACGTACAATGGATATCTTCCTGTTTCTCTCGTAAATCATTTTGTTTGAAGAGTGTAAAGGTACACCCAGGAATCGTTTAATGGCAAAAGTATGTACTTTTTCTATTAACCCTGTATCTTCCAACCCCCAAATTTCTGCTGCGTAAGTCAATATGGGCTCGATCTGGGTATCAAAAAGCTTCCAGAATAGAAAAGGATCAATTGTATGTAGTTTCCTTAGTGACTTTTGAATTTCAATAACACCCATCTTACCTTTTCTGCTCATGTCTGAAAGGGCAGCACTCAAACTTAATTTTGTTGTAAATATTAAACCTAAGTATTTGTAGGTGTTTGTTGATTTAATTTCTTCATTTCCATATTTCCATCTTTCTCTTATTCCAAGATAGCCACCTTTACGGAAAACCATAACATTAGTCTTATCTAGATTTACTTCTAGGCATAACCTGTCTGCTTCCTTTTTTAGATTGTTCAACTGATTCTGTAAACCTACGACCGTATCTGATAACAAAATCACATCATCTGCAAAGAGCAAAAGAAATACCTCTGCAGATCCTGCTACCATCTGGACTCCATGCTTCCCTTCCCTGATCAAATTTACGGCTAATTCATTGACAAAAAAGGAAAACATAATTGGGCTAAGTACACATCCTTGTTTTACTCCTCTCGGACAATGAAAAAAATCAGAATAAAGAATGTTTATCTCTGACACATGCAATGACTGAGTCATAGACTCCTCGAAGTGCTTTATACAATTTTCCATCAATCCCACTTCTCCTTAACACATGCCATAAGACATTTCTGTCAACAGAATCAAATGCTTTCTGAAGTCGACGAAAGCTACATACAGCTTAGAATTTCTTGCCAAATATTTTTCAACAACAGAGTACAAAGTGAAAATGTGATCAATTGTACTATATCCTGCTCTAAACCCTCCTTGCTCCTCTGCTAATTTTCCTTCATTTTCTGCCCATTGTGAGAGTCGCTTATTCATAATAGATGTGTACACTTTGCTCACGACACTTATTAATGCTACACCACGGTAATTATCGGGTAGATTAGCATCCCCTTTTTTGTAAATTGGAATAATAATGGATTTACACCATTCTTTTGGGAAAATGCCCTGTTCAAATATCTTGTTGAAAAGCTCTACGAGAAATTCAATTACTGTTTCGTTGGCATATCTAAGCATTTCACCAAGTATCATATCAGTACCAGAACTTTTACCGGCTTTAAGTTTATTAATACTAGATACAACTTCCTCTTCAGAAATAGGATCGTTAAAAAGAGGCTCATCTGATTCGTCCGTCGGTTCGTCGGCTAAGATTTCCTCTTGAGCCAGCCCAGGTGTCATGTTAAATATCCTGTGGAAGTGTTCATACCACTTGTCCATGGAGATATCACTGTGCATTACATTTTTTCTGTTCACAGTTCTAATAATTTTCCAGAATGCCTGGAGAGAGAGAGAGAGAGAGAGAGAGAGAGAGAGAGAGAGAGAAGCAGAACAAAAATCGGTCTGGTGTTGACATTTTCGGAGCATTACGTTGGCAGCGCAGGACATGGCCATGCGAACAAAAGGTCTCTTTTCATTCACCATTTCAAGTAGTACAAGTCGGAAACAAAAACATAACTGATCTCTCTCTACTCTGCCGCAAACGACGTACACATCCAAGGATATTTAGGCAGCCAGTTCTGTCCCTCTAAATGGGCGACAGCAGTCGCGACGATCTGAAATAAGATAACCATTCTGGATGGACTGATACAGTGGTCGACTCAAGGTCTACCCCATCGGAGGCTGACTTCGACGGCTTAAAAAGTTCACCTCCTCTAAACATCGCCCCCCCCCCCCCCACTGTTCTCACCTCCCAATCCCTGTTTGTACATCAGTGGCTTCAGACAATAATTGAACAGCAAATGACGATACAACCACTAGATATCGATACCAATGTAACCTATGCCCCAGGTGATGGCTCAAGCGAGCTGTGTGGCATTTTGACAGTGGAGCAAATCACACTAACAAAGACATGGGGAGAAAGGGGGTAAGGATAATCCGTGTCCTGCTGACACCTGTCTTTCAGCCGGAAGAAACAGGTCGCGTCCCTCCCGACACACGGAATATCGGTCTGAAACAACTACCCCTCTTCACCCCCCCCCCCCCCCCCACCCCTTTTCTTCACCTCTGCCCCGTCCATCTTGCTCCATCCGATCCCTCTCCCCATCTATCGATTCTCTCAGATTTTCAGCCAGATGATCGACTCGACAACACTCGCATAGGACTGCAGAAAACGAGAGAGAGAGAGAGAGAGAGAGAGAGAGAGGGGATTCTGTTAACTATTCTATGTACACAAAACACTGCATGCATTTTAAAAAAAATTAAAAAAGTACAAATCATGCTTAAACCACCACTGAACACAATCTGCAAGTCAGAGACGGCGGACGGTGATTATCTCGGACAACATCACACGCAAAGGTACGGCATTGCGCACGACTAGGGAAGGGTCAGTGACACAGGTGAATGGAGTGGAGTGGGGGAGAGCATGCACAGAACCAAGGGCAGTAAATCACTAACCTCGCCCACCACCACGTCCGTGGGAGGTCGGTGGCATCAATAGGAACAAGGTCAAGGTCAGATCCACGAAAATTATCGTCCGGGATTTTCTTGAATACATCGCCCTGCATGCATAAAACGGTGGTTGGCAGGTAGGTCTGACAACATCTATGTACGTTATAAGTAGTCTTTGTTGTTTGTAAGATACAGTCTGAGGTACGTTTTAGCAGTGAAGGTCTACCTTCAAACATTCTGCTCGGCATAATACCAAACTCAGCAGTAACATCATCACTGCCTTTATTAAGAAGAGCTGACGGGGGAAAAAAAGCATGGTTTTTTCAAACAAAGAAAAAAAGTTTTTATGGCATTCATTATCATAAACAGGATGGCAAATGTAAATATCATCACAGTTAATCTCGATCCGAACAAAAAGAAAACTCAGTGTTTAGAACTCTACCACCTCCCACCCCGAAACATGACAACATGACATAATAACTGACAGTTCATTGACAAGGACTGATAAAACTAAGCTACAGCTGAAATCAGTGGAAAAAAAAGAAGCCATAGCTGAAATAACATAAATCGGCAAAAACACACACACTCACAGAAGCAGGCAAGCAGACAGAAAGAGAAATAAAGAAACTGAATAAAACAGACCACAACTGAACGTTCAGGCCATTAACTCTTTTACCGCTAATGTGACAATCCCCGCTACACGAGAAGGCCGAGAAATGGCGAGAGAAAAAAAAAAAGGAGCGCAAGAACAAACTCTTTTTCTTGCATTTTGTCGAGTGATTCGTCTAGCATGACAGGGGCTTTAGATTGACAGCTCTTCTTGGAAAGAAGCGACAGCACATTACAGATTGTAAAACTGCGATCTTTTCGCTTCGTTTGGCACTATGGAACGATCATGGCGTCAAAAGTGATGAGGTGAAAAACAAAGAGAGTGACTGTCTCATCCACTAGCACTGGGAAGTGTTGGATTCCACAACAACTGGAACAGAGAGGGTTTACAAATCTGACCAATGACAGGTGTAGAAACAGTTAAAGAGAGCAATTGTCAAATCCGTGGCACAGGAAACTGTTGGGATTCCACAACAGTGGGAACAGAAAGGGTTACTATTCGATCCATGACAAGTGTGGGAGAAAGGAGGATGGGGAGGAGGAGGAGGAGAGGGATGCGGGGCAGGAACCACGAGCCGCGCCTGTGCTAAACAAAAACAAAGCTGACAGAACTGGGGTTGGTCAATCAGTAAGGCAGTCGACCTACCAGTCTGACATTTTGTTTTTTTCTTTCGTCACAAGTTGACGACGACTGTTTTCTTAATGCAAAATATCCCAATCGCACGCTAAAGCAAGCACATGTGCGTACAAGACAAGTTTGCAGATAATATGAACACAGACTCATATATCCGCGTGTGCGTACCTGCGTGCGCATTCACGTAACAACGCACAAGCAAGTGCAAATGCGCACGCAGAACTTACTTCCGCACTGACATTTCAGAAGGAACAAACACTATCCCTCACAATCCAAAGCAAAGCATAAGCCCCCCCCCCCCCCCCCCCCCATCCCCACCCCTTAGGAAATTATCAAATCACAGTCTCTCCTCCAAGGCACGTGAACACGATCTTCGAACTAGTTACAAACCTACAATGTTGCAGCACCTTTTCTCCAAATCATCTTATTCACTTACAGCCCCTGTCCAAATCATGCAACACACGCAAGCAACCTCTACCCAGTTCTTCCTAAACCATGATACAGTCCTGTCCCTGACCGCTATAATTTTGCAGTGGTGCCTTTATACAGATCAAACCGCACGCTCATAATGCGGCGTCATCTCTTTAAATGGCAATACATGCTAATAATATTGCCTCTCCACAAATCATCAACGTCCCCGAAATGTCCTTTACCTGGATAACACAATGATCCTCTTCAAATTGCCTGACACATTTCGGGAACAGCCTCTCCCTAAAGGACAATCTCACCCTCCCCAAATCACCGCACCCGCCCTTAAAGAGCTTAACCGTCGCTAAATCATATGACATCCCCCTAAACAGTCTTTCTCTAAAATGACACTACAGCCCTCTCCTGATGTAACCCCTTTAAAAAAACCGTGTCTCGAAAACACGCCATCATTCTTAGTAAATCACCTGCGTGACCCTGAAACGGCCTTTTTTTCCCCGAGTCACACTATCACCCTCTCCAGATAAACCCAAATACTCCTGAATCAGTCTCTCTCCACATCACGCGCCTCAAATATCCCTGAAATTCGTCTGTAAACGGCGCTATTGCCCTGCATTGCCCTGATATACAGCGTCTGCCTGCGGAGCTGAGGGTCGTGAGTTCATAAATACTCGTGGGCTCGGTTTTTTGTGTGTGACTGAAAACCCTCACTGTCCACCCAGCAGTAAATGGGTACCTGATTCAGTTCAGGTAGGTTAAAGACGACGAAGGAGAGGGAGGGGTTCCATCTTCCATTATGTCGTTCCCTAGAACCTCTCATAGTTCACTACCCCCTACGGGCCGCTGAGCTATGGGAACTTTTATAACCTCTCAACTCACGTCACATATCCCTGAAACAGCGTGTCTCTAAACTACACTATCACCCTCTCAACAACAAACAAAACCGCCCGTCCCTGTAAATGTCCGTCTTTCGAAGACGCAACCGTTCTCTCATACCCTTGACACAGTTTTCTTCTAAATTACAGTATCACTCTCTCTCTCTCTCTACATCATTTCGCATTCTGCTAAAAACAGCCCGTCACTGAATAACATTATGACCCTCTCCAAATCGCCCCAAATATTAATGAAATAACCTGTCTTCAAATCAAATGATTCCATGACCCTTCGCAGTTAGCTAATTCTTAATTACCTTTGACTTTGATTGTATCAAGAACACATTATCATCTTCTCAAACTCGGTCACATAGTCCCAAAACTGACTGCTCCTAAACGAGACTATCTTTTTCTCCAACTTATATCATTTGCCTCGAATAGCCTATGCCTAAACCGCACAGTCGTCTTTTCAATATCCTTGAAAAACACTTTTCACTAAACCACACCATCACCCCTTTTGCAAATCAACTCCACAACAGACTTTGCCTGAATCACACTATAGCCCTCTCCAAATCATGCTTCTTCCCCATAAAGACTATACTGCAGACCATGCCAAAAACATACCAAGTACAGATTCCCTCTTTCACTCCATCGAAACGAGGTACTCATGTCCTCTCTCTTGATCGGAATACAGGCTCAAATCAAGCACTATCTCCTTCCAAGCTGTATAACAAGTACTCTAACAATGCCTTAATAGACTCTGCTGTCTATATACAACTTTTCGCTAAACGAAGGCGAGCATTGGGGGTCTCTGTCCTAGTCACACATGGCTTTCCTCGCGCAGGCTCTGTCCAAATCACACCACACACTAACATCATAGCAGGATAACTCATGACCTTCATATCATGGCCTCTTTCGAAACCGTTCTGCACGCTCATGGCAAAGGGCTCTTTCCAAATCACGCTATACACTCATAACATTTGCCGCTTTCCAAATCACGTAACGCACATTCACTCACATCACAGCTTCTTTTTAAATTACACCACACTCACATCTCATCCTATTTCAAAATCACACAACGCCATCAAATATAGCTCTTTCTAAGCCGATATGCAGACTCCAGATAGGCCTTTAACCTCTCTTAAACTCACAACATAGCGTCTGTCCTAATCACTATGCACACAACATGATGTCTCTCTAAATCACTATACACACTACCAGCATAGCGTCTTTCCAAATCGCTATACACACTCACAATATTGCGCCTTTCTAAATCACTAAACACACTAACAATATAGCTCCTTTCAAATCATAATACACACATAGAGCAAAGCGTCTTTCCAAATCACTATACATACTCACAACTTGGCATCTTTTCAAATAGTTATACACACTAACAGCTCAGCATCTTTCCAAATCACTATGCACACTCACAATATTGCGCCTTTCTGAATTACTATATATGCTTACTACATAGCGTTTTCTTCAGATCTGCTATACGCAGTCACAACAAAGCGTCTTTCCTGATCACTATACACCGTGATAACCTAACCTCTTTCCAAATCACTGTGCACACTAACAATATAGCCCCTTTCCAAACAGTATCACGCATTTACAGCTTAACCTCTTTTCAGATCATGTAACACACTCACAAGATAGCTCTCTCCAAACCGCAATACACAACCTCTCTACAGAACATAATACTTATCCACAGCCATTCCCCCCATCAAGCTAAATAGTCACAGCAGAGCCTCTGTGCTACCCTGTCATAACACACCTTTCTATGAAAAAAAAACAACCCACGCAAAGCTTTCGTAATATACATCCTCTCTCCAACCCACACTCTTTCATCACACGGCTCTCTCCAAAGCAAGCCATGCACTAATATAGCCTCTCTCCGGCTACGAGCTACAGCCACAGGCTAGAATCTATCACCAAGTTTTCTGTTATGATATGGCTTTTCTCCACATTTATAAACTACAACTTTACAGTTTCTCTCCGACGTATGTATGTCATGGTAAGTTATCGTACGATACCCTCTCCTTCCTCTCTGTGTCTTTCTCTCTCTTTAGATACACGTCATAATCTTACTATCTGAAGACTGTGTATGGACTAAAAATAGCTCACACCACTTCCTTGGAAATAAGACAAAGACTTGAGCGTCTCTCTAACCTTACTTCGTACTTCAGTAAAATGGGTCGATGAGGAATATCTACCCGCTTTACTATCATTATCATCATTTAGTTATAATATTAGCACGACCCTGTGTATAGATGAACCATTTGGTTACCATAAACTTCTATAAAACTTCCTGTGCGTACATGAAGCGTTTTGGTTACCGTAACTTCTACAAAATCAGCACTATTACTATGATTATGAGACGTACTTTCAACGTTAATAACATTATCGTTACGAAACATCAAGACAGCGATGAAGTGATGGAAACACCGCCACTCCGTCATGGCTTTGGTCTTGGGCATCAAAATGGAGAACAGAATGAGCCAGTCCCGAGAGAACAAGACTATCGCAGAACACAACGGAACATGAACAAGTTCACAAATTATTGTCTCTTAAAACAAAAATAAAATACAAAGCAAGATGTTTTACCTGCACAACCAGGTAGCGGCCAGGGTCGCGAGCCATCTTGGCAAACTCCTCGGCCAGCTCCTTGAAGTTAGGCCTGCTCTCAGCGTCCAGCATCCAGCCTGAAGGAGGACGTTCACAACACCATGTCACGAGGGTGCAGACCTCACCGCCGTTCAGTTCATCATCATCATCATCATCATCATCATCATCATCATCATCATCATCATCGTCGTCGTCGTCGTCACCATCATCAGGGAAGGCAGACAGATCCGCACAGATCAGAATAAAAAAACCAATGTGTGGATGGTGCCCTTAATCAGCCAGCATGGTGCAGGAGTTACAATCCAGAGGCTGTCGGATCGAGAGTTCGAGTCCTATCAAAGCACCGATTCGCGGGTTTTCCGACCCCTGTTGGCTCTAACCCAGAGGCAGGTGCGCCATGGGATCATGCGGGAGGACTGGGACTACACAGTCGAATTTCAACCACCTCTCGGAGAGCTTCGTGATGCTGTTGCTCAAATATCCTGACCAATGTTGCAGGTGTCAGAATGGAACTCGATGGAATTATCGTCGTGTTCCTCATCCCCAATAATGGAATTATCGTCGTGTTCCTCATCCCCAATAATGGAATTATCGTCGTGTTCCTCATCCCCAATAATGGAATTATCGTCGTGTTCCTCATCCCCAATAATGGAATTATCGTCGTGTTCCTCATCCCCAATAATGGAATTATCGTCGTGTTCCTCATCCCCAATAATGGAATTATTGTCGTGTTCCTCATCCCCAATAAAAACACAAAGTGTCAGGTTCTGTGGCCTGTCATGCCCTGCTCTCGCAGTGACCTGAGTTTCAATTTCTTCTTTATATTCCTGCTTGTGAAGGTTTCGCATCAAAGTCAAATTCTTGGGGACTGTGGATGGACTGACGTGGCGCCC
>CM031596.1:23679480-23694480 GCA_018398815.1 Conus ventricosus | reverse complement strand
CCTTTTACCGCAGAGTAACAGATCCTGGATCCGTTTTGCGATTGGCGCCAGGAATGGAGGTAGGTCAGGGCTGAGAGAGTTATTTCCCATGTGCTTTTTCGGCATTGGATTAAGGAAAATATAAACTCATAACCTTTACGTCACAAGCAAGTTTTGAATGTTCCATGAAAATATTGCACACACATGAATTCGTTAACAGTAAATTCAGGATGTTCATATTCTGTAACAAAAAACATTGCAATAATCCTTCTGGAAAGATCTTGCACATGCCGTCTGGCCAAATGTTTCCAGGTTCGTCCTTGGGGCACACATTCCATGTTTTGGACAAAGGTTGTTTAATAAAATCGGTTCTGTAGTTTTTGCATCTTGCTGATATACGACTATAAGCCAACGAACAAACCAACACATCATGGGACACGGTGAAAACATCACCTCCATAGTGGCAGGAATTATCCTATCCCACCATTTGTGGGGCTCGGAGGACGAAAATCGGAAACGAAAAACAGATAAACTCTTTTGTTTTCCTCCAGATGTCCACTACTCTCAAAACTGTAACTTTTGCAAAGTTCAACAAGTGTACTGAATTTAATCAGTTTACTCGAGTTTCTCTTGAAATTTTACCTAAACTCACACATACACAGCACACAAACTGCAAAACAAAGATTCCGCGTACGCGCGCGCGCACACACACTCTCACACTCACAAAAGCTGCAAGACAAAGATTCCGCACACACACAGACACACACACATTACAAAAATCATCTCCTCTCTGTTCACAAGTCTGGAGGTTGGGGGGGGGGGGGAGAGGAACGCACTGTCTGATCTACTGACCTCCGTCTCGTCAAAGCCGGTCATGCGGGCGGTCAGCTCCGCCGTCTTCTCCTTGGACTTGGCCCGCTTCTGGCACAGGTAGCCGAAGAGGGTCAGCAGCAGGCCCAGCAGCAACACGCCGCCCACAATGGGCACACCACCAGGATAATGATCTTCTTCTTCTCCTCCCTGCGGCACACAGACCACTCGTTCAGTCACCGTCTCCGTCGCCTGTAGGCCCCTTCTGGCATCGCGGAGTGAAAGCGTTGCTGGACGCTACAGCTGTGTGTGTGTTGTATTGTGCGCATGGCATTTCGGGTTCGTGTCTGCTAATGATGTTGTTGTAAGTAAGTCGTGTGTGAGAAGTTGGTCAATGTATGTGTGTGTGTAAGACCCCTCAGGTCCGATCCCCTACAAATTGGTTATAGCAATTGGTTATAGCGATCTCGCTTGGTTAGGAACTGGCCAGTTAATATTGCACGCAAAGCACTTCAGTTTCGATTCTGCTAAAATGATCCAACAAATGTTCTTGCGGATTTGCTTGTTCTTGTGGTAGAGTTGATGTTCTATTTCTACCTTTCTCCATACTCCATTCGTGTGGAGGGTAATGTCTTTTATATGAATAATTTCCTTTTAGTTCCGAACCTGAGGTACAACACTTACACAACACACGCACTCACACGCGCAGATAAACAAACCCATATACGTGAATATAAGCATCTACATGTTTAATCGCGAACATACGCGCGCACATAGGCCTACACTAAGACAGAAATGATAACATTTACTTTGGTGTGGATGCAGGTATACAAACACACGCTACAGATGAAATGCACTTCAGTCTAACGCACATACATGATAAGAAGACATACATCTGGATTGCACGCGTGTACATACATACTCACCACACTACACACTACACACTACACACACACACACACACACACACACTGTTATTCTGAAGCTGTCATACTTAGGAAGTATTGTTCGACGCAACTCTTTTTGTCCATTACTTGCGATGTCTAAGAAAGATACATTTGTCGAAAGTTCGCCTGTCTGTTTTTCACTATATAGTAAACAAATATATACTCGGCCCCCTTTTCTGCGTTCACATCGCATTTTGCCTCTTGAAAAAAAAAACACTTGTCCAAAGTTCGTTTGTCTGTTTCGCACTGTGTATTAAGCAAGCGTTACTCTGCATCGCAGTTGCTGTCATGCGTATTTCGCCTTACACCTGTCGATAATTCGCTTGTCTTGTTGATATTTGCATTAGACAAGCGTTGCTCTGCATTTTAGCCAGGAGGGTTCTAGCGTATGTCGCCTTACATTTATTGAAAATTCGCTTTTCTGTCTTGATTCGGTGTGTCAAACAAGCGTTACTCTGAGCCTGGATGTTGTATAATTGGTGGTGTTTTGGCTTTACAGCAGCAATGACACACACACACACACACACACACAACACACACACACACACACACAAACGAGCTTGTGGACGAGCTGCGACTCACTCTTTGTCTCTCTTGATCATGTTCATGACCTCCGGGTGGCTGTCGTCGGCGCCACACGTTGCGGTTGTCGTCCTCCTGAGTGCTGTCGCGGATCTGGTAGGGCAGGGACGGGGGCACTTGGGGGTGCAGTTGAACTGCAAAGCCCAACACACGCAGAAGAACACAACACACACACACACACACACACACCACACACATACACACAACACACACATGTTCTTGAATGACATACCTTGTGAGAACACAAAGTTACGCACTGTCTCATTCTGGATACCTTATGAAGACATGAAAGTGAACATCATATAAACTTGACTAGATCGTCGCGCTATAGGAGAAAGATGTCAAAGTTTAGACACTTGTCCTTTTCTGTAAAAACCAACAAACAACAAACAAACCAACAAAAAAGCAAGCAAACAAACAAAAACCAAACTAATAAAAACCCCAGATTCTCAAAGCGCTTCTACCTAGACTCAAGATGTAAAAACAGCACTTCGCGGCACTTCGTTTGTACTTGCAAATCTTCTCAGGACATGAGATATTCGAGGAAACCATAAACTTATAGAAAAGAAGTCCTTAATGGGACGGGGAAACACACACCCACACTCACATCCACCGGCGCACACACACACACACACACACACACACACACACACACACACACACACAAATCAGGACCATGATAAAAACTCCAGTCATCGAAGGCCAACCCGACCGAGTACTACAGCTCAAGTCTTGGGCCGTGGGAATGGCTAGTGAAGTGGGTTGAGAGATGAGTGAGATGAGCTGTGTGTGTGTGTGTGTGTGTGTGGTGTGTGTGTGTGTCTGTCTGTGAGTGTGTGTGTGTGCGTGTATGTGTGTGTGTGTGTGTGTGTGTCTGTCTGTGAGTGTGTGTCTGTGAGTGAGTGTGTGTGTGTGTGTGTGTGTGTGTGTGTGTGTGTGCCGTATATGTGCATGCGCGCGTGCGTGTGCTTTTGCGAGCAAACACACGCGACACGTGCATGAGTGCAACGACAGATGCAGCGTGGCAAAAGCCAGCGAAAATAAGCGACGCAGCTGTATCGGAACAATCCCACCCCCACGCCCCTGCCAACCACCCTCCAGCCCCATCCCCACCCCCCAAAAAGAAAAAAAATCTAACAAACAAACAAAAAGCCCTGACCTCATGACTCCAAACACGGACTTGCTCTTTCCATTCCATTACTGAAATCAACATGGTGAGGGTATCATTTTCCCCTTGATCTCATTTCATTCACACGTGCGTTGCAGCTGAGCGCAACTGTCGGCATTGTCTGGTCTGCGTCACTTGGGGAGTCCTCCTCCCATTACAGCTCTCGGCTTGACGGGAATAATTCACGTGTCCAGGAGATTACGATTCATTCCGGTCTGCTAACTATCATTTTATTTCTCTTCAACCCTCCCCACCCCTCCTCGGTCTTTTCCGGACCGTCCAATGTATAGAAGTTTATGCTTGGGCGCGTTCTGACCCAAATCTCAGACGTATTTATCTTTTCTCTGCGTCTTTTCCGTGAAGAGCGCCTAGAAAGGGTTACCTCCTTGTAAATAAATTTCCTGCCAAGTCCTACTCTGCCCCCCCCCCCCCCCCCCAACCGTCCCTCTCTCTCTCTCTCTCTCTCTCTCTCACACACACACACACACACACAGACAGACAGACAGATACACACACACACATAAACGTGCACGTGCACGCGCACACGCACACGCAGACGGGCATAGAAGAGTGAGTGAGAGACAGACAATGCGAGTGTTTGGAAAACAGAGGTGAGAGACAGCTGGTGATGAGGAGGGTGGGGGTGGGGTTCTAAAGGGATGGTGATGTGGGTGGGGGTGGGGGTGGGGGTTCTAAGGATGGTGATGAGGTGGGTGGGGGTGGGGAGTGGGGGTGGGGTGAGGGATCTAAGGGATGGTGACGTGGTGGCAGTCACGAGAGCAGGGGAGGATATCACCAAAAGAAAAATGACCACATTTCTGATCAATGCATGTGTGGCAAAGAATGTTCAGGGGATATTTTTCTTTACAGGTTCCGAGGCCAAACTCTGTGTATAAAACCAATTGTGCCAGTCAACAGTCTGGGGCCACATCACTGTGGGGAACGTCGCTGCTGGCCGTGCTAGGCCAGGGATGGGTTTAAAGCAAGGCACCCCCCCACCTACCCCTCCCCCCCCCCCCCCCCCCCCCCCCCCCACACCCCATTTTCTTATCGCACTTCGTTTCCTTCCTAGATACCGACCTCCTGCTGGACTAAACCCACACACCCTTCCCCCCCTCCCATCCCACTCCAAGAGACAGATAAGAAAGGCGCTAAAAATCGGCCCACCATTTTTTTCTTCTTTCCCCCCCCCCCCCCCCCCCCCCCCCTCGTTCACCACGAAAAAATGTCACTTGGCGTTTATTGCCATCGCAGCTATCCATCCATCTATCTATCTCGAATCGATCGATTGACGATAGATAGATAGATGGACAGGTAGCAAGCTACTAGATAGAGAAATAAAGACATAATATCCGTAACGTTCATATTCGTTTTGATTGTTGGTTGAGTGAATAGACAAAAGGAGGGGAATAGATAGGAGGGGGGGGGGGGGTTATCGCAATTTTTTCTTTCCTTCTTTGTTTAAGATGCATTCAAGCTGGTTTCTAATCACTCCTCTCTTCCTCAAACTTCCCTTCCTGCAATACAAAGAGTAAACGCCACTCACGCAATGTGCCTGCCCCCCCCCCCCCCCCCCCCCCCCCCCCCCCCCCCCCCCCCACACACTCTCTCTCTCCCGTTGCATTCTTCTTCTTCATGCACACGATACAGCTCAGTAAGAGAAGAACATGATTCGCCTAAGATCTCTATTCGTGATCCCGGAATTGAATTTCCGAGTTCAAATTTTTCAGTTTTTTTTTTCTTCTACGCCCTCCGTCACCGCTTTCTATTCCCTCGCCACCCCCCCCCCCTCCCCCTCCCCCACATAAACATATTAACGCACATACACGCACGCACACACAGGCAAGCGCACGCGCACACCCACCCACCCCCACACAGTATTTCTTCATTGGAAGTTTAAAAGTTAAATCCACAAATCCAAATGACCAAGTAAGCGACATAGCTTTCAGATCCTCCCACGTTTGTGCTCTCTCCATGGCACTCATTTCACAAAAGGCTCCTTCGTCCCCCACACCACTCCAATTCTCATACAGCCACACCAGGCTCATTCTGTCGCAGTCACGTACATCGGCAGCAGATCATCTTAAGCTATCAGCATCTTTGTCTTGCATGAAGAAGACCAAAGAGGCCGAAACGCGTTGTGCTTTGTCTTGTAATTTGTTTGTGTCTTTCGTTCAGCGGAACAGTAAATCTTTTAAAGTTTGTATCAGTATCGAGTCGTCGAAGGTCAACCCACAGAAGGAGACACTACAGCAGCAGCAATATATTTTCACACGCACGCACGCACGCACGCACGCACGCACGCACACACACACACACACACACACACACACAACACACACACACACACACACACACCACACACACACGCACACACACACACACACACACACACACACACTCCTCCCTCATAAGAGAAGATAATCCACTGACTGAAAAAAGTTCAATGAACTCTTTAGAAAGCTTTCTAGCTAGATGATCTTCTGCTACAAGAAAGTGAGAGCAAAAATATCATAAACAAATAAAAGAAAAGAAAACAAAGGAAAGGGGATATCGCCGATAAAGCAAAAACACAAAAGCCACAATAAATCACGAAGACTGCCAGTCGGTCGTCATGGGGCAACCTACCAGAGGCGGCCCCGCCCTGATGGTCGGCGTTAAACCTAAAACAGCTGGGAATCTCCCAAGTTACCTAAGCAGTAGCAAGAATCTTCAGCCTGTTGAAGACGCGCTGCCTAAATCAAAGAAGAGATGAACGGCACTGACAACACAAAGGTGTGTTGCCTTCGTGTAGACCCTTCAGGGAGGAAGAGGGATGACTGTAGGGGGGTGGAGGTTGGGCAGGGGTAAGGGTGGGGGTCACGACACCTACACCCACTGTTCTTTTCCTTTACCTGGGCGAGTTCTTTGTGATCTTGAACAACATACACCCACCGTTGGTTTAAACAAATCTTTAATCACAGGTACGTACTATGTTTACACAATACAAAGTGAGCAGCAACAAGCTGAACGCTTATAGTGTGCTCTTGCAAAATGACAACACACAACTAATTTACCTGGTGGCTACAGTAACACAAATATTACATTATTTATATGAGAACAATTCACAGTTTAAAGTTTATGAATCGCATGAAGAATACAAAAAGAGAACACCCCGCCCCCACCCCTTCCCGAAAAGAGAAAAAAATAATTAAAAGAAACAAATAAAGAAACAGAGATTAATGAAGAGAGACGATGAGAAATACACCACAGGCACACTAATTTGTTACCATCACAATTTGAAATAATGGCAACATTTCTCATACAATCTTTTTTTGTCATACCTGAAACCTCCAAAAGGCAATGTATCTAAAACCGGTTGCTTCCAGAGATAAACTTATGAACAGCTTCATATATCAATATATTGGTATCTATCTGCAGATTACGGTCACTTTTTAACAGAGTTCGAACATTTCTGTAGTGTGATGGGAGATCGGAAATAGTATTTGCGCGGGTTTCATTCAAACACCCACCGTTCTCTCCCTTTACCTGGGTGAGCTCTTTGTTATCTTAAACACCCTACACTCACCGTTCCCTTCTTTTACCTTGGTGAGTTCTTTGTCATCTCAAAAACCCTACTTCACACCGTTCTCGTCTTTACTTGGGCGAGTTCTTTGTTATCTTGAACACCCTACACCACTGTTCCCTTCTTTACCTGGGTGAGTTCTTTGTTATCATGAACACTCAACCCCCCACTCCCCCCCCCCCCCCCCCCCGTTCCCTTCTTTACCTGGGTGATTCTTTGTTATCTTGAACTGCCTACACCTACCGTTCTCTTCCTTTACTTGGGTGAGCTCTTTGTTATCTTAAACACCCTACACCACCGTTCCCTTCTTTACGTGGGCCAGTTCTTTGTCATCTTGAACACCCTACAGCACACCAGTCCCTGCTTCCACCTGGGCGAGTTCTTTGGTATCTTTGAATGAACACCCTACACCATTCCTTTACCTGGGTGATTTCTTTGTTATCTTGAACACCCTACTCCCACCGTTCCTTTCTTTCACCTGGGCGAGTTCTTTGTCATCCTGAACATCCTACACCACACACGTACCGTCCTCTCTTTTCCTTTACCTGGGTGAGCTCCTCGTTGAGGAAGATCTTGAAGTTGGAGCAGGCGTTGCAGTCCGTGCTCTCGGAGCCGCGGCAGCCTCCCCGGCACTCGCTGTGGCAGTGCAGGCACTGCTTGAGGCGCTCGTCGCCGAAGGCGTACTGCGGGCAGAACTTGGTGCAGTAGCCGTCCAGCCCGCGGAAGTAGCGGCACTCCTCGCAGTAGCTGGAGCCCGGGCCCTTGCAGGTCTGGCAGAACTCGTGGCACACCACGCACATCTGGCCAGGGAAGGCAAGAGTTGGTCAGGGACACACATGCTGACGGACGTCGTGCAGGGAGGTAAGAGATTTATTAATTAATCAGCGTGTACACGTACTGTACTGATGCATACACATACAGTTGGTTTCAAAGTCAGATTTTCCCCGAAGTTGAGAGTATGGCTGCCTTAACGGCGGGATAGAAAACGGTCATGCACACAAAACTCCACTCCCTTTGTTGGGTAGATGGGACTGATTCTTGCCTGTCTATACAGGGAGTCCTGCAGAGACAGAGACAGAGAGAGAGAGAGAGAGAGAGAGGTTTCAAAGTGAGATGACTACTGGCGAAAATTGAAACAAACCTAAAACAAAAACTACTTTTCCACTGAACGAAAGACACACACACACACACACACACACAAACCCCAAGAAAACCGCACAAGACTTAACACGACGCATTTCGGCCTCTTTGGTCTTCTTCAGGCAAGACAAACAACATTCAAGGCAATGAAAAAAGAAAAACGAACAATCGCTTCTCTCCTCAAATCGGGCGCGAAAATAATGGATGCGCCGACAAATGTTTGTTCGTTCATAGTTTCCATTGTCCTGAATGTTGTCTGTCGTGCCTGAAGAAGACCAGAGAGGTCGAAACACGTCGTGTTTTGTCTACAATTTGTTTGTCTCTTTCGTTCGGCGGAACAGTAATTTTTCGTTTGAGTTTGTTACACGTCTCGTGCCTATCCATCATCTTGATCGTCTCGCGCCTATTCATCATTCAACCTCTCCCCCTCCCCCCTTCCCCAACTACCACCCTACCCTTCATTCATTCTGTTCAGAGCACTGCCGCCCGAAGACAAAGTCACTACGGGAAGATTGTGAACAGTATTTAATTACGAACAAAATCGCTCCGTTGATTGAAGCTTTCCTAGCAATAACCATCACTCACGATGTGTTTTTAACTATCATGGAGCGAACACCCGCCCCCCACCACATGAGTACAATGACAGTGCAAAGCGAAGGCACGCACGTTCCATTGCGCGTTTCAGGACAGCTGTGAGTCTGCGTAGGAATCGAAAACTGCTCGTGCTTAATTTCAACAAACCTCAGGGGTCTTGCCTTGTTAGTCTTGATTGCACTGCTCAGACGGCGACATACATAAGCCCTTTCTTCCATGAAACGACAAACCAAGGAAGAAATAATGGATGGATAAACGCACTGATAGCGAAGACCTGGAGTGTGATATGTCGTCTGCAGCAAAAGCCTCAGTCCTTGAATATTATCAGCCAATCGCAATAGACTCTTTGTACTGACTAACCAATCGGAATGCAGCTTCGCATAAGTGCGGGATAGCTCTTTATCTAACGTCTGCTACCACAATCCTACGATGGTAGGTTTGATACAACCATTTTCAGTCAGTCCTACAGATCAATCGCACTGAAAATCTGTTTAAAACCAAAGCAGAGCAACGTCTGCCGTCTGCTTTCAGTCTTCTTGTCATAATTTCTGTTTCCAACGCTAACACACACACACACACACACACACACACACACACGCGCGCGCGCGCGCACACACACACATGACAGGGAGTACCTGTTTTAAACAGACCTTTTTTCTTTTTTATTTGAGTTGCAAATATTCGATTCGCTCCAGCAAGAGATCAATACACTCTATACTGCGAAATTCATGACCGGAAGTTAATTTCCCCGACGACTTTCGAAACAGCCCGGTGAAACGTGCTCGCCAACGTCGGCTACTCTCCCCCCCCCCCCCCCCCCCCCCCCCCCCACTCCCCAACCCTCGTCTCCTTCTATGGTCCCTAATGGGTAGGAGACTAAGGTAGGTGTGTGTGTGTGTGTGTGTGTGTGTGTGTGTGCGTGCGTGCGTGCGTGCGTGCGTGCGTGCGTGTGCGTGTGCGTGTGTGTGCGCGTGCGTGTGTCTGTGTGTGAGAGAGAGAGAGAGAGAGAGAGAGAGAGAGAGAGAGAGAGAGAGAGAGAGAGAGAGAGAGAGAGACAGACAGACAGACAGACAGACAGACAGACAGACAGACAGAGAGAGACTCTGTGTGTGTGTAGTAGTAAGTAGTAGTACATCAGTTTTACGTCTGTTCACATATGTGATGTTTGACGAAGAGAGAGAGAGAGAGAGAGAGAGAGAGAGAGAGAGAGAGAGAGAGAGAGAGAGAGAGAGATGCATAAATTTAATGTCTGTGACTATGTAAGTGTATGCATAATGTGGTTTTCTAAGTGCATATGTCACACTAAAACATCCCTAAATCATACCTGCAAATGATCTTAAAGTAAATGTTTAACTATACTACAAATTAAAGAGAAAACAACACTGAAGGTAAACTTTAAAATTTAAAGACATCACACAAAGACATGCCTGACAGTGGTGGTAAATGAGCTTGAAGAGGTAAACAGTCGAAAAGCAGATGCTTGCTGATTATTCTTCGTTCTCCAAAAATAAGCTTACATTTGCTTCGTTTGTATATTTAATTTTTAAGGCATCAAATGTTTATTCATAAAATATTGAAATGAAATTTCTGTATTGGTACATATTTTTCACTTGTAAACGAGGAATACTGTTTACATGTTCACAATTAATTAAATGAGTATTTTCATCAGCCACACCAAGCAACGCATTTTTGTAGTGTTTTCTGACTCGGCTTTAATAACCGATTTATTTCAGGTAAAGAAAAGGGGGTATTCAATACCGTGGCGTACTTTTCATTTCTGGCTCCTCTCTTTGCGCATCTGTCAGCTGGCTCATTACCTCAAATACCACAATGCCATGAAATCCAACAGAAGGTGACATCAGTTCCTTTACATATCAAAACATGAATAAGATGGCATTATTTCATTTGCAAAAAAAGTTGTTCGAAACGGTATTTGGAAACTTTATGGTTTGTAGAACAGACATTAAATCCACACAAACAACTACTTTAAACAGTGACTGTGGCAAGTCAATTAAATGTGACAACGCCATTATAACAGCAGCTATCATTTCGGCGACAAATATTGATCTGCCTTTTTCTGATGGAATATATCTTCTTTTTAACCTTTTGTGATGGTATAACAAAAGCAGAACCTGACTGATTATTAGACAGTACTGAACCATCTGTGTGTGAGTGTGAGTGTGTGTGTGTGTGTGTGTGTGTGCGTGTGCGTGCGCGCGCGCGCGCGTGCGCACGCTTATGTGCGTGGTATGAACATGAAATAAAAGAGGAGGGACCAGACAGGGAGAGCGACGGGTAAAGGTGAGAAAGAAGGATAAGGGATGGAGTCTCGATACAGGGACTAAAAGAACGCATCCACCCCCTTTCCCACCCTCTCCTCCTCTCCCCCCCCCCCCCCTCCCTCCACCCCCCCAACTCTTACTCTTCGGTTCCATTCGGAGCCGTAGCTGATGTCTGGATCCAGAGTCATGTAGAAGCCGGGCTTGCAGGCGTTGGTGTCCGTGGGCAGGCAGGTCTTGGTGCCGTTGTACAACATGCTGATGCTGCAGCGGCGGCAGCCCCCCAGCCCCACGTGCCTGGAGGGACCCGTGCACCTGCACACAAAGGGCCGGGGGGGGGGGGGGGGGGTTCCACGTGCAATGCGTGCGGCTATTTACTATCACCCCCACTACAACCTCCTCCCTTCAACTTCCGCTCCCCCGCACACACGCGCGCACACACACACACACACACACACACACACACACACACACACACACACACACACACACACACACACACACACACATACACACGCACACACACACACACACACAAAAGCTGACATGCTATAGTGTGTGACCCGAGAAAACAGAGGAAAAGCTTGCCTAGACTCAAGAATCGGCCAGTAAGCAAAAACAAAACAAAACAAAACAAAAAAAGAAAGAAAGAAAGAAAGAAAGAAGAAAAAGATGAAGAAGATGAAGAAGAAGAAGAAGAAGAAGAAGACGAAGAAGAAGAAGAAGAAGAAGAAGAGCTAGTAAGCAAAAAGAAAAAAAAATAGAAAGAAGAAGAAAGAAAGAAAGAAAGAAAGAAAGAAGAAGAAGAAGAAGAAGAAGAAGAAGAAGAAAGATTCACGAAATATAACGATGACAACATCAACAACAACAAAAAGAAAAAAAATGAAGAAGGAGCGAGTCAGAAAAAGAGCGGCTGGAGATAGGAAAGAGGAAACGACAGGCACAGAACTTATGATGGCGTGGATATAATTTGTAACGAAACCGCCCACGGCAACTACACGGAGCAAGCAAGCACGAGAGCTGAAAAACACCCCAAAACAAACCGAGAAGTGAAAAAAAATAAACACAAAAAAACAAACCCAAACAAAACAAATATAAAGCGATAGAAATGGGCGATTTTTTCTTTTCCCCTCATCAAAAGACATGCGCAAATGCTCGACAGAACGCGCTCTCGAGGTGATCGATTCAATAATTCAACGAACAAAAAAGAAGAAAGAAAAAAAGAAAGAAAAAAAAACCTCTATGCATAGTTCAGGCGGTCGTTTTATTTTTCTTTTCCCATGACAAATTTGTGATCAGTTCAATTTTCTGCCATGCACTTGGCAGACTGTTACAGCGCAAATTTTCACTTTGTCTGTATCGCGCTCCATAATATTCGTTTTATAATTGGAACAGAGAGAGAGAGAGAGAGAGAGAGAGAGAGAGAGAGAGAGAGAGAGAGAGAGATGTAGGACTACTGACTTCTCTTTTGCTTGTACACCTTGCTGACAAGATTCCGAGAGATGCATTTTACGGCTTCGCCGCATATTTTCAACAAAAAGTTAGTTTCAATATTTAATAAAAAGAAAAAAAAACAAAAACAGACTATATAGGCGTGTCGAATGAGAGACAACGCGGCTAGTTTGTTTATTTATTTGATTACTTATTCCTTGTTTTTTTTGCCATTTGCGTTCGTGATATGTAAATAGTAATCAGTCACCTGCTACTGCTTGTTGGGAATGAATATGTGAAGTGCAGGCAGCATCTGAACGCATCAAAAGCTTAAATATGGTCAGTTGAATGTGTACGCTTATAGTGCCCGTAATTTGTACACGCAACTTGTTCGGTTATCTTCGTTTATGTCAACTGTCTTGCCCTTTCCGAAATTTGTACGTGTGTCATCTTTTCGCTTTTCGCTCTTGTATATGTTCATTTGATTATTTCAAGTATGCAATACAACATGCATTATTAAACAAATCTTGTAGTGGTTTTCTTATTATCGTTGTCGGATATTCTCATTCGGTTCTGAAAGGTGTGTTTTTCAGGCTGAAGCAGGAACGACAACCCTACCCGTGAACCTCGCAGTACTTGTGGCAGAGGCGACACACGTTGTTCTCGTCCGGGTAGGTGGGCGTAGGGCACTTGTCCAGGCACTCCACTTGACCGCTCGGCAGGCGAATGGCCACGTTGGCACAGCTTCGGCATTGATTATTCTCCTGGAGAGGCGAACAAGCACGCACACACATACGCGCGCGCGCGCACGCACGCACGCACACACACACACACACACACACACACACACACACACACACACACACGCACGCACACACACACACACACACACACACACACACACACACACACACACACACACACACACACAAACACACAAACACACACACGCGCACATGCACCAGACACACACATACACACGTACGCACGAACGAACACACACACACACACACACACACACACACACACACACACACACACACACACACACACACGCACGCGCGCGCGCGCGCGCACACACACACACCACACCACATCACACACACATACCACCACCACCACCATCTCCACCACAACCCCATACACACACACACACACACACACACACACACACACACACACACACACACACACACACACACACACACACACACTCATTTTAGACACCATCATGCGAAATTCAACGAAAGGACGTGAAGCAGGAGACGCAAAAGGGGTTGGAGGTGGGTTGGACTGGAGGGGAGAGGGGGGGGGGGGCTAGCGCTGCGGGGGGGCTAGCGCTGCGAGGGGAAAGTGGCCGCTTCCTTCCGATTTTCAATTCAACGATAATTCCTCGCTCCCCCCCCCCCCCACTCCCCTAACGCTTTATATGTGAGCGCTGGACTGCCTATCTTCAATGTTCTGTGGTATAAAGCAAAAACAAACAAACAACAACACTGTTACCATTTGCATGAGTCTGACAGCGATGCTACAGCCAATACTCCGAGAAACAAACGCTATTACCACTGAATACGTACACTAACTCTCTCACAGTCACATATACACACAAAATGATATAGGTTCAACCATTATAGCCACCCAAACATGAGCACTGACACTAATTCATACATTTACACACACGTTTTCACACACAGTCACAGCTCACACCCACCCCCCACCCCCCGCATACGCAATCACACACACAAAATTAACTCTTGCTCGCACTCACGGGCGCACACACGAACACAGACACACACACACCGACCACACACTAACACTGTATCTACCCCGTCAGACCTCTCTCCCGCGCACACACACAAACACATACTCTCTCGCTCTCTCTCTCTCTCTCTCTCTCTCTCTCACACACACACACACACACACACCTCCCTCCTAGCTCCGCACGAGTCCCTCCCACTTCCTCCCCCCCCCTCCGTATCCCCAATCTCTAACTCTCTCTCTCCCTCTGTCCCCGTCCCCCCCCCCCCCCCCCCCGTCTCTCTCTCTCCTCTCCTTCCACCCTGAACTGACCGGCCCGGTGCAGTAGTCGGCACACTGGGGGTGGCAGCGCTCGCAGGTCTGGTTGCCGCTGCGTACAGCAGAGGCATCATGGAGCAGTTCTTCAGGCACAGATGCTCCCCGGCCACCTCGAAGTTGAGGCACCGGAGGCACTTCTGAGGCCCCTTGCCCCAGCAGCCGTCCGTGCTGCACTCCGGGTCGCACACCTCGCCCGTCTTCCCTGGTGAAGAGAAAAAGAAGAAACGCAACGCGTTTACACCTGTTTGGTCTCCTTCGGGCCATGGCGGACTGTCATTCATGACAAGGAAAACGAAGGACCAACAGACTGTGTTGATTAAG
This sequence comes from Conus ventricosus, assembly GCA_018398815.1. Taxonomy (NCBI): domain Eukaryota; kingdom Metazoa; phylum Mollusca; class Gastropoda; order Neogastropoda; family Conidae; genus Conus; species Conus ventricosus. The sequence goes on along the minus strand of CM031596.1, from coordinate 23,679,588 downwards.
TCAAGTATTGAATGCTGCATCTCTTACCTTCACCCGAAGGAGGGGGGGGGGGGGGAGGGGTCATTGCGTACATTATAAAGCGATAAATCACTGGTAAGGATATATTTC
>CM031596.1:23674480-23676980 GCA_018398815.1 Conus ventricosus | reverse complement strand
GCGCGCGTGTGTATGTACGTGTGTGGGGTGTGTGTGTGTGGTGTGTGTGGGGGTTTGGTGTGGGGTGTGTGTGGGGTGTGTGTTGTGTCTGTAAGCATAGAGGCTGTACAATGTCAAAATCAAGAAATGCAGACAGTTAAAAAGAGTCAGCGGGTAACTAAAGGATAAAAGGAACATTAAAAGGAAGACAGGAAGAAGGAGAAAAGGAAAAATTAAAAGGAAAACAGGAAGGAAGGAGAAAAGAAACATTAAAAGGAAGACAGGAAGGAAGGAAAAAGAAACATTAAAAGGAAACCGGAAGGAAGGAGAAAAGAAACATTAAAAGGAAGACGGAAGGAAAGAGAAAAGGACTAAAGGAAGACTGGAAAGGGAAAGGGAGAAAAGGGGACATTAAAGGAAAGACTGGAAGGAAGGAGAAAAGAAAATAAAAAGGAAGACAGGAAGGAAGGAGAAAAGAAACATTTTTTTAAAAGAAACAGAAGGAAGAGAAAAGAACATTAAAGGGAAGACAGAAGGAAGGAGAAAAGAAACATAAAGGGAAGACAGGAAGGAAGAGAAAAGGACATAAAGAAGACTGGAGGAAGAAAAAAGGGGACATTAAAGGAAGACTGGAAGGAAGGAGAAAAGAACTGAAAGGAAGACTAAAGGAAAAAGACGTACAGCAACCAAAACTGGTGAAAAATGGGAAGAAAAAGGGTAAACCAAATGTGAAATGATGCACACACACACACACACCCTCTCTCTCTCTCTCTCTCTAAACCACACACACAACACACACACAACCACACACACAACACACACACAACCCACACATACAGAGAGAGAGAGAGAGAAGAGAGAGAGAGAGAGAGACAGAGACAGACAGACAGACAGACAGAAAGAGAAGAGAGAGAAGAGAGAGAGAGAGAGAGAGAGCGAGAGAGAGAGAGAAGAGAGAGACAAAACGAAAAGCAAAAGAACTCACGAAGGTCTCTCCCTTGAGACTCTAGGCTGAGAGGAAGGAAAGGTCAGTGAAGTTGGCGTCGTCTGATGATGGCCAGTACCCCGGATCTCCCGCTAAGTGCCTCAGCACCGTCCAATTGCTGGGTTTGAAGGGCGAAATCTTGAGTAGCTTTTTTCCCTTGAATTGGAAACCGGCGACAATTTTACGAAAAGTCTAAAAAAAAAAAAAAAAAAAAGGCAACAGAGAGAGAAGAGAGGGGAAGAGAGAAGAGAGAGAGACAGACAGAAGACAGACAACAGACAGACAACAAGACAAAGTATTAAGAGGTGGAGAGAGGGGGTCAATACTTCGGCAAGGGTCAAGTCTTCTATGCAATTAAGCTCCCTTCTAAACCCGGGTGGACATTTATCATTGGGGTCTACACTCGTATGTTCAGTTCTTCCATTTAAAACAAAACAAACAAAAAAAAAAAAAAGAAAAAAAAAGAAGAAGAAACCGGAGGTATAACGGTAAAAATCGATGTCCCATATTTTGTTCTTCTTTTTTAGTCAGTTTAATCAACTTCTGTACTTTGAAAGTCAGTATTCCCCCCATCCTCCCCCACCCCCTTTCCCCCACTCTCCCATTTTGTGAACCCAAGTATGAGTCGCATCTTTGTTTGTTTTTGTTTTTTGGTTTGTTTAAGCTTTTTCTTTTTTTTTTTTTAGTTCATTTTTTAAATTTATTTTCCTGTTTCTGCTTTTAAAAAAAAACGCTGGCCAGTCCAGAATTATCGTCGTTTCTTTTCCCTATTTTGCAAAAGAATTGATATATATATATATATATTATATATATATATATATATATAATATATATATATATATATAATAATAAAATATATATGTGTGTGTGTTGTGTGGTGTGTGTGTGTGGTGTGTGTGTGTGTGTGTGTGTGTGTGTGTGTGTGTGGGATAACCCAAGGAATGCGTGTTATATATATATATGGAGAGAGAGAAGAGAGAGAGAGAAAAGGAGAGAGAGAGAGAGAGAGAGAGAGAGAGAGAGAGAGAGAGAGAGAGAGACTTTTGATGCTAAGGAAGGCGTTTCTGATTTTTGTTCGCCTCGTGAGGCAGACAGCGTTTGGTCTTGGTGTTCATCCTCTCTCTTTCATTCTGTCTGCCTTTTCCTTCTTTTAGACACCGCCATGGACCAGGGCCTACTGCCGTGCCTTGTTCTAGCGCCGCTGATGTTTGCTAGTGTGACAACTATTTATGGAAGTTTTAGGCGTCTGAGTGAATGAAAACACACACACAACACACACACACACACACCACACACACACACACACCACAAAACACACACTCACACACACACACAAAGTCATACAAACACATACACACACATACACATACACACACACAACACACACACACACACACCCAAAACACACATACACGAACACATGTCATACAAAAACATACACACACACATACACACTCACACACACACACACACACACACACACACACACAACACCAACACACACACACATCAAAACCATACACACACGCAACACAC
>CM031596.1:23661980-23664480 GCA_018398815.1 Conus ventricosus | reverse complement strand
TGTGTGTGTGTGTGTGTGTGTGTGTGTGTGTGTGTGTGTGTGTGTGTGTGTGTGTGTGTGTTGTGTGAGTGCCTGTGTGTGTGTGTGTGTGTGAGGAGAGAGAGAGAGAGAGAGAGAGAGAGAGAGAGAGAGAGAGAGAGAGAGACAGAGAGAGAGAGAGAGAGACGACACTTTCTTATCATGACATTTTCATCAACCTCCTACGACATGTTCCTTCGTAATTTATACGAACAAAAGTCTTGTCCAACACACATGTTTAAGTCCTGAATCCTGCACCGTGAACATTCTGTAAGTACATTCCCGCTGCATCGTTACATTCCCAGCTGACCAACACATTTGAACATTGCCATTGAAAAAGCTCTTTGAATGTCTGTATGTCTAAAAAGGGTGTCCCCCTTTTATTCCTCCCACTGGGATGCAGAATGATGCTGACACACATTAGACATTTGGATTGGATTTGGATTGATTTAATTAGAGTCTGTTCACAACGATGGTGATATTAGACTTTTAAAAAAAAAAAATAATAAAAAAAAAAATAAATAAATAAAAAACCCACCTTATATACATGTGTGTTTGTGTGTAAGTGCGTTATATGAGAGTGTGTGAGCGCGAGTGTGCATGTGCGTGCGTGCATGCATGCGCGCACCCGTGTGTATGTGAGAGTGAGAGTGAGAGAGAGAGACACACAAATACATGAAAGTTTCCCCTATTAACGACCAAACAAATAATTATAAACTGATAAATCAATTACAGCAAATGAATAATAACAGAACTCGATATAGCCTTTGCTATATCAATCATTTTGGGGCTGTAAAGAATTTCATGTAAAGCCCCTAATGAAGCAATATCTATCTTTAGAATATTATATAAAGATGTTAGAACTGGACATTCAAAAAGAATATGTTGAATAGATAATGGGAGACCACAAGCGCAATCTACATCCTTAGAAATTTGGTTTTTCCACGAGTTTAAACGCATTTTATAAATTATACTGGACAACGATCTTTGACATAATAACGCTTTCCTTTTTGCAGGAAGTTTTTCATTGTTCATAACAATTTTCTAATAGAGAACTGATTTCATGTTTATCCAATTTTAATTTACTATCTGGATTTTTCTAAGAGCACCCTCTTTTGCTAATTTATCACTATTTCTTTTTCCATAGATACCACAATGGAATGGGATCCAGCAAAACTCTACAAAAGTTCCTTTCGCCATAACGGAATGTATCATAAATTTTATATCAAAAATTAGGTCTTTCCTTACATTTGCATCCCAATTTCGTAAGCTACCAAAGTACAGATTTAGAGTCAACACAGATTAAAATGCTGTAAAATTGCCACATTAAGATCAGATATCCAAGATAAGGCCAAAAGGGATTGCGTATAGTTCAGCAGTGAAAACTGAAAAGTTCCTTCCTAAACAAAATGATTTCTTTACTTTTAAATCGGGAATTACAAATCCAGCTCCTGTATAAGATTCTAAAACTGAACCATCCGTGTAGATTTTAAGATGATGTGGATATGTGTTTTCAAGATGTTCTTTTGCTTCTATTGATATCAAATTGATATTATCTTCTTTTTTTAAAGTAGTGTAATCTATATCAAAATTTGGAGAAATATGCTCCCATTGAGGAACCGTGGGCATAGTTGGAGGTTTTGAAATTGGATTGTAATATCGATGTCACATTTTCTAAATAAATCATCAGTATAATTTCGAATGGGCTGCAGGTAAGAAATATTCTGTGCCCTTTTAGGAAAAACCGATTTGGAATCAAGAAATATTTCATTTGTTACTGAATTTGATACAGAAAGACTTCTGGCTACATATTTGGCTGTTGCTAGTTTGCGTTGATCATCAAGTGACAAGAGATTAGCTTCTTTATATGTTTTAAAAGTATTAGAATGCGCTGGAACACCAAGGGCTATTTAATAGCTTTACTGTCTATACTTTGTAACCGCTTAAGTAATGTTTGAGAAGCTGAAAAATATACTTCCTGTCCGTAAGTCAATTTTGATCGAACCAGACTAATAGAAAGATGCACAAGAGTTTGGATATCTTTGACCCCAAGATTGTGCACTGATTATTTTTAGTAAAGATAGCCTTTGTCTGGCATTGTTTATAAGATATTCAATATGGAATCTCCAGTTTAATTTTGGAGTGAAATGAACACCTAAAAATTTAACATTATTGGAATATTGAAGAGTTTTATTTTTCCAGCACAAGTTGCGGCAAAACTTTTGGATTTTTACCATTGTTAAATAACATTAATTGTGTCTTTTCTCCTGATAGTTTCTAGTCCATTTTCATTCATATATTTATTTAGTTTGTCAATTTCAATTTGATACAGTTTTTGTATGTATAACATGGTTCTCTTATTTGTCTGTTTTTTTAATGTTTGTGTTCATCCACATTGCAATATCATCGGCATATTGCACTACATGCATATTTTTAGATAGTATTTTAGGAAGATCGTGAATGAGAATTGTAAAATAGAATA
>CM031596.1:23646980-23656980 GCA_018398815.1 Conus ventricosus | reverse complement strand
AAAAACCCTCCATGTTTCTAGCCTTTTGCAGTTGGGTTGGGAGGGGGAGAGGGAGGGGGAGGGGAGGAGGGGGGGGTACGACGGACATGGGAGAGCAGCGCGCGGGAGGTGGGTTAGCGAGTGTGAGACAATGACCAAAATGCACGGGATTTATGAAAAGAACCAAAAAAAATAAAAAAGAAAAAGAAAAAGAAAAAGAAAAAAGATAACACCATCGACATACCACACACGCTATCAACCAACACCTACCTACCTACCTACCCTTCGCGTGCTCGGGTGGATCCCTCGGGTAGCTTCGCACACAAACAGCACAAAGACACTATGCCAGGGGCCAGTTGCTGTCCGCAATGCATGCACGCATGCTGAGTTAATCGCTCTGAGTGGGTGGGGTGTGGTGGGGGTGTGGGGGGTGGGGGTGTGTGTGTGGTGTGGTGTTGTTTGTGTTGTGTTGTGTGTGTGTGTGTGTGTGTGTGTGTGTGATTCATAGTATAACCCTAGCCTTGCGTTGGGCCTCTCTTTTACACATCAAAGAAAAATGGGGTTTTTAAACCTTTTCTTACAAAACACGTATCAAGGAACAAAGCAGAAAACCCCCGCCCAAAGTTTTTTGGAACAAAAACTTTTTTTTCTCAGTTTTTTCTATTTTTCTTTCTTTTGTTTTTTTTTCCCTTTCTTTTTTTTTTTTTTTTTTTTCGACGGCCCCATGTATACGGGCCCCCTTTCTGAACCAACGAAACCTGTGACATACACTAAAATTGCCCAAGGGGAGAACCCCCCCCCCTCCCCACACTCGCAACACAAAACGTTAAAGTTTAACCCCCAATATACTAAAACCCACGAGCAAAGCCCACAATTTTCCCCCCCCACTGGAAAGGAAAAAAAAAAAAAAGACAAGAATATCATCGAGAATTCCCCAAATCAACTCGGTTTCGAACCTTCCGGCCTCCCGCCCATTATTTCACCTCCAGAAAACCCAGAAAAATTCTTGTCGTCCAAAACAACTGGGGCCCAAAAGGCACCGTCTTCACCTCAGACGCTATCGGAGAAACGTTCATGTTTGATTTGGTGGGATGTGTTCGATGAGTCCAAAGCTCTGCACCGTGTTTTGTACGCCCACGTGTGTACCTTTCCCTGCATCGTGTTTTGTACGCCTTACTGCGCTACCTCCTACACCGTGATTTGTCGCCTTACGTGCCTACGCCCCCGAAAAACTGATTTGTCGCCTTTTAAGTGCGCTACGCTCCTGACGCTCGTGAATTGTGCCCTCACGGTCTACCTCCTGACACTCGTGATTTGTCCCCCTTTCTTCGCCGCTCCTGACGCTGGAAATTTGTGCCCCTCACGTGTGAACCCCTGACCTCGGTTTTTGTACGCCTTACTGCGCACGCTCCTGACCTCGTGAATTGTGCGCCTCAAGTGTGCACGCTCCTGACACTCGTGATTTGACGCCTTACTCGCACGCTCTGCGCTCTTAAATTGGCGCCTCCGGTGCACCTCCTAAAACCCGTATTTGTAGCCTTACGTGCGTACGCTCCTGCCCCGTGAATTGTGCGCCTCACGGTGCTACCTCCTGACACTCGTGATTTGTACGCCTTTACTGCGCTACGCTCCTGACGCTCGTAAATTGTGCGCCTCACTTGCTACGCTCCTACACTCGTGATTTTTAGCCTTACGTCGCTACGCTCCAGCCTCGTAATTGGCCCTAAAAGGGGGGCTACCTCCTGACGCTCGTGATTTGTAGCCTTACTGCGCTACGTCCGACCTGTGAATTTGCGCCTCATGTGCTCGCCCCTACACTCGTGTTTGTACGTCTTACGTGCGCTACGCAAACAGCTTGGCCCGTGATTATTTTTCCCCTCCTTAAACGGCCCGAAAAAGCGAAACATGAGGCAAAAAAAAAAAAGAAAAAAAAACAGGGGAGAAGGACCAATCTGTTCAGATTACCCCACGGAATAAAGGTTTATCCGTCTATGTATCTTTCCTCTCACATTGGAATTATAAGGGTTTTTTTTTTTCCTTTTAACCCCTTGTTGACAATGCAACAACACCTTTTCCCTTGAAACTGATCTCTACGTTTTGTGTCCGTTTTAAAAAGCCGACAATTTCCCCTGTTTTCAAGCCCGGGTTCGGTTTTTCCCACCTTCTGTCCTCCGCGATTTACCCCCAACCGTCACATTCAACCCCGCCCCCGTTCATGGATCGTCACGGGTTTAAAAGTAAACAACATCACAGGACGTTACGAGTTTTAAATTTTGCCAGATTTGAGAGTGCTTTGTGTTCAGCTTCTGTTTAAAAACTGTATTGCATTTATCATATCCTGGCGCCAACCTTTCTATTTAACATTCCCAGCAAATCATCAAATCACCCTGAGTAATAGTCTCTGTCATTTACACCTAACCGGCTTTGTCCGACCGATAAGCGGCAAACCCATCTTAAAACATCTCTACTCACAAGTAATAGTCTGCTGTCATTTCACCTAACCGGCTTTTTCCGTAAACCCAATTGCGGCAAACCCATCTTATTATCCTACTCAAGAGTAATAGTCTGCTGCATTTACACCTAACCGGCTTTGTCCGTACCGATTTTGTGGCAAACCCATCTTATTATCCTACTCACTTCCACACACTGCTAGCATTGCCATCGGTGCACCAAAGCACGCACGCACAGATGCACACACACACACTCATACACACACACACACACAGCGCGCGCGCACACACACACACACACACACACACACACACACACACACACACACACACACACACACACACACACACACACACACACACACACACACACACACACACCTATGATGATAAGATGCACGAACTCGCAGCTTACATTGCATAAAGATACAATCTATACTCGTAGAGAACTTCTAACTCTTCGTAGCAACCTCCCGTTCGTTCTCTATCCCCCCCCCCCCCCCCTCTCTGTCTCTCTGTGAGGCATCTGTCTCTCTGTGAGGCAATCACACACATACTCTCTCCCCCCCCCTCCCCCCGTCCCAACCTCGTTCCGCAGTGCATTCACTCTAACCCTCTCCCCCAAAGTTTGGAAAGCCACTCTGTCTCCCCCCCCCCCCCCCCCCCTCCACATCATTTTGAGCGACAAATGCATTACCCAGAACCTGTTCACTAGTCATAACCATGCCCTCTGCATCCAAGAAGGCGCACTTCAGACTGTTCCCCGGCCTCCCTTCACAGCGGCGACATGTGCACCTTCAAGAGCTAACACTAATTCTTTAATATCGCTGCATCTTTGTGGACCTGATAAGGAAATCGTCGCTGTGGAGAAACTGACAGACAGCTTGGACATGCGGAACGTGTTTCACCACGCTTTACATTCACTTGAGTCACACTTGTAGCCCTTGTCAAGGAAACGCGACAATACGTCAATGTTGAAAAAAAAAAGGACAGCAGATCTTTATTTTATATATTCTGATCTTTGCAAGCGACTGGAAAAACAGTGACACCGAAGAAACCCCCAACTCTGCCCGTTTTTACCGATAGTCTAAATCGCCATCGAGGTAAAAGATGGATAAGAAAATCTTTGACGACGAGTAGCTTACGTGTCTACCCGATAAACACAATAGGTCCACTCCGGAGTTGTCTAACATTCTCACAAGTCAACGAAGCCCTAGGGGAATATTTCTACCACAGAGTCACAGACGTTTTTCGTCACTGTGGAAACAGAAATATGTTCATATTCCAAAGGTGGGGTAGGATTGCTCCCAGCTGGTTTTGTTCGGCTAGGCGGTTGAGGACGGTATTCCTCCCGAGTCCCATCCGCACCTTCGAGTGCATCTTTTTCTTTTCTCAAAGCTCACAAAAGGAAATCCGTGGGCATTCGCTACAACGCAAAGACCGACTGTCTGTCGCTATAGTCAAACACTAATTTCATAAAGGACGGCGGTTTTTTTCTTCTTTCCTTTTCTTTCTTTCTTTTTGTGTGTGGCTGATTTGGATTTATGAATCTGTAGTCGTAATCAGAACTCAGAGCCGTCAATAGCACGTCACAAAAAAGGATCATTCATCGGAGATACGTGTTAATGAGCTGGAAGTCAAACCATCTCAGGTCACGGCTAGTTCAGAGAAGGAATGTTGGGTATTTTTACTTACTTGCCTGTGTAGGTAACCAGAAAGTCTGCACTACGAATGACAATTCTAATTGAGTAAAAAAATAAAAGTAAAAAAAATTGTTGAACATATCTGAGCAGATAATCCGAAAGCCAATACCATCACAGTCCTATGCTGATTAACTAACGATTTTACCATCACAGTCCTATGCTGATTAACTAACGATTTTACCATCACAGTCCTATGCTGATTAACTAACGATTTTGCTTACGTATTTACGTTGAAAACCGACAGTCACACATAAAGCACTTGCTTGATAAAGAAATACATTATGTAGGTATCTGTGTCGGTAATCGAAAGTCATCACCATTAAGAGTGAATATTAAGCTAGCCAAAAATGCATTTTTGTATACGTAATAGACAGATAACCATGACAGTAAATCGTAATTTAGCAAAGAAATGATATTTTACGTGTCCGAGTACATAATCGGGAAATGAACACCATCAAAGTCGAACTCTAATTCAGATAATATGATGTAAACCAAGGGTGCTCTTTTTACGTATCCGAGTATACAACATTGAAGGCAATACTATTAAAAGTCCAGTTCTAATTAGTAACCCAAATCCAACGCTAACTTTACTAAATAAAGGTTGTTCTTATGAATATCTGTGTAGATAACCTAAAATTATACACTTTGTCATTCATTTCGTACCTGTGCATATAACCTAAAATTCTACACTTTTGATATTCGTTTCCTATTTGTGTAGATAACCAAAAATTCTACACTTTGACATTCATTTCGTTTCCATCTACATTAACTAAAATTCTACACTTTAATATTCAGTTCGCATCTGTGAAGACAACTTCAAATTCTACACTTTGATATTCATTTCGTATCTGTGTAGATAACCTAAAATTCTACACTTCGACATTCATTTTGTGTCTATCTACATAACCTAAAATGCTACGCTTTGATATTCATTTCGTAACTCTGAAGATAACCTAAATTTCTACACTTTGATATTCATTTCTTTTCAATCTACATAACCTAAAATTCTACAATTTGATATCTATTTTTTATCTGCGTAGATAACCTACAATTCTACACTTTGATATTCATTTCGTTTCTATCTACATAACCTAAAATTCTACACTTTTGACATTCATTTCGTATCTGTGCAGACAACCTCACATTCTACACTTTGATATTCACTTACTAAAACGAACTGGTCCTTCTCCTCTATGTAGCTTATGTACCGATAGCTAGCCTAACTGTGGACACTCCCAGTCTAATACTCACTCGGTGAAGGAGGATTTTAGAATGGTCAGAGAGCCGTCTATGGTCGTGCATTCAGAAAAGCGGTTCAAATTGGCAGCATTCAAGTAACCGGAGCTCTCAGTGCCTTTGCATGCTGACAGAAAAAGAAAAACACAAGACACGGGTGTATATACATATATAAACACACAGATGCATACTCACCCATTGAAGGATGCCATAACAATTTTCAGATTGCCATCTATGGATGTGCAATCGATAAACGAAGGCAAGGTCTTGGCCGACAAATGGCTGTTTCCTGTACCATTGCATTCTGGAGAAAATCAGAACAAAGCATTGTTGTTGACCTGTCGAGTTCCAAGGGGCAAGATCAGGGTCATATTGTCCACTGAATCGAGTTGTTTGTCGAGCTTACGTTAAGATATGAACTGAACATTTTTTTTTGATGCTTTATCATTAAGAAAACGTCACTTCACCTACAGCAGAACAGAATTTAAAGTCCTGGTAGCCTCTCTCTTCAGCGTCAGAGAGAAATGAAATATCAATCAAGATCAAGCAAAATTGCAATCACATCATGTTTGCTATGTAATGACACTTTTGTGTGTGTGTGTGTGTGTGTGTGTGTGTGTGTGTTGTGTGTGTGTGTGGTGTGTGTGTGTGTGTGTCAAAAAGAATAAGCATTTGCGTCACGAGAGAGAGAGAGAGAGAGAGAGAGAGAGAGAGAGAGAGAGAGAGAGAGAGAGAGAGAGATGGGGAGCTAACCAAGCTTTACTTCTGATAGCAGAGACAGCTAGAGGGGAGAGGGTGAACACCCACAAAGTGTACTGCTAGAGGCAAGAATAAGAAAAACGAGAAGAAAAGGCAACACCAACAGTTCGCTTCTAGGGACAGAGGGAAAGGATGGAACAACCGGATGCAGGGTTATGGGAGGATACAGAGGCAAGGGGTGGCGCTGGCCACCGAAGGTGATGGCAGCGACATCTAGAGGGGAGGGGGGAAGCCCCCAAAACTGTTGGAGGCAAGGAGAGATACCAGGAAATGGCAACACCCTGTTTACTTATTAGAGGCAAGAAGAGATAATATGAGGAAAGGGCAACACCCAAAGTTCTACTGCTAAGGGGCAAGGAGAGATGCGAGGTGAGGGCGACACCTACAGTTTATTTCTAGGGGCATGGAGAGATATGAGGAAAGGGCAACACCCACAGTTTACTTTGAGGGGCAAGGAGAGATACGAGGAAAGGGCAACACCCATAGTTTATTTCTAGAGGCATGGACAAATATGCGGAAAGGGCAACACCCACAGTTTACTTTGAGGGGCATGGACAGATATGAGGAAAGGGCAACACCCACAGTTTACTTTGAGGGGCATGGACAGATATGAGGAAAGGGCAACACCCATGGTTTACTTCGAGGGGCATGGACAGACATGAGGAGAGGGCAACACCCATGGTTTACTTCGAGGGGCATGGACAGATATGAGGAGAGGGCAACACCCATAGTTTACGTCGAAGGGCATGGAAAGATTTGAGGAAAGGGCAACATCCATAGTTTACTTCGAGGGGCATGGACAGATATGAGGAAAGGGCAACACCCAAAGTTCTACTTCTAGGGGCAAGGAGAGATACAAGGATAGGGCAACACCCATGGTTTACTTCGAGGGGAATGGACAGATATGAGGAAAGGGCAACACCCATGGTTTACTTCTAAGGTCATGACAAAGAGAACTACGAGGATTGGGCAACATGCAAAGTTAACTCCAGAGGCAACACCCACAGTGACTGCTAGAGGCAAGGAGAGAGACACGAGGACAGGGCAAACACAGAGGCAAGGAGAGAGACACGAGGACAGGGCAACACCCACAGTTGACTGCTAGAGGCAAGGAGAGAGACACGAGGACAGGGCAACACCCACAGTTGACTGCTAGAGGCAAGGAGAGAGACACCAGGGCAGGGCAAACACCCAAAGGTGACTGCTAGAGGCAAGGAGAGAGACACGAGGACAGGGCAAACACCCAAAGTTGACTGCTAGAGGCAAGGAGAGAGACACCAGGGCAGGGCAACACCCACAGTTGACTGCTAGAGGCAAGGAGAGAGACACCAGGGCAGGGCAACACCCACAGTTGACTGCTAGAGGCAGGAAGAGAGACACCAGGACAGGGCAACACCCACAGTTGACTCCTACAGGCAAGGAGAGAGACACGAGGACAGGGCAACACCCACAGTTGACTGCTAGAGGCAAGGAGAGAGACACGAGGACAGGGCAACACCCACAGTTGACTGCTAGAGGCAAGGAGAGACACACGAGGACAGGGCAACACCCACAGTTGACTGCTAGAGGCAAGGAGAGAGACACGAGGACAGGGCAACACCCACAGTTGACTGCTAGAGGCAAGGAGAGAGACACGAGGACAGGGCAACACCCACAGTTGACTGCTAGAGGCAAGGAGAGAGACACGAGGACAGGGCAACACCCACAGTTGACTGCTAGAGGCAAGGAGAGACACACGAGGACAGAGCAAACACCCACAGTTGACTGCTAGAGGCAAGGAGAGACACACGAGGACAGGGCAAACACCCACAGTTGACTACTAGGGCGGAGACAGCTAGAGAGGCGAAGGGAACATCCAAAACTGACTGCAAGAGGGGAGAGATGAATTATGAGGACAGGGCAACACGCAAACTTTACTTCCGATGGCAAGAACGTCTAGAGGGGCGAGAGCGTGGAGAGATAGGAAGAAAGAGCAACCAACACCCACAGTTCACATCCATGGGCAAGGAGAGTTATGAAGACAGTGCATCATCCAAAGTTTTTTTTTTTTTTTTTTTTTTTTTTTTTTTTTTGCTGTCCCAACCACTGCGCTACCTCAGAGGCAGTGCACCCACGCCGCTCATTCCAACACCCCGTCCACAGCCATAGCCCGGTCGGCCCCGCCGCAGCCCCGGCACCAGCAATCCACAGGGAGCAGTCAATGTCAGGTCGTCATGAGGCAACCCACCGGAGGAGACACTGCACTGCTGCCGAGTCACTTCGGTGGTGTTCAGTGGCGCCTGTTCTGATCTAACATACGCAGGACACCACCTACTAAGCCCCCTACTGACGACAATAATTGCTTAGTCGCGGAGCCGGCGTGAGTGAGCTCTCCCCCCGGAGGGCGCCACCACGTCCGTCCAACGACAGCCCCCATGGACCCGCCGATACCGGTGACCCCGACGGAAGCAAACCAAGGCCACAGACGCGGAGAGGACATCGAAACTGAGGTCACCATGAGAGCAGGGCATGAAGGGCCACAGAATTTGAGACATTTTTTTTTTTTTTTTTTAATGCTGATCAATGGGAATGAGGATGATTAAGATGATGCTACGGATTTCCATTTCGGTCTGAGACTACATGACAGGGCTGTACTCTACGCTTCCTTTCATAATATATCCTGGCGTCAACCAGGCCCGAGAATACAGTCACCTGCAGTGTTGGTCAGGAAATTTGAGCAACACTCTCAGAAACGCATCCATTAAGTGGATGAAACTCGACTGTGTGGTCCCAGTCTTCCCAACTGAGTCCGCAGCAAACTCAACTCTGGGTATGAGCCGGTCGGGGCAGAAAAAACCCACATGACTCTGATGGGATTCGAACCCACGACCTCCCAGCCGGGAGTCCGCGACGCTAACCACTTCGCCACGGCGGCTGGTTATCATCCAAAGTTTACTTCGGATGGCTGAAACAGCTAGAGGGGCGAGGGGCACACCCACAGCAGTTGACTGCCAAAGGCAAGGAGAGAGAGGAAGAAGCACAGGCCAACACCCAAAGTTTACTTCGGTTGACAGAAACAGCTAGAGGGGCGAGGGGCACACCCACAGCAGTTGACTGCCAAAGGCAAGGAGACATGTGGAAGCACAGGGCAACACCCAAAGTTTACGTCTAGGGGCATGGAGAGTTACGAGGAAAAAGCAACAGCCAAAGCTTACTTCTAATAGCAGGGACAGGAAGAGGGGGAGAGGCTAACACCCAGAGTGGACTGCCAGAGGCAAAGAGAGAGAGGAGCAGGAGGGCGGCAAGGCAACAGCCAAAGCTGAATTCCATTAGCAGGGAGACAGCAAGAGGGGGAGAGGCTAACACCCAGAGTGGACTGCCAGAGGCAAAGAGAGAGAGGAGCAGGAGGACAGCTGGGCAACAGCCAATGTTGAATTCCATTAGCAGGGAGACAGCAAGAGGGGGAGGCTAACACCCAGAGAGGACTGCCAGAGGCAAAGAGAGAGAGGAGCAGGAGGACAGCTGGGCAACAGCCAATGTTGAATTCCATTAGCAGGGAGACAGCAAGAGGGGGAGAGGCTAACACCCAGAGTGGACTGCCAGAGGCAAAGAGAGAGAGGAGTAGGAGGGCAGCAAGAGGGGGAGAGGCTAACACCCAGAGTGGACTGCTAGAGGCACAGAGAGAGAGGAGAAGGAGGGCAGCAAGGCAACAGCCAAAGCTGAATTCCATTAGCAGGGAGACAGCAAGAGGGGGAGAGGCTAACACCCAGAGTGGACTGCTAGAGGCACAGAGAGAGAGGAGAAGGAGGGCAGCAGGGCAACAGCCAAAGTTTACTTCTAGGGCAGGGCCCCCCGCAGGGCTCGCAGTTCTTGCCGTCCTTGGGGTGTTTGCCG
>CM031596.1:23634480-23641980 GCA_018398815.1 Conus ventricosus | reverse complement strand
CCCGTCATTCTGTCCGTTCAACCGATAACTAAATCCATCACACTCCACTGCAACAGACAGAGTCCAGCCTTCAGCTAGTTCATCACCACCCAGCTTTCCCCGTCATTCTGTCCGTTCAACTGATAATTAAATCCATCACACTGCACTGCAACAGACAGAGTCCAGCCTTCAGCTAGTTCATCACCACCCAGCTTTCCCCGTCATTCTGTCCGTTCAACCGATAACTAAATCCGTCACACTCGACTCCACCACAACGAAGTCCATTCTCCAGTTAGTTCATCACCCAACATTTCCCCGTCATTCTGTCCATTCAACTGATAATTATAAATCCATCACACTCCACTACAACAGAGTCTATTCTTTAGTTAGCTCATCACCCAACATTTCCCCGTCGTCCTGTCCGTTTCACTAATAACTAACTCCATCACCCTCCATTACAACAGAGTCCAGCCTTCAATTAGTTCAGCAGCCAGCCTTTTTCCCCACTAAACATTAGCACATTGATAAACCCAGAAGCTCTGCAGCAGACACTGTAATGCTAAAGTTCACATCAGAATGTCCATCGGTAATACAACAGACAGATTGGATGCTGGATGAGACCTGACAAAGACAAAAAAAAAAAAGAGAAAGGGAAGGAAAAACAATTGAGAAAAAATGCCAGTGAAGAGAGGCATGTGAAGCACTAGAAGGACACGCGGAAATCTTCGGCCAAAATATTGTTGTTCTCTCTCTCTCTCTCTCTCTCTCCTCTCTCTCTCTCTCTCTCTCTCTCTCTCTCTCTCTCTCTCTCTCATTGAAATACTGTTGCTCTCTCTCTCTCCCTGACCTCTCTCCCCCTCTCATTCTCTCTCTCGAGTGCTCTCTCTCTCTCTCTCTCTGTCTCTGTCTGTCTGTCTGTCTCTCTTTCTGAAGTTGAAGTGTCTCTCTCATTTCATGCCCATTCTCAGACCATTCTCAGAGGCAACAAAATCGTAGCATACAAATCACAAAACAGCAATTTAACCCGTCTCCTTTCTACACTTTTCAAGCGCTCTCCCACCCTCCATCCCCCACATCTGTCCCTCTCCCTCTCCACCAACCCCCTCCCACCCCACCCGCCACCACTCACCCCCAGCTCTTCAATAATCAACCGCCACTCCCCCTCTCCACATACTCTTCCTGCTGCCCCCATCTCCTTCCCGCAATCCACGAAATGCCCCACCCCCCCTCCCGCCTCCACCACACCCCCTTCCCCCAGTCCCTCCCTTCCTCTCCTCCCCCTTCTCCTCCCATCTCTCCCTCTCTCTCATAGCGGTTGGTATCGGGGAAGTTCTCCTGTGAGGTTTGGCATCGGTGGTCGTAGGTCCGTCAGCGCCACAGACTGGCAGCTTTCAGGAGATCAGTGAGCCCCTAAGGTGCCAGCTTCTGTCAGATCCGTCACGATGGACCCGTTGGTTGGTGCCAAGAGGTCGCACATACCCCACGCTCCCCTCTCCCCGTCCCTCTCCTCCCCCCTCCCCAGCTGGCTCTTTCTTCTTCTTCTTCTTCTTCTTCTTTTCTTGTCTGTCTGTTTGTCTGTCCGTCCGTCAAAACCCACACTCCGTTCCTCCCACAGTCTTTTTGTTGTTTTTGTTCGCCCTCTGTCTCTCTTGTCTATTCGTCTGTGTGTCAAAACCTACGCCTCGCTTCTCTCCCTGCGGCTGTCTGTCTGTCTCTCTTTCATGCACATACCACATACAGCCTCTGTCTGTCTGTCTGTCTGTCTCTCATACAAAATAGAACTACACGCGGTCTCTCTGTCTGTCAACCTGCCCCCCCCCCTCCCCCCCCCCCCCCCCCCCCCCCTCCTCATGTCTCCCAAACACTGCCATGAATACTGCAGTATCAGTAGGGCGATAACTTGGCGCAGTAAAACATTCGTATTCGCATTCATTTTCTCTCTCTCTCTCTCTCTCCTCTCTCTCTCTCTCTCTCTCTCTCTCTCTCCTCTCTCACACTTTATGCACCAATACGGAAACTCTCTCTCTCTCTCTCTCTCTCTCTCTCTCTCTCTCTGTCAACCTCGGGGTATGTCAGTGGAGGAAGGACTAGCGCACAGCCCAAACACACTCACAGCTTGCTTACAATCTCATTCATATATCATGCATTCGTCAAATCAAACCACTAGTAAAGTCTATAACTTTACTACCATAATCATGGAAAGAAACATCAATGCGCATGGAGTCAACAAAATAAAACATTCTCTCTTTTCTTGAACTTCACAAAACCATTTGTCTAAATCATCATAACTAACCCGGGTATAAATAGATTTTTCACTTTACCTGGCCAGGTGATCTTAAACTATTTACGAATCACTGTCTTTCCTTTTCTTCTTTTTTTCTTTTCTTTTCACTGTCACTTTCACAAACACCAGTCACGACACAACTGCTGGCACTGGTCAGGTTGGACCGCTGGCACTGGTCAGGTTGGACTGCTGGCACTGGTCAGGTTAGACCGCTGGCGTTGGTCAGGTTGGACTGCTGATGAAAGTGGCGCTGCCAGGTATGAGGTCGAACCCCGGTTCAGATTGAACAGTGACTACCAGACATCGATCTGTTCTCCTTTCTTTCTTCCTGCATTAACGCATTGCACTCTCTCTCTCTCTCTTCTAGTCTGCTCTATCAAATGGACATGGTTGCTTTTCTTTTCTTTTTCTTTTTCTTTTTTTTTCTCTTCATCAGTTAGCAACTCTCCTCTCTCAACATCTCTCCTTAGTCCTTCCTCTGCAGACTGTATCTAGTGCTAATGCTTCAACTCGGTTCTCTTCACTCCTCTCATCTCTCTGCCCTTCTCTCGTGCAGAGCCTACACCCAGAACCTCTTCCATTCTGTCTGTCTGTTCGTTCTCTTCTCTTCTCTCTCCTCACTTTTTTTATTCTCATCCTATGTGTCAAAGGGTGAGTACCATTGGTCAGTATTTTTCCCGCCTTATACTGAGGTTACCTCCCCTCTCATTCCATTGGACGTTCAAATCGTCAAAGTCGCATCTACTGGCCTTGCTCTCTGTGGTGGTCAATGGGTCATTTAATTAATTAGCTTGATTTTACCCCCACCACACAATACCTTCCCCTTCCTACTTCAACCGGCGACGTCTGGCTTAACTGTCTGTGGGCGCTGGTCACAAATTGGCTAGATCAGTCTGACCCAGGCGCCGAGACCCGTCTGGCCAGACCTATCGAGACGTCTGTTCCAGCCACTTAGTCTGTCTGCTGGACAGTGCTGTCTCCGTGAGGACTAAAAATAGCCTATTCGCTGTGCCTAATTGGCTGACGCGACACCGAAGTCGTCTGCCTGGAGACCAGAATGTTTGAGTTTGGACTTATGTCCGATTGAACTGGCTGGCGACTGACCACGAATTCGGTTTTTCTATTTTTGTCCGTGACAATTTCCCCCTTGCAAAAGACTATGCTCAGCATTGTCTCAAAACAACGGTACAAAAAAACAACAACCGAATTTGCTGACACCACAGCTACACGTGCAAGTTTTTGAAAAATTATTTACACAACGGTTTACAAATTATCAGTATGTATCACTCGTAAATATCACCCCAATGGTTTATCATTGACGTACGCTTCTACTTTTTTTTTCCAACTCATTTTCTGATAACCTCTGTGCGCACCTATGCAATCCCCTACCTGCGGATTTGCCACATCTTCTCTTCACAACTATTATGAAAAGCACAATCTAATATGACCACGATCCATGACACCTCACTGAGGAATCTCCATCCTCGCTTATCGCAAACAGTGCATTACTACACAAGCGACTGTATGCTCCAAACATAACTACATTTACATGAACAAGTCTCACAAAGAAAATATGAACCATAGCCAAGTGGGAATGAACCCACATCCAATCAACATAACTGTAATCAACACATATTATTAACAAAGTAGCTATGCACCCCGGATATGACTGACTTCCTCTGAGTTGCAGCTTGCTAGACTACACGGCTTAAATAGTCAGCTCCTACATTCTGTCGACCTGGAATGTACTGAACTCGATACCTGTAGGGCTGCAGTGCCATTGCCCAGCGCAGCACCCTGCTGTTTTTCAGCTGCGCCTATGTGCTGAGTCTCACGCTGAATATATTTGCGGAGCAAATTCGCATGGAAAAGTTTTGGTTTCCCATTCACATCAATCCGGTAATCCTGATCTACCTTTTCAATGATGGTGAATGGTCCTTTCCAATGCATCAGCAGCTTGTGATCCGTGGGAAGCAGTAACAGGACTTTTTTTTTTTTTTTTTTTTTTTTTTTTTTGCCTTTTTCTTTTGAAAAAAGAAAGTTTTTAATCTGTATTTTTTGTCTCCATGTCTTAAATACTTTTAAAGCGATTGACAGTTTTTAAGGTGATTTAGTGTGAGTTTTTAATCTATTTTTTTTTTTTTTTTTTTTTTTTTAACATTTTTATTTTCTTTTATTGTTATTACATAAACTGAATATACAACATCAATATTCAGAAATTAGGTATAAGACGAACTAAATATAAATACACAGACAAGTAAGTATATACACAAACAAAAAGAAGGAAATATAGCCTTCACATATCATCATTTATCTATCTAAAGCATGGACTAGTGTAATCATGCTTTAATTTTTTTTTCCTTTTTTAAAGAGAAGAAAAAAAAAAAAGAAAGAAAGAGAATAAGATAGAGAGATCAGTGAGGATAAACGTATAGCACGAGGAGGGACAGGTAGAAGGACAAATAAGCAGACACACTGACAATTAACCAGACAAACATTAAGATAGAATGGGTTGGTTCACAGCAAATGAAGATAAGCTATTTTCACAGAACACATTGTCTCAATGATAGCAACCTTGAAAGGAAAACAAACAACAACAGAAACTGTACACCTTGAGTAACATACATGAGCCTCATAGACTGTCATCAGCAAGGGAGCAGAAATACTATTTGTTAGTCTAGTGCTTATTTATCACATATTGCATTATATACATTCACACTGACAAAAAACAGTTAATCATCAAAGACGAGGGGCTCATATGCAAGCCATTTTGTCTGGAAATCCATATGGTTCATTGTTAAATATGAGTTATACTTTTCAATTCTAAATCTATATTTCAATATTCTCAAAAAGACTGTTAATTGTGGGAGACTGCCTTCTAACTTACATTTATATACATACTGTTTTGCCAGAAGAATGATAAAGTAGAAAATAACATCACCTGCAATTGTTGCATCAAAACCTAGAAGTACAAGAGACTCTGTTAAACGTATATTTTGTGCATGGGTACATTTCTCTTTTATTAATTCAGTGAACATACTCCAAAAGCATTTAATGTAAGTACATTTCCAAAACATATGGTCAATACTATCTTTAAATAGGCCGCAGAAACTACATTTATCATTATTGACTACTCCAATTTCTTTCAAAATTACATTTGTTCCTAAGCATCTATGGATTATTCTCAGCTGAAACCACTTAAGCTTCACATCCATTATCTTATGTATATTAAAGAAACACGATTCCCAGTCATGGGTCTTCGAAAGTTTCATATCCCATTTGTCACAGCATGGAGCTCTCAATTTGTTATCAATCAATACATCGTAATACGTTTTTGAGCCTCTGCAGGTGGCAAACAATATCTTATAACAGAGTGAAGAATTATTACCTTTATTGTTTTCAATGGGAATGTCAACTTTCTTTATAAATTTGGTTATTGCCATCTTATATCCTGCAAAAGTAAGAAAATCAATATTAACATCATATTTTTCCTTGAAGTTCCTGTGGGAATGAAACTGACCATTATCATCAAAAAAATGTGCGATATAATAAATACCTTTGTTTGCGAGCATTTTAGAAACAATGTACCTTTTCCCGACTTGAATACGTTTATTGTAGGATATAGGTTCTGCTAGTAGCTCAGCAGAATTTTGGGTTGGCATTTGTAATAAAAAAGTATATAAGCTTCAAGAACGTCTGCCCAGAACGGGTTATATTTTGTGAACTTTGCGACAATTTCTGGACCATATTTACTAATAAGAGGCCATTGAGGAAAGTTACTCACTAAAATTTGTTTCCATTTATGGTTTGATCGTTCAGTTCTACGGATCCAGGATAATTTAAGAGATGCGACGTAGGTTTTTAACTCAGGAAGACCAATACCTCCATTCCGTACATTTTTATAAGCTGTTTTTTGACTAATTTTTGCTGGTTTTTTATTCCATACAAATTTATTACATATTTTCTGACATGTTTGAAAGAAAACATCCGGCGGGTTTGGTAAAAGCAGCCATAAATGAATCAGTTTTGAAAGGATGATGGATTTCAAAATAGCTATTCTACCTAAAGGTGTAATCTGGCGTTTTACCCATATTTTAAACAAATGATTTACATCTGCTAGCTTTTCTGAATAGTTCATTTCTACGCAATGGGTCATTTAATTAATTAGCTTGATTTTACCCCCACCACACAATACCTTCCCCCTTCCTACTTCAACCGGCGACGTCTGGCTTAACTATCTGTGGGCGCTGGTCGCAAATTGGCTAGATCAGTCTGACCCAGGCGCCGAGACCCGTCTGGCCAGACCTATCGAGACGTCTGTCCAGCCACTTAGTCTGTCTGCTGGACAGTGCTGTCTCCGTGAGGACTAAAAATAGCCTATTCGCTGTGCCTAATTGGCTGACGCGACACCGAAGTCGTCTGCCTGGAGACCAGAATGTTTGAGTTTGGACTTATGTCCGATTGAACTGGCTGCCGACTGACCACGAATTCGGTTTTTCTATTTTTGTCCGTGACACACTCTCTCTCTCTCTCTCTCTCTCTCTCTCTCTCATATGCACCAATACGGAAACACACACACACACACACACACACACACACACACACACACACACACACGCACACACTCTCTCTCTCTCTCTCTCTCTTTCGCACCCCACCACTCCTCTCTCGCTCCCTCCGTACCTCCATCCCCTCACCTCTCTCTTGTCTCCCCCAATCCCCTCTGTCATTCTCTCTCACTGATTCACAGATCTATACAGTTTCCTCCTACATTTATCCATCTACCTGAATCTTTCGCGGCTGATCTCATTTTTCTTTTTGCCTTCATCTCTGATAAGTCTGCCTGTGTGTGTGTGTGTGTGTGTGTGTGTGTGTGTGTGTGTGTGTGTGTGTGTGTGTGTGTGCGCGCGCGCACGCGTGTGCATCTATCTGTCTGTCTGTACCTCACTCTGTTATTTTGTCTGTCTGCCTCTCTGTTCGTCTGTCTGTCTGTCTCTCTCTCTTCCCTCTCTCTCTCCCTCCCCCCCCCTCTCTCTCTCTCCCCCACCCATCCCACCCATCTCAAAAACGTACCGGACCTCCCACCCCCACCACCCATCCCCACCCCCCTCCCTTCGCCTCGCCTTTCGTCTGTCGCCACCTGTGCTCAGAGCGGCCTGAGGGCGGCCCATCGCGGACGGACATGGCGCCCGGTTGGAGCCGGGTTGCCACGCCTCCTCCAGGTGCTTTTATGACCC
>CM031596.1:23619480-23621980 GCA_018398815.1 Conus ventricosus | reverse complement strand
CAGAAAGAATATAGGCAGGTTACTTGGGTTATATCCATTGTTAAAGAGAACCAAATGTGTCTTTTCAACAGAGAATTGAAAGCCATTCAAATGCATATAACTATTTAATTTATCCAGCTCGTGCTGAAAGAGCTTCTGAATATAATTTATGTGACGTAAATTTGTTCTTTTCTTTAAAGATACATTAATCCATATTGCAATGTCATCAGCATATTGAGCTACCTTGGTATATGATGAAAAACATGTATATAAGTCATATAGCATTACATTGAATAACAATGGGAGATTATAGAACCTTGTGGAATTCCCATATTTATAGATCTTGAGGATGATAAAGTCACACCAACTTTGGTCATTATGTGTCTCCCACTTAAAAAATGATTTCACATAATTGTAGACGTGTGTGTGTGTGTGTGTGGTGTGTGTGTTTGTGTGTGTGTGTGTGTGTTGTGTTGTGCGCGTGTGTGTGTGCGCACGCGCGCGCGCGCGCGCGCGTGTGTGTGTGTGTGTGTGTGTGTGTGTGTGTGTGTATGTGTGCGTGTAGTGTTGTGTTGTGTGTGTGTGTGTGTGGTGTGTGTGTGGTGTGAAAGAGAGAGAGAGAGAGAGAGAGAGAGAGAGAGAGAGAAGAGAGAGAGAGAGAGAGACAGACAGACAGACAGACAGACAGACAGACAGGGTGAGAAAGAGAGAGAGAGAGAGAGTGTGTGTGGAAGAGACAGACAGAGAGAGAAGAAGGGAGAGGGACACAGACACAGAAAGACAGACACAGAGTAAGAGAGAGACAGACACAGATGCAGCAAGACAGAGACAGAGAGAGAGAGAGAGAGACAGACAGACAGACAGAGAGACAGAGACAGAGAGAGAGAGAGACAGAGAGCCTCCAAGGAGATGAGGTGATGATACTGGTGCGGCAGTGATGCAGTACTACTTCGCACGGCCGAACCAAGTCAGGTCATGCGGTTTATAACCAAGCCAACCACGGAGGCCCTCCGTCGTCAAGCAGGAGAAGGGAGGGACGGCGGAAGTGGGGAGGGGGGGGGGGGGGGGGCGGACAGGACTGCGTGGCCAGGCTGGTGATGCCTTTGTTGCTGTTGTTGATGACTGTATCCGAGTGGTGGTGGTGGTGGTGATGATGATGGCGCTGGCAGTGACGATGCCAGAACAGATTGTGGTGGTGGTTTGGTGGTTGATGGTGGTAGTGATGTTCAGAGACTGGTAATGGCATGGTTTGCCTGGAATCGCCATTGACTTTAATTAAATTTAGGGGAAACGGTCATTTAGGAAGAGAAAAAAAAAATATCATGAGAGCAGACCACGTGGGCCCACAGGCGAAGAAAGTAAAGAGAAAGAAAAGAAAAAAAAAAAATTAAAAAGAAAGACTGAAGGCGAGTGATAGGGCGGGGTAAGGTGACGGTGTTGTGTTGTTGTTGTTGTTGTTGTTGTTGTTATTGTTGTTGTCGTGCCCTGGCTAAAAGACTCCAGGGATCGTCCGAACAGCCGAAGCTCTTGAACGCTTTAGTATAAAATGCATCAGCATGCAAGGGATGAGAACATTACGCGTGTGACCCGTTTTTGATTACCCCGCGCCACGTGGCAGCCACACTCCGACTTCGGGGAATTTGGGAGACTGATGGTGTACTGTTATGCTATGAGCTTGTCACGACTGAAGACAATCCCCGCATAACTATGCAGAGCATACCAACATTTTGATGTAGCCTTGGTGTTCCAGCCTAGACGTCAATTGGTCTGGCACAACATAACAACATGCTGATGTGGCCTTGGTGTTCCAGCCTAGACGTCAATTGGTCTGGCACAACATAACAACATGTTGATGTAGCCTTGGTGTTCCAGCCTAGACGTCAATTGGTCTGGCACAACAAAACATGTTGATGTAGCCTTGGTGTTCCAGCCTAGACATCAATTGGTCTGGCACAACATAACAACATGTTACCAGCCGCCGTGGCGAAGTGGTTAGCGTCGCGGACTCCCGGCTGGGAGGTCATGGGTTCGAATCCCATCAGAAGTCATGTGGGTTTTCTGCCCCGACCGGCTCCCACCCAGAGTTGAGTTTGCTGCGGACTCAGTTGGGAAGACTGGGACCACACAGTCGAGTTTCATCCAGTCAATGGATGCGTTTCTGAGAGTGTTGCTCAAATTTCCTGACCAACACTGCAGGTGCATGTATCTCTCGGGCCGGGTTGACGCCGGGATATATTATGAAAGGAAGCGTAGAGTACAGCCCTGTCATGTAGTCTCAGACCGAAATGGAATTCCGTAGCATCATCTTAATCATCCTCATCCTCATCTATCAGCATTAAAAAAAAAATGTCTCAAGTTCTGTGGCCCTTCATGCCCTGCTCTCATGGTGACCTCAGTTTCGATGTCCTCTCCACACCTGTGGCCTGTTTGGTTCCGTCGGGGTCCCCGGGTATCGAGTCCATGGGGCTGTCGTTGGACGGACGTGGTGGCGCCCTCCGGAGGGAGAGCTCACTCACGCCGG
>CM031596.1:23593314-23596671 GCA_018398815.1 Conus ventricosus | reverse complement strand
GACAGCAATGGCAGACAGCAATGGTAGACAGAAATGGCAGACAGCAACGGTAGACAGCAACGGTAGACAGCAACGGCAGACAGCAATGGTAGACAGCAATGGTAGACAGCAATGGTAGACAGCATAGGTAGACAGCATAGGTAGACAGCATAGGTAGAGAGGAATGGCAGACATCAATGGTAGACAGCAATGGCAGACAGCAATGGCAGACAGCAATGGCAGACAGCAATGGTAGACAACAATGGCAGACAGCAATGGCAGACAGCATAGGTAGACAGCAACGGCAGACAGCATAGGTAGACAGCAATGGCAGACAGCATTGGTAGACATAAATGGTAGACAGCAATGGTAGACAGCAACGGCAGACAGGAATGGCAGACAGCAATGGTAGACAGCATAGGCAGACAGCAATGGCAGACAGGAATGGCAGACAGGAATGGTAGACAGCAATGGTAGACAGGAATGGTAGACAGCAATGGCAGACAGCAATGGTAGACAGCAATGACAGACAGCAATGGCAGACAGACATGGTAGACAGCAATGGTAGACAGCAATGGTAGACAGCAATGACAGACAGCAATGGCAGACAGACATGGTAGACAGCAATGGTAGACAGCAATGGCAGACAGAAATGGCAGACAGGAATGGCAGACAGCAATTGTAGACAGCAGAGGCATACAGGAAAGGCAGACAGGAATGGCAGACAGGAATGGCAGACAGCAATGGTAGACAGCATAGGCAGACAGCAATGGCAGACAGCAATGGCAGACAGGAATGGTAGACAGCAATGGTAGACAGGAATGGCAGACAGGAATGGCAGACAGAAATGGTAGACAGGAATGGTAGACAGCAATGGTAGACAGGAATGGCAGACAGCAATGGCAGACAGCAATGGTAGACAGCAATGGTAGACAGCAAAGGCAGACAGCAATGGTAGACAGGAATGGCAGACAGGAATGGCAGACAGCAATGGTAGACAGCATAGGCAGACAGCATAGGCAGACAGCAATGGCAGACAGCAATGGTAGACAGGAATGGCAGACATAAATGGCAGACATAAATGGTAGACAGGAATGGCAGACAGCAATGGCAGACAGCAATGGCAGACAGCAATGGCAGACAGCAATGATAGACAGCAACGGTAGACAGGAAGGGCAGACAGCAATGGCAGACAGCAATGGTAGACAGCAATGGTAGACAGCAATGGTAGACAGCAATGGCAGACAGGAATGGCAGACAGGAATGGCAGACAGGAATGGTAGACAGGAATGGCAGACAGCAATGGTAGACAGCAATGGTAGACAGGAATTGCAGACAGCAATGGCAGACAGCAATGGCAGACAGCAATGGCAGACAGAAATGGTAGACAGCAATGGCAGACAGGAATGGCAGACAGCAATGGTAGACAGCAATGGTACACAGGAATGGCACGCAGCAAACAATGGCAGACAGCGATCGACGGCAGACACCATTGTCGACAGCAATGGCAGACAGCAATTGTAGACAGCAACAGTAGACAGCAATGGTAGACAGCAAGCAATGGAAGACAGCAACGGCAGACAGCAAGCAATGGCAGACAGCAACGTAGACAGCAACAATAGACAGCCAGCAATGGCAGACAGAAATAGTAGACAGCAACAGTAGACAGCAAGCAATGGAAGACAGCAACGGCAGACAGCAAGCAATGGCAGACAGCAACGTAGACAGCAACAATAGACAGCCAGCAATGACAGACAGCAATAGTAGACAGCAACGGTGGACGGCAATGGCAGACAGAACGAAGGATAGCAGTGGCGCTGGTGGCGATGATGGTGGAGGGTAGCAGCAAGACAGGACATGCTGATGGTGGGATGACGATGGAGATGATGGGGAGGGGGGGGGGAGAGGGGGAGCAGGTTGGAGTGGGCATTTGTTTTTAACAGCAACGGTCGTGGCATTAGTAAGGAGGACTAGTCTGGAATCGCCATGAACCTTGCAGCAAAAAAAAAAAAAAAGAAAGAATAAGAGAGTACGTTACGTGACCCCTAACGAAAAACAACAACAACAAAAAACAACGATGGGGGACTTGGGAAGGAGGGTGAGGGGGGAGGGGGGAGGGCACTGAAGATATTTACGTAGGTAGGTCTGACCAGCGCTTTGGCTGATGCGTAGGTCGGACGTCTGCTAAAGTCGTTGCCACGAGACTCTCTTCTTACATTCTCTCATCCTATTAGTCATTGATTCGTTCTGCATCCACCAGCTTTTAATCATGCGGCAGTGTGGTCTGGAAAGTTAGCGGAGGCGGTGTAGCCTATATGGGGACTAGTCCGCACGCAGTGACACACCTCCTTGATGAAACTGACACTGCTTGGAGAGGATAGGCTGATGGTCATTTCTTTACATGCTGGTCATTTTTCATCAACGTCGTATTTCTTGACGCTGTACTCATAGCGCAGCTCGTGAATGTTATTTAAAAAGGAAAGCCTACCTAGCAAAATGCAAACACAACAACAACAAAACAAACCCCCCAAACAAAATAAAACAAAAACAAAACGAAACAAAACGAACAAACAAAAAAACACACAGAAAAAACACTACCCAGAAAAATGAAAAGATGAAATCAAAACCCCAGCCCGATACACTCATTAGCCTCACCCCCCCCCCCCCCTTCACCCCCCACTTCTCCCCTTCTTCTTCCTCAGCCCCCCCCCCCCCCTCCCTACCCTCCCGGGGATCCCGTCCCTCCTCCTCCTCTTCCTCCTCCTCTTTTAGGTAACCGATAGACCAGGATAAGACGGGCGGATGCCAGCGCATTAGCAGAGAAAACCCCCTCTATGGACGCTGCCATTTGGCACTCACTCTCTCTCCGTGCCGTCAATCCGTCCGTCCACCTGTCCGCCCGTCTGCCTGTCCGTCCGTCGCTCTGTCCTGGTCTTGCGAAACGACTCAGAGAGGCGGGGTGGGTGGGGTGGGGTAGGGTAGGGTGGGGTGGGGGATCACATAGATAAACCATTATTCCGGTCAAAGACGCTGTGGACGGGCCATTAGGCGTGGGGCTTTGAAACAAAATAGGTGCCGGGGATAAGATAAGTTTGCGAGCGCGGAGACCGGAAGCTCAGGGGAGGTACATGTTTATTAATAATTCCAGAGACGGCGTCGGCTTTTAAGGGATGCGGGTGGAAAGAAAAGAAAGAAAGAAAGAAAGAAAGAAGACTATTGTAGACTTGCGAAATGCGGAGGCCGAAGGATGAAGGGAAGGAGGAGGAGGAGGAGGAGGAGAGAGGAGGAGGAGAGTGAGGGAAGGTGGGTGGAGGGAGGATGGGTTGGTTGAGTTCCAGTTTCTTTGAAAAATGAGAGGGAAGAACACAGGGGGAGGAG
>CM031596.1:23555814-23565814 GCA_018398815.1 Conus ventricosus | reverse complement strand
TCGTCTCCCCCTCCTCTCACTTCGTACACACCTCCCCAACTGCCTACCCGTTTGTTCCGCCCACTTCTCTCTCTCTCTCTCTCTCTCTCTCTCTCTCTCTCTCTCTCTCTCTCTCTCTCTTACACACTGTCAACCTCGGGTGATGTCGATGGAGGAAGGACTAGCGCACAGCCCAAACACACTCACAGCTTGCTTACAATCTCATTCATATATCATGCATTCGTCACATCAAACCACTAGTAAAGTCTATAACTTTACTACACATGATCATAGAACGAAACATCAATGCATATGGAATCAAACAAAATAAAACATTCTCTCTTTCCTGAACTTCACAAAATCATTTATCTAAAACATCATTAACTAACCCGGGTATAAATAGATTTCTACTTTACCTGGCCAGGTGATCTTAACTATTCACGAATCACTGTCTTTTTCTTTTCCCTTTTTTTTCTTTTCACTGTCACTTTCACAACACGACACAACTGCTGGCACTGGTATTGGTCTGCTGGCACTGGCGTTGGTCTGTGGTTCTGCTTGACGAAGTGACGCTGCCAGGTATGAGGTCGAACCCCCGGTTCAGATGGGACAGTGACTATCAACATCGATATGTTCTCCTTTCTTTCTCCTGCATTAACGCATTGCACTCTCTCTCTCTCTCTCCTAGTCTGCTCTATTAAATGGACATGGTTGCTTTTCTTTTCTTTTTTTTTTTCTTTTTCTTTTCATTAGTTAGCAACTCTCTCTCTCCACATCTCTCTTTAGTCCTTCCTCTGCAGACTATCTCGTGCTAATGTCTCAACTTGGTTCTCTACTCTCCTCCCCTCATCTCTCTGCTTCTCTCTCGAGCAGACCTACACTCAGAACCTCTCCCTCTCTCTGTCTCTCTATTCGTTCTCCTTTTTCTCCTCCTCTCTTCATCTCTCTGCCTTTTTCTCTCGTGCAGAGACTTACACCCAGAACCTCCTCATCTCTCTCTCCTGTTCTGTCTTCCTCCTCCTCTCTTCATCTCTCTGCCTTTTCTCTCCCGTGCAGAGACTACACCCAGAACCCCCTCATCTCTCTCTCCCTGTTCGTTCTCCTCTCTCTCACTCACGCATTACTTTATGCCCTAACTCCGTGTCCAAGGGCGAGTACCATTGGTCAGTATTTTTACCACCTCGTACCCGAAGTTATTCCCTCTAATTCCATTGGATATTCAAATCATGACAGTCACGCCTACACGCCTTACTCTCTGTGGTGGTCAATTGGTCATTTAATTGATTAGCTTGATTTCACCCCCACCACATACTACCTTCTCCCTTTCCCTTTCCGGCGACGTCGTAAATTGGCTAGATCAGCCTGGCCCAGACGTTCGAGATGTTGGTCAGCCATTCCGACTGTCTACGAGGAAGATTAGGATTAGCCTCTCGCCATGCCCAAATTGGCCGGATGAGTCTGATCCGGGCGTCGAGACTCGTTTGACCAGACATCGAGGCGTCGGTCAGCTACTTAGTCCGTCTGGCTAGACAGACCGTCTCCGTGGAACCTCTCCCCTATGCTTAATTGGCTGGATCCGAACCATGGGGCCTTCTGCCTGACGCCCAGAATATTTGCGTTAGAGCTTATGTCCAACTGGGCTGGTGGCGATTGACCACGAATTTGGTTGTGTTTATTTTTGACCGTGACAATTTCCCCCTTGCAAAAGACTATGCACCGCATTGTCTCAAAACAACGGTACAAAAAAAAAAGACAACAACCGAATTTGCTGACACACAGCTACACGTGCAAAGTTTGAAAAATACTTTACAACCAACGGTTTATAAATTATAAAATATATCATTAGTGAATACCACTCCAAGGAGTTATCATTGACGTGCGCTCTTGCGTTATTTCAACTCATTTATAACAACCTCTGTGCGCACTTATGCAATTCCCCTACCTGCGGATTTGCCACATCTTCTCTTCACAATCCTATGAAAAGCACAATATAGTATGATCACGATCCATGACACTTCACTGAGGAATCTCCATCCTCACTTATTGCAAATAATGCATCACTACACAAGCGACTGTATGCTCCAAGCATAACTACATTCACATGAGCAAGTCTCACAAAGAAAATATGAACAAGTCTCACACAAAAAATATGAACCATAGCCAACTGGGAATGAACCCATATCCAATCAACATAACTGGAATCAACACATATTATCAACAAAGCACCCCGGATATGACTGACTTCTGTTTTGGTCTTTGGTCTCTCTGAATTCATCATCTCTCCACCTTTCCCTTTTCTGGCTGCTTTGTGTCGCCTCCGACAACAAAACCTAGGAACTCCGACTGTCTAGCCCTTCATACAGTGACACATCCCTGTTTGACTCTTCTGGAAACTTAGGCAACAAAATCTCCCCTTCTTCTGCTGGTCTCTTTCACCTCATCAATGATTGCTGCTGCGCCTATGTGCTGAGTCTCACGCTGAATATATTTGCGGAGAAAATTCGCATGGAAAAGTTTTGGTTTCCCATTCACATCAATTCGGTAATCCCGACCGACCTTTTCAGTGATGGTGAATGGTCCTTTCCAATGCATCAGCAGCTTGTTGTGACCCGTGGGAGCAGTACCAGGACTTGATCTCCCGCCTTGAGGGATTGCTTCCTCACCTTCCTGTCATATTGCTTCTTCTGAACGACCCTAGCCTCCTGCAAACTTTCCCTTGCAACCTTACGTGTCTCATACCTGTGCCCACCTTTGGAACAGGGCGAGATTGGGCCAATCAGATCAACAGCCACTCTCCTGAATGGTGTGTCAATTAACGGGGGATGTTTAAGAGGCGCCTTCCTCTTCACCCCTCTTGTGGCTGACCTTTGACACACATCACATGACATGCAGAAACGCTTTATGTTGCCATTGCCCCTGGCCAATGAAAGTCATCAAAGATTCGGTCAGCTGTTTTGCTGGTGCCGAGATGACCCGCCATGAGCGACTCGTGCCCCACTGACATGACAGTGTCACGATAACCTGCTGGTACCTCTAACTGAGTGGTCACCTTACCTGTCTTCCCCTTGGTAACACTCGGTACAACAGCCCGTCTTTCACAAAAAATTTCTGCTCACCTCCTCTAACCTCCTGTTTCTCCCCACCTCTTGCCAACTCCCAAGACTTCACGAGCGAAGGTCTTGTTCCTGCGCTGCCCTAAACTCATCAGGCGACACATCTATCCCTGACTTCCTTCCCGGGAACGACTAACGGTTTATCAACCTTTTCCCCCTTCTTGCTCCGTGTTTGAACTGCTGCCCCTGTAGCAGTCAACAACTGAGGATCCCTGGATCCCTTGCACCTGGAATATTTCCAATGATCAAATCATGAAGGGTTTCTCCATCACCAACGCAGACAACTCGCCTGAGAATTTAAGGGGTACGTACTTCTATCTTAGCAACTGGAAACTCCCTCACAGTGCCATCGATTAGAGTACAGGTCTGGATTTGCCCTGTCAAATCCCCTTTCTCGACCAGGGGTTGTTCTAACTACACCACATGAACAACCAGTGTCTCGTAACACTTTCACCCTCTGCTGGCCAATCCACCCTTCTTCCACTGGTAACGAAACCACTCAGCCTAGTGCCCTCCATCCCTGACACTGACTGCTGTCCAGTGCTAGCCATAGGCTGCACTCTACCCTCTTCAGATTGGACCCCTTTTGGTTCCACTGCAGGTCTTTCCCTTGACGACCCTAATCCACCTTGCAAGGCTGCTGCCTTCTGGAACCTCATGCGACAATCCCTGCCACATGTCCCTTCTTGTGACAAATGAAACACCTATTGGCCCTTTGTCCTCCTTTCTGCCCCACCACTGGGTTTGCAGACTGTGCAGAAAACTCCCCCAGTCTCCTTTCACTCTTCTCACCCGTGCTGGCACCTGTTTCTCCTGCACCTTAGTGCCCAGACGTGCCTCTCTATACACCTCGCGAACTTTAACAACTCCCCTGCTGTCTCTGGCTGTCTCTCTTTTCAAATGTTTTGGTTAACTCGGGCCCCAACCTGACAAAATCTGTCCTTCATAACCAGCTCTTTCAAACAGCGAAACTCCTTCTTTGTTTCCACTCAACTCTAATTGTTGTTCAATAGGGTGTTCTTTTTTCCGCCATTTATCTCTTTTTTTTTTTTAACAAGATTTTATTACTACGACAGCCAAACTGGTGGTTTCGACACGAGTGACGTAATAGCACAATCCTATGAAGATAATATTAGCTTGGGACAACGTAATTAGTTTTATAAGACGCCTAGCGCCTGACCCCAAATATGAGAGCGAATTATAGGCAATCGTGCGAAATGAGTACTCTGGGGCTGAAATGCCCAAACTAGTTTAACTATCTGGAAGCAATTGCCAAGCCTAGTATTTAACTATCTTGGGAACATACAGTAAGACAACCCCTTGTCTTAGGATTACAATACTTGAATCCCACCCAGCTTTCCTCTCTGAGAAGTTGAACAATTATAATAAATGGGCCAGAATACCTTTGGGAGGCTCGCCAATAATTGTCAACCTCGGTTTATGTCGATGGAGGAAGGACTAGCGCACAGCCCAAACACACTCACAGCTTGCTTACAATCCATTCATAAAATCAAGCATTCGTCACATCAAAACATAGTAAAGTCTATAACTTTACTACACATGACATAGAACGAAAAATCAAAAGCATATGGAATCAAACAAAATAAAACATTCTCTCTTTCCTGAACTTCACAAAATATTTATCTAAAACATCATTTAACTAACCCGGTATAAATAGATTTCTACTTTACCTGGCCAGGTGATCTTAACTATTCACGAATCACTGTCTTTTTCTTTTCCCTTTTTTTTTCTTTTCACTGTCACTTTCACAACCGACACAACTGCTGGCACTGGTATTGGTCTGCTGGCACTGGTGTTGGTCTGTGGTTCTGCTTGACGAAGTGACGCTGCCAGGTATGAGGTCAAACCCCCGGTTCAGAGGGACAGTGACTATCAACATCGATTGTTCTCCTTTCTTTCTCCCTGCATTAACGCATTGCACTCTCTCTCTCTCTAGTCTGCTCTATTAAATGGACATGGTTGCTTTTCTTTTCTTTTTTTTTCTTTTTCTTTTCATTAGTTAGCAACTCTCTCTCTCCACATCTCTCTTTAGTCCTTCCTCTGCAGACTATCTCGTGCTAATGTCTCAACTTGGTTCTCTTCTCTCCTCCCCTCATCTCTCTGCTTCTCTCTCGAGCAGACCTACACTCAGAACCTCTCCCTCTCTCTGTCTCGCTATTCGTTCTCCTTTTTCTCCTCCTCTCTTCATCTCTCTGCCTTTTTTCTCGTGCAGAGACTTACACCCAGAACCTCCTCATCTCTCTCTCCCTGTTCTGTCTTCCTCCTCCTATCTTCATCTCTCTGCCTTTTCTCTCCCGTGCAGAGACTACACCCAGAACCCCCTCATCTCTCTCTCCCTGTTCGTTCTCCTCTCTCTCACTCACGCATTACTTTATGCCCTAACTCCGTGTCCAAGGGCGAGTACATTGGTCAGTATTTTTACCACCTCGTACCCGAAGTTATCTCCCTCTAATTCCATTGGATATTCAAATCATGACAGTCACGCCTACACGCCTTACTCTCTGTGGTGGGGCAATTGGTCATTTAAGTGATTAGCTTGATTTCACCCCCACCACATACTACCTTCTCCCTCTCCCTTTCCGGCGACGTCGTAATTGGCTAGATCAGCCTGGCCCAGACGTTCGAGATGTTGGTCAGCCATTCCGACTGTCTACGAGGAAGATTAGGATTAGCCTCTCGCCGTGCCCAAATGGCCGGATGAGTCTGATCCGGGCGTCGAGACTCGTTTGACCAGACATCGAGGCGTCGGTCAGCTACTTAGTCCGTCTGGCTAGACAGACCGTCTCCGTGGAACCTCTTCCCCTATGCTTAATTGGCTGGATCCGAACCATGGGGCCTTCTGCCTGACGCCCAGAATATTTGCGTTAGAGCTTATGTCCAACTGGGCTGGTGGCGATTGACCACGAATTTGGTTGTGTTTATTTTTGACCGTGACACACACACACACACACACACACACACACACACACACACACACACACACACACGCACGCACGCACGCACACACGAACACACGCAAGCAAGCACTCACGCCCACGCACGAGCGCGCGCACACACACACACACGCGCGTGCGCGCGAACGCACCCATACCCACCCACCCACCCACAACCCCCTCTCTCTCTGATAATGGATTGATGGAACAGGGCCACAGTCGCAGAAAAAGAGGGCATGCGAACGAGGAAGACACAGAAGAAACACGAATTCCTTTAGATTAAAATCCGCATGTCTCTTCCGGTCCATCCCAAGACGTCCCACCCCCCCCCCACCCTCCCTCCCATCCCCCCTCCTTTCTTTGTGTCCACGGGACAAAAACACTGGCGAGCTCAATGAGAAAATATTTCCTTTTTTTGTGTGGTTTTTACCCCAAGCTCTCGAAGGCAACATGAATCTGGTTTCCGCCGAAGGAGAAATGGATCTTAAAACGAAAAGAAGCTTGATCCAGATTGTTCATTATTTCCTTTTTGCGTTTTCTCAGGTCTGTCTCTTTTCTTCATCAATATTGACATGTATGTCGGCTTACGTGATTCCCCCACGGTTCTTTCAAAACGTTCTAGCGATTGGTACGAACAGCCGTCGAAATTTACCTGTTGGACAACGTGTACGGTGAAGCAATATCGATATGCGAATAGTCACGAACTTTACCCGTGGTGCACACAGTTCGTAAGGGAAGCAAATGTCAAAATCCAAAGTCACGAAATTCATCCGTAGTACAACGTGTAAGGGGAAGCAATTTCCATATGCACACAGTCATGAAATTTACCCACAGTAAAACGTATAAAGGGAAGCAATGTTGATTTCTGAACAGTCACAAAAGTTACCCGTGGTAGAAACTTTAAAGGCGAAGCAATCTCGATATCCAGTCACGAATTGTATCCGTAGTCCAACGTATACGGGCAAACAATGTCGATATCCAAATGTCACGATATTAACCCTAGCACAACGTATAAGGCGAAATGACGACATCCTTATAATCACGGAATGAACCCGTAGTTACAACGTCAATATACTACGCACAAAAAGTTAAGGATCGGTATGTGAAAACAGGTGCGTAATAAACTCAGTTCGCTACTGTTATTTATTTCTTAGTCCAGCCAAATTGTCATGAATTCTTGTTCAGCTGTAAGTGGGCGATGTTGTGTTAGTGCGAAATTGCACGGGATTCTCTGCTACTGAGCTGGGCCGCAAACGGAAAAGCGGAAACTTGCGAAAAATGACCTTGTTTTGGACCGTTCTGCCTGAACACATTGCACTTGCCAGATGGAAAAACCATTATGCACGTGCAAGCACTGCTGTTTATGTGTGAGATGCTGTCGCTCGCTTGGCTTTATAAGAAGACATTCCACCAGTAGTTGGCCTGATCGGACAATGTCTCCACGACGAAAATTAAGCGAGTTGGATAGGGGACGAGCTGTTGCATGGTTCCAAGATGGTGTTCCCAAGCAAGAAGTGGCCAGGCGACTTCATGTGTCCATCTCGGTCATTGTCCGACTGATTCAACGCTTCACAGCCACTGGGATTGTCCATGAAAGACGCAGATCTGGTCGACCGAAGAAGACAACCCCACGTGACGATCGTCTCATTGCATGACATGCCCTGCAGACAAGAACAGCCTCTTCCAGCATCATTCAAAGGCAGTTCAGGGTGGCTACTGACATCAACATCAGCCAGCAGACCATACGGAACCGCCTACATGGGTTTAATCTCCGTTCTCGTCGCCCAGCAGTACTGCCACACTTAACGCCAGCCCATAGGGCAGCACGCCGCGCCTTCTGCGCACGTCACGTGAGGTGGACACGTCAGCAATGGTCCCAGGTCCTGTTCAGTGATGAATCACGCTTCAACCTTCACCACAACGACGGCCGACTGAGGGTCTGGAGGCGCCCAGGGCAACGCTTTATTGACGCCACTGTCCAAGAAAAGGTGGCCTTTGGTGGAGGTTCTGTAATGGCCTGGGGGCCTTCAGCCTTCACCACAGAACACCCTTGTATCATGTACAGGGTAACCTGACTGGCATCCGGTACCGGGATGAGATCCTTCGACCGCTGGCTGTGCCTACACTGCAGCAGATGGGACCGAGGGCTGTCTTCCAGGATGACAACGCTCGCCCCCACAGGGCAAGTGTGGTCAACGACTTCCTGAAGCAGTCTGGAGTCAACAGAATGGAGTGGCCAGCATGCAGTCCCGATCTCAACCCGATTGAGAACCTCTGGGATGAGCTGGATCACAAAGTGAGGAGCCACCCCCCTCCCAGGGATGCCCAACACCTCTACCAGATGCTGCAGGCTGAGTGGCAGGCGCTTCCACAGAGGATCTTCACCAACCTGGTCAACTCGATGAGGACTCGCTGCGTCGAGTGCCAGAACAGCCATGGTGGTTACACGCATTACTGAGCTTTTGGGAGCATCAGTATGCCCTGTCTTGTGATTTCAATGACTTTGGGAAATCAAATTTGGATACGTACCCACTTTAATCAAATGTACACACCAAACGACTGCTCGAGATTGAAGGCAATTGTGCATCGTTATCACTAAAGAATGGAATTAAATGTTGGCCAAACTTCAACGCAGTATTTCTTATTTTGACAGTTATGAATGTTTGTGAAAGTGATCCTTAACTTTTTGTGTGTAGCATATAAATGGTCACGAAATTTACCCATAGTACAACGTACAAGGAGAAATGTCGATATCCATTTAATCACGACATTAATCCGAAATTTACAACGTCAATATATAAAAGTTTTGGTCACGAAATTTACCTGAAGCACACAACGTACAAAGGGAAGCAATGTTGAAATCCAAACAGCAACAAAAGTTACCCATTCTACAAAGCCTACGGGCGAGCAATGTCGATATCCAGTCTGGAAATTTACCAAGTAGTACAACGTTTTTAAAGGGAAACAATGTCAATATCCAGTCAGGAAATTTACCCGTAGTACAACGTTTTAGGGAAACAATGCCAATAACCAGTCAAGAAATTTACCCGTAGTACAACGTTTACAGGGAAACAATGCCAATATCCAATCAGGAAATTTACCCGTAGTACAACGTTTTAAAGGGAAACAATGCCAATATCCAATCAGGAAATTTACCCGTAGTACAACGTTTTAAAGGGAAACAATGCCAATATCCAGTCAGGAAATTTACCCGTAGTACAACGTTTTAAAGGGAAACAATGTCAATATCCAATCAGGAAATTTACCCGAAGTACAACGTTTTAAAGGGAAACAATGTCAATATCCAATCAGGAAATTTACCCGTAGTGCAACGTTTTAAAGGGAAACAATGTCAATATCCAATCAGGAAATTTACCCGTAGTACAACGTTTTAAAGGGAAACAATGTCAATATCCAGTCAGGAAATTTACCCGTAGAGCAACGTTTTAAAGGGAAACAATGCCAATATCCAGTCAGGAAATTTACCCGTAGAGCAACGTTTTAAAGGGAAACAATGCCAATATCCAGTCAGGAAATTTACCCGTAGTTCAACGTTTACAGGGAAACAATGCCAATATCCAGTCAGGAAATTTACCCGTAGTGCAACGTTTTAAAGGGAAACAATGTCAATATCCAGTCAGGAAATTTACCCGTAGTACAACGTTTTAAAAGGAAACAATGTCAATATCCAATCAGGAAATTTACCCGTAGTACAACGTTTTAAAGGAAACAATGCCAATATCCAGTCAGGAAATTTACCCGTAGTGCAACGTTTTAAAGGGAAACAATGCCAATATCCAATCAGGAAATTTACCCGTAGTACAACGTGTAAGAAGAAGCTAGGTCAATATCCTAACAATCACGACCTGAGCATAACACTTTCACAGAGTCTCGGTAGACCGACACTGTCCTATCACACCATCTCCATCCGGCGGTAGGGGTGGGAATGGAATA
>CM031596.1:23533534-23541034 GCA_018398815.1 Conus ventricosus | reverse complement strand
CACAGAGCACACAGAACAAACAAGGAAACATCCCCCCAAAAGGATGCTCCAGGCTTGCCCATATACCCCACACTGAACACATCTACACAGCAACAAGAACTGGAGAAATGAATAAATATAAAGTAACTTTTATTCAAGACTGGCACGTCCTTTTTCTAAACTTGAATAAAGTCAGACAAACACAAAGACGGACAGAAACAAAATAACCTCGATGTATTTGAAAGTAAATATTGCTTATTATTTACTGTTCCCTGCCTCACTCTTTTCGCCACTGGGAGGAAGGGGAAGGGTACAGGGAGAGGTTGAATGTTGGGAAGGGTGAGGAATGGAGTAGGAAAGAGAAATGGGCGAGCGGGGGAGGGAGGGGGATGCATAGGGCCGGGTGCTGCAAACTGCCAGAAAGCCGAGACAGCAGCAAAGGCAGTGAGATTTGCTGATCGAATCCGGTCGGAATCCTTTTTCACTGCACCATGCGTCGCCATCACGCTGGAAGGTAATAAGTCAAAGTGTTCCCCTCCTCCTGCTCCCCCCCCCCCCCCCGCCCCCCACCCTTCCCCCACCAACCAGCACCTCCTTCCGTCCCATTGCTTGCCATTCTTCACAGTACCACCCGTCCCCCCCCTTCTCCACCGTCAGCCTTCTTCACTCCCCCAACTGTCACCGACTTCCCTTGTCATCTAATTAGATTGGAGGAGAGGAGTGGAGGGGGGGGGGGGATGGGGAGCGGAAAGGGTGCAGAGTGGGGGGGATCGAGGAATAGCCTGAGGGTAGGGAGGGGAAAGGGATTGTTGGGCGAGGTCGAATGTCCATAAGAATCCCTCACTTCAGGTCTTTTTCATGTCATCGCTTGTGTGTGTGTGTGTGTGTGTGTGTGTGTGTGTGTGTGTGTGTGTGTGTGTGTGTGTTCAATTCAATTCA
Source organism: Conus ventricosus (assembly GCA_018398815.1). Taxonomy (NCBI): domain Eukaryota; kingdom Metazoa; phylum Mollusca; class Gastropoda; order Neogastropoda; family Conidae; genus Conus; species Conus ventricosus. Next base: position 23,540,116 of record CM031596.1, on the reverse strand, counting down.
ATTCAATTCAAAAAATTTCAATTCAAAAATTTTATTTATAAATGGAAACATTGAATAAGCGAACTAAATCACTTTTTTACATCAAGCCATCTTAACAATGCTAATAAATATAATAGAAGAAGTGGGATGGGGAGGGGGAAAGGGAATACAAACGATGCAAAAAAAAATCACTGAACTTCAAACAATTAATTTTGCGCATTTAGCAATTCTGCGTATTGTACATATTTAAGTATGCAGATACAAGCATACAAATTTCTGTTTAAACATTATCAGTTACTTATGCATCAAATACATAATCATTATTTACTAATTTTAAAGACATGCCAAGGAACAGCCATACAGCAAAGTTGGTGAAAACAATTTATAGTCATTATTTCTGTTTTAATTTCAGATAAACTTTAAGAGTTCTTTTGAACGTTTTATAAGGTTTGTCATACTTTTAAAATTGGTGAAAGACCATTCCATAACGTTCACCAGAATAAAGGAAACTTGTTTTGAATAGGTTATTTCTAGGTCTTGGATGCATAGTAATATGATTGTGTCTGATGTTATTATTATTTTGAATGTGTTTATTATCTTTTAGGAGCATCTCCGTTTAAGTCTTGGCATCAAGACTGCTTATAAAAACAAAGTCTATTACGGAAAGTGAGTGTGTGTGTGTGTGTGTGTGTGTGTGGTGTGGGTGTGTGTGTGCTGCAATTAATTGCCGTCTCATTGCATTGGGACAAGAAAACGGGTCCTGCATTCGCTTCACATTGCATTGTAGCAATCTGATAATCATCTGTCAGTACCCTTGTGCCCCCCCCCAATCCCCCCCCCTCCCCCCCCCCCCCCACAAACACACACACACCACTTCTTTAGCACCCTCCGGCGCAACAACAGGGAGACGACCCAAGGCGAACAGAAACAGTCGGCAGTCACACACCTCTAGTGCAGGCAACACGTTCTGTATAGCCCTGAGCGATTCGCCCTGTTCACATTGCCCAGGGCTGACCCCGTGGGGAATTGGACGACTGGATCCTCACTGGCAGAGACCAATGATGGCTGTCTGCACCCGCTGTCTGGCAACTCTCTGTCAGTTTCCCTGGTTTGACGAAAAGATTGAATGAATGAAATGATTGATCAATGAACGAGAAAAAATTGTATGAATGAAAGAAGAAATGGCGAAAGCATCTTTCTGTCATAATCATTCATTTAGCGTTTGCTGCGGCAGATGAATTAACATGCACATGTGTGCGCACACACACACACTCACTGATAATGCCATATCAGAGACATTGACACATTCTCACACACTCACGCTCGCACGACGCACGACACGCACGACGCACGCACGACGCACGCACACACCAACACACACACACACACACACACACACACACACACTAAGACACCACACACACGCAGTTTTCAGTCCGACAAGCACCTGTTACCAAGTAGTAAGTTCGCAATTGCAAAAGTAGCACAGAAAGAATTTGAAAGAGCTATTCTCTCTCTCACTCTTTCTCTCTCTCTCTCTCTATGTCTGTTCTGTCTCTCTCTCTTCTCTCCTCTCTCTCTCTCTCTCTCTCTCTTTCATTCTTCATTTGATCTGTGATGTGTGTGTGTATGTGTGTGAGTGTGAGGAGAGGATAAGAGAGAGAGAGAGAAGGGGGGCGGGACAAAAATTCTTCAAATATGGCAACTTTTGTGGGCCTCTGGGTGGGTTTGAAGGCACATCAGAAACTCTTTTTCAATAGGAACCCCTCATCAGAATTCACATTACTGGAGCTGCACCTCTTTCACCGCCAACTCTTCCTCTCTCAGCATCCTCTTCTTCTGCCCAGTCCTGGAGGAAGGATGTAGAGTAGACTGAGCTCCAGACCCACAGACAACCCCCCCCCCCCCCCCCCACCCATCCTCCCAACTGTGGGTTGATGGCCTGCTGCGGGCACAGCCCCAGTCAACCTGTCCCACAGACGTCCTTCAACACGCCTGTATGTGGCCCGGCTGACTTTATGGGCTGAAGAGCTCTGGCATATTACTGGCTGCCCTTGCATCGTTCGTTAAGTTAAGGACCTGATGACATGTGCTGTCTGATCTTCTCCACCCCCACCCCCATCCTCTCTCTATCTCCCTCTTCTCTCTTTTCTTTTTCTCTCTCTTTTTTTTTTTTTTTCTTTGCCATGAGAGGAAGAAGGAGAAAAGGAGTGAGGGAGGATCGTGAAACGAGCAGGGTGGGGAGGGGGAGGAGTGAGATGTGGTGGAGAAAGAGGGGTGGGTAGGTGAGGGCATGGTGTAGGGGGTATGCGCATGGGGAGCAGGAGGGGGGAGGGAGGGAGGAAGGGGAGGCGACTGAGGGGCGAAGGCGTGGCAGCCAGGGCTAGGGAATTGGGGTGCCTGGATCGAACCGGCGGAATCCTTTTTCACCGCTCCATGTGTTCACCATCTCACGCGAGACTCTGCATCATGTCAAGTGTTCCTCTTCCTCCATCATCGTTCTTCTCCCTCCCCCCCCCCCCCCCCCCCCCGCCCCCCCCCCCCCCCCCCCCCCCCCACCCCCCCCCTCCCCCCCCCCCCCCCCCCCCCCCATCAACTTCTCTTGTCATGTAATATGTATAGTGGAGAGGTGGATGGGAATCAGTAGGGGTTGACGAGTGCAGGGCTGGGAAGAAAGGGGGGGGGAAGGGGGGGGGGGGGTTGGGTTGTCGTGTGAGGGCGTATGTCGTTAAGAACCCATGCTTCAGGTCTTTTTCGGTATGGCTTCTCTGTGTGTGTTGGTGTGTGTGTGCAGTGTAATGAATTGCGACCTCATTGCGTGGGACAAGAAACATGCGCGTTTGCAATCGCATTGCATTGCGTGCGGAATCGGAAAAAAAACCATCCGTCCCATCCCAGTAGGCCTACCCCAAACCCCACTGACTCCCTCCCCCTGCTCTTTTTCCCTCTGGTCTAACAACAAGGAGACGACCCACAGTGCGAACAGATCGGCAGTCACAACACCTCCAGTGCAAGGCCACAACGTTGTTTTATGGCCCCGAGCGATTCGCCCAGTTCACATCGGCCAGGGGCCTGACCCGTGGAGAATTGGACGGGGACTGGCCTCACTGTCAGAGAGCGATGATGTTGTCAGCACTTTGCTGTGTGTGCAACTCTCCATCAATTCCCCCAGGCTGTAGGAAACGAGTGAATGCGCGAATGAAACGAAAAAATGAATAAAAGAAATGAATGAAATGACTGAAAGCATCTGTCGGTCATAACCATTCGCTAGGCTTTGTAGTAGTGGATGAATAAAACACACACGTGTGTGCGCAAGCACAAATTCACTGAAACAACATACACAAACACTATGGACCCCCCACCCACCCCCCCGCACGCATGTACGCACGCATGCACACATACACTCACTCACTCAGCACGCACACACACACAGACACATACAAAACAACACCCCCCCACACACACCACACCACACGCAAATGCTCACGTGGCAGTTTTCATTGTGCAAGCAGCTGTTACCCAGTAAATCTGTTCGTTAAGGACCTGGGCGACATAGCGCCGGCCTGTCTCTCTCCCTCCATCTCACTGTCTCTGTCTCTCAGTTTTCTCTCTCTTACTCTCTCTCTCTCTCCTCTTCTCTCTCTCTCTCTTTTCCTCTGTTCTGTCTGTCTTCTGTCTCTGTCTGTCTGTCTCTCTCTCTCTCTCTCTCTCTCGCTCTCTCTCTCTCTCTCTCTCTGGGCCCCTGGGAGGGAGGATGAATGTTCAGGAAGGTGACGTGTGGAGGAGGAATAGGGGGTGGTGGGGAGGGAGAGGAGGTCGCATAGGGGGGGGGGGGGGGGGGGGGGTCCTGCAATCAGCGGAAAAGGCGCTCCAAGGAGAGTAGTGGGGTTTGCTGATCGAACCCTGCCGGAATCTTTTTTCACCGCTCTATGCATCGCCAACACGCGGGAGGGTAATAAGTCAAAGTGTACCCCTTCTCCCGCTCTTCTGCCCACCCCCACCTCCTCCCCCAGCACACCTCCTTTCCACCCCCTTGCTTTCCATACTTTGCATGCCACCCACCCCACCTTCTCCGTTCCCCCACTCTTCACCAACTTCCCTTGTCATCTGATCTGATCAGAGGAGTGGTTGGTGGGGAGGGAAGGGGTGGGGAGTGGGTGAGGGGGCAAGCAGGAGGGGGGGGGGGGGGGGGGGCGCAGGGAGGTGGATGGTTTTTTCCAGTGAGGTTGAATGTCGGTAAGAACCCCCTTCTTCTTTTTCATGTTACTGCTTGTGTGTGTGTGTGTGTGTGTGTGTGTGTGTGTGTGTGTGTGTGTGTGTGTGTGTATGTGCGTGTGTGTATGTGTGTGTGTGTGTGTATGTGCGTGTGTGTGTGTATGTGCATGTGTGTGTATGCGTGTGTGTGTGTATGTGCGTGTGTATGTGTGTGTGTCTGTGTGTGTGTGTGTGTGTGTGTGTGTGCTTGTGTGTTTGTGCGCGCATGAGCGCGAATGTATGCATGTGCGTAGTAATGAATTGCCAACTTGTTGCATTGGGACAAGAACATGGCGTGTGTACTCGCATCGCATTGCATGCCGCAATCCGAAAACATCCGTCCCAATCGGGGTTCATTCCAAAAGATTCAACTGTTTTTCAACTTTTGTGTATATATGATGATTTTTGCAAATTTCTTGACTCAAAAACTACTGCACAGGTGATTTTTTTTGACGTATCTAAAGCCTTTGATAAGGTATGGCACCGTGGATTACTATATAAACTTTCTGCCTTGGGTGTCAGAGGACAGCTGCTTGATTGGTTTGCTGACTATTTGACAAATCGTACACAGGCAGTAGTTTTAAAGGGAAGTAAATCACCGTATCTCCCGATATCGGCAGGCGTCCCCCAAGGTTCTGTTCTTGGACCAATGTTATTCCTTATTTATATAAATGATATTGTTCATGATATTGAATCTGTGGTAAAGTTATTTGCTGATGATACTAGTATGTATTTAGGTCTTGAAAATACTCATCTTAGAACAGAAATATTAAACTCAGATCTCGAAAAAATCAATACTTGGGCTCTCAAATGGAAAATAACATTTAACCAGTCTAAAACTAAATTATTGACATTTTCTAACCATTCGGTGCCACAAATTGAACCTCTGAGATTTAATAACGTGACATTACATGATACAGAATTCCACAAACACCTAGGAGTTATCATTCAAATAATTGTAAATGGGATCGCCACATCAAATCCATGTTGTCAAAATGTCGTGTTCTTGTTGCCTGCCTCCGCTCATTTAAATACCGTCTTAGTCGGAAATCACTCGAAATAATGTATAAGTCATTTATTTTGCCCCATTTCGATTTTTCGGATGTCGTGTGGGATAACTGTACAAATAAACAAGCTGAAGATTTAGAAAATGTGCACCTGGATGCGATTAGAACTATAGTTGGCTCAGTCCGAGGGACTAGCCACCAAAAATTATATAAGGAATCCGGTTTTACATCATTAAAAGAGAGACGACGACGTCATAAAATCATTCTGTACTACAAAATTGTCAACGGTATTGTTCCGATTTATCTGTCTAATCGACTTCCCCATCTTATATCCTCTGTAACCCCTTATCACTTCAGGCGCCCCCTGGAGAGGCAGATGCCAAAGTGTAGATTAGATATGTACAAATCTTCCTTCTTTCCTTCATCTACTGCTCTTTGGAATGACCTCCCTGACAATATTAAAGTATCTAATTCTCTTAGTTTCCTCAAGCGTTTCCTCAGCAGTACCGATAGTATCGTGCCTAGATGTTACTACTTATCTGATAGGACGTCAGAAATAATTTTGTGTAAGTTGAGATTGGAAATGAGTGACTTAAACCACGATCTTTTCAAACGACATCTTAGAAACAACCCTTCATGTGACTGTGGCACGGCAGTTGAAGATGCAGCCCACTTTTTGATTAATTGTCCACTCCATCAACAGGCCCGTGCTTCGACAATAGAAACGCTTCACGACACAGCTAAACGCAATATCTCAACATTATTGACTGGTAACCTTGACCTGGATGTGGACGCAAATACAAAGATACTTACTATGGTTGGAAATTTTATTAAACTTACTAATAGGTTTGCACTTAACTAAACTTACTCGGCTTACCACAGTTACCTTCCCGGTCTTCTACCTGGCATGGAATACTATTGATTGAAATGTCATGGCGTGGTTTCGGGCGTGGTGTGGGTTATTTTATTATTGTGCTGTAGTTTGAGTGTACTCTTGTGTGTTAAACGATTTTTCGTTTGTTTGCTTGTCTTTGTTGTTATTTTGTTTTTGTTTGTGTTTGTTGATTTTCCTCCTTTCCAATTCCATTTTGATAACTTTTTGACGCAGCCACTCCAATGTACATTTTCTTTGTAAGAGTACGGTTTATAAGCCTATGCTTGTTGTACTCCATGATTTGATGAACATTGCTGCAAAATTGTTCTCGAACAAATAAAACTTGTTTAAACCAAAACATCCGTCCCCTGTAATCCCCCAACACCACCACCCCCCACCCACCCCCAGCTCCTTTTTTCCCCCTCAGGTCTAATGACAGGCAGACGACCCACTGGCGAACAGATCGGC
>CM031596.1:23529668-23532603 GCA_018398815.1 Conus ventricosus | reverse complement strand
GCTCCCTCTTCCGTGAACCATCATCATCGACACCTCTATTCATTCACCCCCCCCCCCCCCCACCCCACCCCCCGTCATCATTTCCTTCTCCACCCAGGTCGGTGCTAATCTGTTTTTCCCCCAGCCATCATTTTTTTTAAAACCATCCTCCGACCAGTCTACATACAAGCTTATGAGCTCCCCACCTCCACCCCCACCCCACCCCCTCCTACCCTCTCTTTCCCATCCCCCCCCCCCCCCCCCCCAAACTCCCTTCCTCACACCACACGTCTTATCTCCTCTCCTGCCAATCTCTCAATTCCGGTTCCGACAACCACACACCACCACCACCACCATCCAACCACCCCACCCTTTTTGGGGCTTTCGCATCAAAGATCTTGCTACAAGCACTTTAGCGGCCCTCCCGCTCCCCCCCCACCCCCCCCCCCCAACTCTTTTTTGTTGTTGTTAATGTCCATCCGGGCGGCCGAGCGACTAATGGCATCAAGCTCTTAAAGCAGTCTTGGCCAATAGAGAGATCTGCAAGAGGCACGGCTGGAACTCTTTGAGGGCTGGCTGGCTGTCCACTTGGCTCAGAGGGTCAGCACCGTCACTCTCTCGGTCTCGGTCTCGGTCTCTCTCTCTCTCTTGGGAGGCGATGGCGAGGGACACACGCTTCATTTGACAGTAGAGGAAGCGTTGGCACAACCAATTATATATATACAGACAGACATACAGAACACACAGAAACAACACACACACCACACACACACACACACACACACACACACACCACACACACACAATATTATATATATATATATATATATATATATATATATATATATATATATATAATATATAATATATATATATATAATTTAGTAGTTGGGGAAAAACAAATGCAGGCCAACAGTTCCTTCATCGTTACATTAATGTCTCAGAAAAAATTAAAATTTATAAAAAAAAAAAAAGAAAGAAAGAAAGAAAGAAGAAAAAAAGGGGAGAGGGGGAGGGAGGGGGGGGGGGGGGAGGGGGGTATAAATAAAACATCCTTCACTAGCAGCATAAAGGCTAGGAGGAGCTTTTATCACCAGCATATTTTGACCTCCGTTGCATCTCCCTGGGATCTCCCAAATGGGATCTCCAAGCATAACTTAAAAGATCCCCATTTTCACGTTTATTACTCTTGACCTTTCGTTGTGCTTGTTGTTGTTTTCCTTCTTATTTCTTTCCTGCACAATTTCCCCTGTCTCCCCTGCTGTTCTGCCCTACACTTCCTGTCTCCCCTGCTGTTCTGCCCTACGCTTCCCCTGTCTCCCCTGCTGTTCTGCCCTACGCTTTCCCTGTCTCCCCTGTGTTCTGCCCTACGCTCCCTGTCTCCTGCTGTTCTGCCTACGCTTCCCTGTCTCCCTGCTGTTCTGCCTACACTTCCCTGTCTCCCTGCTGTTCTCCCTAGCTTCCTGTCTCCCTGCTGTTTGCCTACGCTTCCCTGCTCCTGCTGTTCTGCCCTACGTTCCCTGTCTCCCTGTGTTTGCCTACGCTTCCCTGTCTCCCCTGCTGTTCTGCCCTACGCTTCCCCTGTCTCCCCTGCTGTTCTGCCCTACGCTTCCCCTGTCTCCCCTGCTGTTCTGCCCTACGCTTCCTGTTCCCCGTGTCTGCCCTACGTTCCTGTCTCCCTGCTGTTCTGCCCTACGCTTCCCTGTCTCCCCTGCTGTTCTGCCCTACGCTTCCCCTGTCTCCCCTGCTGTTCTGCCCTACGCTTCCCCTGTCTCCCCTGCTGTTCTGCCCTACGCTGGCCGCCTTTGGAGCATTTTCGCATTCCGTCGTTACCTCCCCGTGGTAGTGAGAATACCACAGCGTGAAAAGGTCTCTCTCTCTCTCTCTCTCTCTCCTCTCTCTCTCTCTCTCTCTCTCTCTCTCTCTCTCTCTAACAACGCTTTCCTAAGTAAATTCCAAATTTATAAGGAAAAAAAAATCAACAAACAACAAAACAACACACACACACACACACACACACACACACACACACACACACACACACACACAAAAAAAAACAAGAAGACGAAAAACAAAACAAAACAAAATAAAACAGAGCAAATAACTTAACAACACGGAAGTTTGCTCTGGTTCCCATGGTGAACGATGACGGGCTCACAGCTCATAAACCACCGTCCGCCTTCGGTTCGTTTAGCACATCTGCCGACTTAAAAGCACACAGCGCAAACCAGGAAAACTTCCTTGTTTTATCATTTACCGCTGACGTCGGACCAAAGACGACGAGGGGCACAGACTCAGCATCATCGTCTCTAACTGGCAGGACCTCCATTTGCGCCCCACTGAAGGAATTCCTCTCTTCCTGGGGGGAGGGGGGGGGGGGGGGGGGACGTGCAGGTAGTGGACCGCCCTTCGCTGAAAAGTTGACGACAAGCAGCTCGTATACGTGGTTGTTTCAGAGGGCGGCCCAGCCAGTTGAACGAATCGCTCCCCTGGAAGTGGCTTGTCACCCGTGCGAGCGACCTGGACTCCAACAAAGATGCACAGTGAGGGGACAAAAAAAAAACAGGCGACATACCGATCCTCTCCGCTCCCCATCTCTGGTCTGCCTGCCTGATTATTGGAGTTCTTTTGAAAACAACAAACAGTTTGGGTTCTAGGGAGTGTTAGGGAGGCTAACGGGTTGTGGATATGAGGAAAACAGCACTATATTAGAGATGAGCGACCGTCACCATGAACGGGGCTTTCTGAGAAGACTTGCGCAGTAGTCGAATTTCGCGAATCGAATCACACAACAGGTGGTTCTCTGTAGAGTAGAAGTGGGCAAAATGTAAAGGATCCACTAATCTGTTCATAACTTAAGTCTCTTTAATCGATCGTTTGACTATTCATTTGGTTATTTATCTTTTTGATAAATATTTTTTATTTGTTTTAAATGACAGAGATTTGTGTCAAAACT
>CM031596.1:23512168-23514668 GCA_018398815.1 Conus ventricosus | reverse complement strand
TAGCGGCGAAAAAAAAGAGAGGAAAAAACAACAACAAACAAACGCCAAAAACAAAACAACAACAAAAACCCCACAAAACACTTCATTCAAAGGACGACAACTCTTAAAACGCCTGTTTCGTGATGCGTGCGTAGCCTGTCCTCAACTGGCAGAAACTATCATTACCACCCATAAAACAGCACCGCGTTTATTATGCAAAACCCAGTCAGTTAAGGAGCTAAGTCGCAAGCGTGGAACACCTACTCAAAAACGGTAGTCAAAACTATAGTGAGCACAGACAGAAACACAGCTCTGTTGCACGAATTTCACGAAGAATGGTAATGGTAATGTTGCTTATAGCCCCGCCGACCGCGAAGGGCCATATCAGGGCTGTCACCGCGTTAAAGTCAACTCACCAGTCATTCATTCACACAACTCTCTTCAAGATACATCTTCCAAAAACGCACCCAAATCTTGTTCAAAATCTTTCCACTATAAAATCTCAGATCCGATGAAAAATGTCGATCTCTCTCAAGAACTCAAAGATCACATCAGGTGGAACATCTCTGAACAAGGTTTTCATGGAATCTGCTGTAAAATGTTTGTGTCTCACATCGTGCAAGTCCCAACACTCTAAAAGAACATGTTTCATAGTGAGTGGCGCATGACATGGAATGCACCACGGAGCTTCTTCACTCTTTAAAAGGTAGGAATGGGTAAAATATGAATGGTCGTTGTGCAGCCGGCATAGAACCGTTTCTTCTTTTCGACCACCTGAGGTGGATGAGTGGAACTTTTTTAGGTTTGGACCGATCTGGAAGTTTGTTATCCGTCTGTGTATTCTAATCCTCCTGCCAAGACACAGACGGGAATAGTCAATCAACACAAGTAAGAAAGGCAAAAGGGGACAGCACTGACAACCCCCATCAATGTCGATCACAACCTGTCTGCCCGCACACAAACATAGAGCCACGAGGACCACCACAGCGAATGACGCTGTTTTACGAATGACCCGAACCAGCTCACGTCACTGGTCACGTCACAGCTACCTAGACTTTTAATAATCTTCTAATGAAGCAGCTGCCAGTACCACCACTACTACCACCACCTGTACCACCACCACTACCATTGCTACTACTACTACTACTACTACTACTACTACTCATACCAACAACAATATCGACAACAGCAACAACAATAATAATAATAATAATGATAATAATAATAATGATAATAATAATAATAAAAAAAAATAATAATATCATGACAACATCAACAACACTACTACTACTACTTAAAAAATGATCCGCTTTCCCGTCGTTGTATCCGGATCTTCCATAGAGATCCGCCACAGGATTAAGGGGGAGTGCCTAGGCCTCATTCTATCTTTCGATGAAATTTGGTTGAAATCGAGGGCATAGGTTTTGCAGTCATTCTGCTGACAGACAAACACGCAAACTAACATCCGCGGAGAAGAGAGAGAGAGAGAGAGAGAGAGAGAGAGAGAGAGAGAGAGAGACACAAGACAGACAAACAGAGATAGGCAGAGAGAGAGAGACAGAGACAGAGACAGAGAGAGAGAGAGAGAGAGAGAGAGAGAGAGAGCAGACAGACAGACAGCAGAGATAGGCAGAGAGAGAGAGAGACAGAGACAGAGAGAGAGAGACAGACAGAGAGACAGAGAGAGAGAGAGAGAAGAGAGAGAGAGAGAGAGAGAGAGAGAACTTCACAGAAACCACCAACAGATCTTGAATGATGGACATAACATCTAAAGGAAAGGGGGTGGAGTGGGGGCGGGGTGAGAGGAGGAGGACAGTCCGTGACATACATGCTTAATTATAACAAACAAACAAACAAACAAAAACAAAAAACACAGAAAAACATTTTACGCAGGCCCAGTCTGTACGACCTTTCTCTTCCCCCTCCTAACCTCTACCTTTTTCCTCATCACTCGCACAGGCCCACTACCCCCACCCCTTCCCTCGCCCCCTTCCCCACCCCCTCTTCTTTCCCATAAACACGCCATCATCCACTCATGCTACAAGTGAGCTGTCATTCAGATTTGCTCTCCACATCCCCCCCCACCCCCACCCTATCCTCCTCCCTCTTCCTCCCGTTTTAATTTCTCTCCCAACGTGAATCTGACAAGAAAGGTTGAGTGGCGGACCAAAGTGCCGTCAATTAGAATCCCCATCCGTTGTCCAAACAACGCTGCTCCCTGCCCCCCCCCCCCCACTCCCCCTCCTTCACTACCTACCTTTCCCCTCCTCTTCCCATCTCCGCTCCCCCCCCCCATACCCCCACCCCCACCCCCCAGCAAAAACAAAAAAAGTTACAGTTTCATCGTAAGCTTCAGAAAAAAAAAGGGGGAGGGAAAGGGTGGAAGGCTTGGGGTGGTGGTGGTGAAGGGAAATAAAGAATGAGGGTGTGTGTGTGTGGGGGGGGGGGGGGGGGGGAGGGAGGAATGTAGGGATGGGTGAAGGAGTGGGTGGCAGAGTTAGGAAAGCCAGAGAGGAATGAT
>CM031596.1:23499668-23507168 GCA_018398815.1 Conus ventricosus | reverse complement strand
CATAAATCAATACATTAATCCATAGTGGCAGCGTAAACAGCTTTAGTTTGTTTCTTCTTCATCTTCTCCTTCTGCGGTCGATTTGACTGTTTCCGTCAGATCTTCAAGCCTGTCGCCACGGCGAAACCCACGGTCTTCTCGAGCCTTGACGGCGGACCCAAAAGCTGCATCGGCAGTGTCGGCACCCTCTGACCAGGTCTGACGCCGAAAAAAAAACCCATCATGGGCTGGACAGAGCTGGAGAATGTGTTCTGGGGTCTGAGATCCAGTGCCACTCGGACATTCGTCTGTGTGTGTGGGCAGTCTGAATTCGGCAGAGGTGGCTTTGTTTGTTTCAAAGTGAAGTGACTTCAAGAAAGAAGAAAAAAAACAAAACAAAAACGAACAAATTTTTAAAGAGAAATTTCACTTAATTAATTCACCAGATGTTGCCTGGCAGATTGATTAAAATTTCTCTTTAAAACTTTTTTTTATTTGGCTGTCTTGGGCGTCAAAGAGTTTCATTCAGCCCTTTTCCGATCTCGTTGTCTTTTGGTGAAGAGTGGGGTAAAGGGGAGGAGGGGGGGGGGAGGAGTGAGGCGGAAGGGGGCGGGAAGGTGAGAGGGGGCAAGGGGAGGAGGGGGGGAGGGCAAAAGAGGGAAGACAGCAGCTAAGGGAGGGCGTGTCCCCACGTTCTGTGGAGGCTTATAGTGTGCAGAAAGGCGATTTGCTCCACTGGGAGGAGGGGGCGGAAGCGATACAGCGTGATAGCGAGGCTTAGTCACTTTGGCGGCATTGTGCGCAGCACAGGGAGGGAGTGATACGGGGACAGTGGAAAGCGCGTGCGTGCGTGCCGCCGCTGCTTTCCTTTCTCGTCGACTACCTTTATATTATTATTAGTTCTCTCTCTCTCTCTCTCTCTCTCTCTCTGTGTGTGTGTGTGTGTGTGTGTGTGTGTGTGTGTGTGTGTGTGTGTGTGTGTGTGTGTTTGAGAGCGTGTGCGCGCGCACGCTTGTGTGTATTATGTGTGTGTTTGTCGGTTTGTGTGTGTGTGTGTGTGTGTGTGTGTGTGTGTGTGTGTGTGTGTGTGTTTCTGTTTGTGTCAGACATATAAAAGCATGCAAGCTCTCTCTCTCTCTCTCTCTCTCTCTCTCCTCTCTACACACACACACACACACACACACACACACACACACACACACAACACACACACACACACACACAGAGTTAAGAAACAACGTAAACATTCTCACCCACCCCCTTCATCCCTAGAAACCCGTACTCACCAGTGAATCTCGCTGACCGCTACCCACCGTCCCCTACCCCTATCCCCCCTCCCCTCCATCCATTTAAGCCACCTCACTGACCTACAGTTATACAGCTCAGTGCGAAACCTTCGCCCACGCCTGCCACCGTCATCTCCTGCCTCCTTTTTTTTGTTTTTTGTTTTGGTACCAGTACGGTCTGGTAGACATGTAACCAAGAAAGTAGAACGGGACTTATCACGACCCACGCACGAGCGGATGGCCATTCAGGAAGCGGAGGACGACAAGGGACAGAAGGAAGAAGAAAAGAAGAAGGAAGAGACGGAAGAGTTGGAAGAGGAGGAGGAGAAAGAGGAGAGGGAGGAAGGGGGGAACGACGACGAAAAAGGGGAGAAGGAGGAGGAGGAGGAGGAGGAGGAGGAGGAGAAAGAGAAGACAAAGTGGAAAAGGGAAAGAAACAATAGGAGGAGGAGGAGGTAGAGGAAAAGGAGGAAAGAGGAGGGGAGGAGGAGGAGGTAGAGGAGAAGGAGAAGGAGGAGGAGGAGGAGGAGAGGGAGGAAGGGGAGAACGACGACGGAATAGAGGAGAAGGAGGAGGAAGAGGAAGAGAAGACAAAATGGAAAAGGAAAAGAAACAAGAGGAGGAGGAGGAGAAGAAGGTAGGGGAGTAGTACGAAGAGGAGAGGGAGGAGGAGGAGGGGGGAGGGGGGACAACGACGAAAAAGAGATGAAGGAGGAGGCCGAGGAGGAGGAAGAGAAGACAAAATGGAAAAGGAAAAGAAACAAGAGAGGGAGGAGGAGTAGGAGGAGGAGGAGGAGGAGAATGAAAAAGAGGAAGACAGGGAGCTAGAGGAGGAAGAGGAGGAACAGAAGAAAGAAGAAGAAGAAGAACACACCGAGAAGAGGGGAAAGGAGGAAGAAGGAGAAGGAAGAAGGAAGAAGGAGCAGACGACGATAAAGTGCAGCAGCAAACAAAGGAAGAGAAGGAGGAGGAAGAGAAGGAGGAGGAAGAGAAGGAGGAGGAAGAGAAGGAGGAGGAAGAGGAGGAAGAGGAGGAGGAGGAAGAGAAGGAGGAGGAAGAGAAGGGGGAGGAAGAGAAGGAGGAGGAAGAGGAGGAAGAGAAGGAGGAGGAAGAGAAGGAGGAGGAAGAGAAGGAGGAAGAGAAGGAGCAGGAAGAGAAGGAGGAGGAAGAGGAGGAGGAGGAAGAAGAGGAGGAAGAGAGGAGGAGGAGCAGCAGCAGCAGCAGAAGAAGAAGAACGACAGGATGAGCGCCGAAAAGACAACGCCCCACCCCCACCCCTCTAGCTATCGTTGCTCCCTACCCGCCGCTGTGGCTGCTCTTCACAACAAGGGACCACCAGCCAGCCAGCACCCCAAATGACGACATGAAGACCTCCACACAAGCATGTCCAAGACGGACGGACACTAACGGACGAGATAACTGGAAGGAAGTAGCGGGCGACTTCTAGAAGGCCTGGATCAACAAACAATCAAGGCCAAGGAACGGAAGGACGAAGGATAAGGGAGGAGGAGGAGGAGGAACGAGGAGGAGGAGGAGGAGGAGGAGAAGGGGAGGAAGAGGAAGAAGAGGAAGAAGAAGAAGAATAGAGAAAGACGAGGAAAAAGAGGAGAAAGGAGAAGAACAACAACAACAACAACAACATAATAATAATAATAATGAATACTTTTATAGCGCCTATTCTCGGCTAGAGGCCAAGCTCTAAGCGCTTTACAATCAACACTCGTTTACGCAACGGGCTGCCAACCTGGGTAGTGCCGACTGAAGAGCTGCCAGCTGGCGCTTCATTCAGTCGTTTCCCGTGTCATCCAGTCATATCGTTCAATATCGATCACTCATTTTCCTTACTTCCTTCATTCTTTCCATTCTCACGCAGGGTGCATGCTATTGCTATGTGTAACGTGTCATCCATACCAACGGTCAAACTGGCCTACTCTTCCGAAAGTTGGTGATGGGATTTTACGTGTGTGCAAGATGTTATGCATGCGTTCACACACGGAACCTCGGTTTATAGTCTCATTCGAAGGACTGTATGGGAAATGGAGTCAGAACCAATGTTAACTCCGAGGGAAAAATCCCCCTGCACCGAAACGCCCCGGCGGAGGTTCGAACCCGCAACCCCAGGATCACCAAGATTACGAGTCAGGCGCTGTACCAACTGAGCTATTCCGGCTCTCCGGGTAGAGAGGAAAGGGAAGCAAACCGATAGAGCTAATAAAAACACACAAAAAACCCAACAACGGCTAAGGGAAAAAACAACAACGTCAACATCAACAAGAACAAACAACAAAGAAACACCATCAACCAAAAAAAACAAACAAACAAAAAAACAATCTGAGAAAAACAGATAACCCGACAAATGACAGACAATCTCACGTGTGTGCAAGATGTTATTGCGTGCGTTCACACACGAACCTCGGTTTATAGTCTCATTCGAAGGACTGTATGGGAAAACAATGAAGAAAGAAGAAGAAGAAAAAGAAGAACAAGAACAAGAAGAAGAAAAGAAGAAGAAAAAGAAGAGCAGGAGGAGGGGGGAGAGGAAGAGGAGGAGGATAAGAAGAAGACTGAGGAGGAGCAGAAGAAGAGGAGAAAGTGGAGGAGGAAGAGGAGGAGGAGGAGGTGGGGGAGGACAGAAACAGGAAGAGAACAGCGGCGGGGGCAGCAGGGCGAGAGGAAAGTGGGAGAGGGGGAAGAGCAGAGAGAGGGGGGTTGGGCTGGTAAGGGGTGGAGCAGGGAGAGAGGGGAGTGAGGCGGGGGTGGGGGGGGGGGGGGAGGGGGGGTGGGAAGGAATGGTTGGACCATACAACCAATGTCTTCTGTGTGGTCTTGTTTGGAAAACTAATCAGCGTGGCTCCACGTGTGTTTACATTTAACAAGTAGGAGAGGGTAAAGGAGAGGGAGTGGCAAAGGAGGGGAGTGGGTGAGGGGGCGGGGGGAAGGACGAAAAGGGTGAGAAGAAGGGCAAGAGCAGGAGCGAGACAGATGACAACGACGAGAGAGAGAGAGAGAGAGAGAGAGATGAGAGAGAGAGAGAGGTTGAGAGAGAGAAACAGAGATAGAGAGAGAGGTTGAGAGAGAGAAAGGGGGGCGAGTGAGAGAGAGAGAGAGAGAGAGAGAGAGGAGAGAGAGAGAGAAGAGGAGAGAGAGAGAGAGAGAAGAAGAAGAAGAAGAAGAAGAAGAAGAAGAAGAAGATGATGATGATGATGATGATGATGATAAAGGAGAAGAAGAAGAAGAAGAAGAAGAAGAAGAAGGGGAGCAGGAGGATGAGGTGAGGGGGGGGGGGGTAGAGGAGCAGGAGAATAACAACAAGTAGATTGAGGAGCAGGAGAGGAGGAGGAGGAGAAGGAGGAGGAGGAGGACGAGGAGGAAGAGAAGAGGAAAGAGAAGGAGAAAGAGAGGAAGGAGAAAGAGGAGGAGGAGGAAGTAAAAGACGAAGTGGAGGAGGAGGAGGAGAAAGAGGAGGAGAAGGAGTAGGAGAAGGAGGAGGAGGGAAAGGAGAATTAGGAGAAAAAGAAATCGAGTAAGACGACGAGGAGACGGAGGCGGAAGAGAAGAGGAGGAGGAGGGGGAAGAAGAGGGGAGAGGTAGAGGAGGAGGAGAAGGAGGAGGGAGGAAGAGGAGGAGGAGATAATCGATACAGCCTGGCTATCTTTGCTCCCTGCCCGCCACTGTAACTGCGCCTCCAATTAACGAGCAGAGTGCAGGCCCCTGACGACGGCGTGAAGACCCTGGCACCGCCCAGACAGAGGACCGCTGCTGACGACATAATTGAATGGGCCGGGCGACAGAAAGCCAAGGGCGACAGTCCAGACCAAGGAACGGAAGGACGGGGGGGATAGGGGAAGAGAAGGAGGAGGAGGAGGAAGAGGAGAAGAAGTAGTAGCAGCAGCAGCAGCAGGAAGAGGGGGAGGAGGAGAGGAGGAGGAGGAGGAGGAGGAGGAGAAGGAGGAGGAGGAGAAGGAGGAGGAGGAGAAGGAGGAGGAGGAGGGAGGAAGCTGAAGAGGAGGAGGAGAAGAAGCAGTAGCAGCAGCATCAGGAAGAGAGGGAAAAAGTAGGAGGAGAAGGAGGAGGAGGAGAAGGAGGAGGAGGAGAAGGTGGAGGAGGAGAAGGAGGAGGAGGAGAAGAAGTGGGAGGAGGAAAACGAGGAGGAGGAGGAGGAGGAGGAGGAGAAGGAGGAGGAGGAGGAGGAGGAGAAGGAGGAGGAGGAGGAGGAGGAGTAGAAGGAGGAGGAAGAGGAGGGAAGGACGAGGAGGGAGGAAACGGAGAGGAGAAGGAGGAGGAGGAGGAGGAGGAGGAGGAGGAGGAGGAGACAAACGGGTGGAGATGAATGATCAGGCCATACAGATAGGCTTTTTTCTCTCTTTCTTTTTTGTTCCCCCCTAAGGTCTTGGTGAAAATAATCAGCGTGGCTCAACTTCTGTGACATTCAACAAGCAGCAGAAAAGCAGCCAAATAAAGGCGGAGGGGGGGGGGGGGTGGGGGGGGGGGTTTAGAGGCAGGGAGGTGGAGGAAGATGAGACAGGTTAAAAAAAAAGAAGATGACGATGACACAGATGAAGATAAAAAAAAGGGGGTGGTGTGGATGGTGGAGGACGAAGATGCGTTAGAAGAAAAAGACTAAGAGGAGGGAAAAGAAGAGAAGTTGAAATACAAGAACAAGAAGACGATGACGACGACAACGACGAGAAGAAGAAGAAGAAGAAGAAGAAGAAGAAGAAGAAGAAGAAGGAGGAGGAGGAGGAGGAGGAGGAGGAGGAGGAGGAGGAGGAGGAGAAGAAGAAGAAGAAGAAGAAGAAGAAGAAGAAAAGAAAAAGAGAGAAGAATAATAAGAAATAAAGAAAGAAAGAAGAGGAGTAGGAGAAGGGAAGGAAGGAGAAGAAAAAGAATAGGAAGAAGAAAAATAAGGAGGACGAGAAGAAGAAGAAGAACAACAACAACAACAGCTAAAATCAGCGACAACAACAACAAGACCGCTGAAGATACAACACCTGCAAAACCATACAACTTTGGTGATGAAGAAACAAGAAACAGATTAGAACCTGATTTTTTCTTTGTCATTATCAGGACAAATGTCCTCATTATTAGGACCAGTGTACTACATTGTGCACCAAATATCAATGAGAACCATAAGCGCTGAATTGTACGTGCTTCAAACTAAAGATATAGCACGTTACAAATTTGAGAGAGAGAGAGAGAGAGAGAGAGAGAGAGAGAGAGAGAGGAGAGAGAGAAGGAGAGAGAGAGAGAGAGTGAGGAGAGAGAGAGAGAGATAGAGAGAGAGAGAGAGAGAGAGAGAGACGACTAGAACCATTGGGCAATGACGAAAAAACAACAACTAATGAATTACTTCCACCTACCCCCCCCCCCCCCCCCCCCCCCCCCCCACCCCCCCCCCCCCCCCCCCTCATCCCCATCCGGCCCCAACGGATCCACAGTTCTCCAGAATAACAGCAAACTCAAAGTCTTCCTCTCACTCTGGAAACAACAGCTCCTCACCCACACAACCCCACCCCATCCCTTCCCACCCTCTCCCTCTCGACCCCCCCCCCCCTCCCCATCAGAGCGCACACAGTTCACGCTCTGAGAATCTTCTGGGAGGAGCGCCGTATAGCCGCTGCCCGACCGTGAGGATCTCGTTGTTGACAACCCCGAACCGAACTCCACGTTCCTGAAAGGAACGAAGGGTCCGGCAGGGATTGAAACACACGGACGGGGGAGAGAGAGAGAGAGAGAGAGAGAGAGTAGAGAGAGAGAGAGAGGTGAGAGAGAAGATGAGGAGAGAGAGAGAGAGAGAGAGAGAGAGAGAGAGGGAGGGAGACTGACTGACATACAGATAGACGGTCAAACAAAAGACAATTAGACAGAGAGAGAGAGACAGCGGCAGACAGAAAGACAGACAGAAGACAAGAGGGGAAAAAGGAGAGAGAGAAAAGGAGATGAGAGGAGAGAGAGAAAAGGGGAGGAGAGAGAGAGAGAGAAAAGAGAGAAACAGACAGACAGTCAAAAAAAAAAGCAATTAGACAGAGACAAGAACAGACAGAAAGACTGACAGAAAACATACGGAGAGAGAGAGAGAGAGAGAGAGAGAGAGAGAAAAGAAAAGAGAGAGAGAGAGAGAGAGAGAGAGAGAGAGGAGAGACACACACCACAGACACACAATTAGATAAACAGATACACAGAAACACAGACAGCCCAGACAGAAAGACAGAGACGGGACAGACAGACAGACAGA
>CM031596.1:23492168-23494668 GCA_018398815.1 Conus ventricosus | reverse complement strand
CACAGCACAAGCACACACACACACACACACACACACACACTCACACACACACACACACACACACGTACGGGAGAAATGCACAACAACAACAAGTCATCAACAAAAACAACAATAAACACACACACACATACGCGCACGCACGCACGCAGGCGCGCACGCACGCACACACACACACACACACACCACACAACACAACCCCACACACATACGCGCGCGCGCGCGCGAAACCACCAATGAAACAACCAGAACAACAGCAATAAAAAAAAAAAAAAAAACCAACTTTATTCTGGCATCCAGCAAAACAAGGACGGAGTAAGAGGGAGAGAGAGAGAGAGAGAGAGAGAGAGAGAGAGAGAGAGAGGAGAGAGAGAGATTGAGAGAGAGAAGAGAAGGAGAGAGAGGGGAGGAGGGAGAGTGCGGGGGTGGGGGGGGGGGAGGGCGAGTGAAGGAGGGGGGGTGAAAGGCGTAAACGGAGGGAGAAAGGGAGTGTAAGGGGGGGGGGGGGGGGGGGGGGGGGGGGGGTGGTAGTAGAGGGGGAGAGGGGAGGGGGGGGGTCTCTTAAACAAGGCATCCGCCCACCTGTTCCGATCTTGGGTCTGTGACCATTAATTTACTCCGTCTGCTAGACTCTTTCCGTAACTTCGAAAGTTCACTTTGCAAAAGAACGAACACACACACACACACACACCACACACACACACACACACACACCCCAGCACACGCACGCACGCGCACACACGCACGGGCACACACGCACGCACACACACACACACACACACACACACACACACACACACACACACACACACACACACACGCCACCACCTAGTAGAAGGGAACGTTCTCTTTGCTTTGGTGGGTTTGGTTTGATTTTTTTCCCAGCTCCTTTTAACAGAAGGCCCGTCTCTTTTCAACTCAGCATTTGAATCTAAAGAACGATCAATACTTTTGAGAAGTGAAATCACATTTCTGTAAGAGAGAACAAATTATCAGAGAAATAAAATCGAGACCACACTTGAAAAGCACTGTTAAATAATTAGCGTGGTGTGTTGTGTGTGTGTGTGTGTGTGTGTGTGTGTGTGTGTGTGTGTGTGTGTGTGTGTGTGGTGCGTGCGTGCGTGCGTGCGTGCGTGCGTGCGTGCGTGGTGTGTGTGTGTGTGCGCGCGCGCGTGCGTGCATGCGTGTGTGCGCGTGCGTGCGTGCGTGTGTGCGCGCATGCCAGCGTGCTGTGTGTCTGCGCGCACGCACGTGTATGTGTGTGTGTGTGTGTCAGTGTGTGTGTGTGTGTCAGTGCGTGCGTGTGTGTGGTGGTGTGTGTGTGTGTGTGAGTGCGCGCGCGCGCATACGTGTGCACATACGTGTGCGCATACGTGTGTCAGTGTGTGTGTGTGTGTGTGTGTGTGTGTGCGTGCGTGCGTGCGTGGCGTGCGTGCGCGCGCGCGCGCATACGTGCGTGTACATGCGCGTGCCTAGAGGTGTGTGTGTGTGTGTGTGTGTGTGTGTGTGTGTGTGTGTGTGTGTGTGTGTCGTGTGTGTGTGTGTGTGTGAGAGAGAGAGAGAGAGAGAGAGAGAGAGAGAGAGAAAGGAGAGAGAGAGAGAGAGAGAGGAGAGAGAGAGAGAGGAGAGACCTCAGACTCGTTGACAGAGGATGGAGTGACATCAGCAAACTGGCTGAGGACCGTGCACAGTGGAGCGAGTTGACTGCCTCATGCGTCGCAAGACGCGGGAGCATCTAAGTCTAAGTCTAAATAAGTAAGAGAGAGAGAGAGAGAGAGAGAGAGAGGAGACCGACACCGAGACCGAGAGAAACCGAGGGAGAGATTATGAACCGTCTCCTTTCCCGTTCCACCCCGAAAAGCCCCACTCGTTTGTTCCCCATTTCAGCTCCCCCCCCCCCCCCACCCATCCACAATTGCCCCCCATCAGCATCCGCAGTCCACACAGAAAGCAATCAACATCATACTGTCGTCAGGAGGCGCCCCGCCGGAGGAGACACCGCACAGCCGCCCGTCCACTTCGGCGGTGTTCCAGTTCGCCTGCCCGTTAATCCAGACTTCGCAGGATACCACCCAGTGAGCCTCCTGCTGACGACAATAATTGCCTTTGTCGCGGAACCAGCGTCAGTGAATGAGCGTCGCTTACCCCTCCCCCCCCTCCCCCCTCCCACCGCCCCCACCTTTCCCATCCCGCTCTTTCTCTTTAAGTAAGGAAGGACCAACCACGCCCGTCCAACGACAATCCCCGTGCAGCTGCTGATATTGACAAGCTCATCAACGTAGATGTGGGGGAGGAAGGGAGGACCGAAACTTGGATGACTGCATGAAAGGTCATATATTTAGATATCTTTTTAATTTTCTTCAATTTCAATGATGATTTATATGAGACTGTGGTTGACCCCCCCCCCCCCCCCCAAAAAAAAAAAAAAAAAAAAAAAAAAGAAAAGGTTACAGAGTTCCAAGTCTAGTCAGAAACCCGGCGGCAGGGCGGTTAGCCTACGCCT
>CM031596.1:23484668-23487168 GCA_018398815.1 Conus ventricosus | reverse complement strand
CTCGTGATTTGTCGGAACATGTTGACGACTTCGGAACTTTAGATGCATTGTAAGACAATATGGCGCCGGAATCCGCAAATGGCACTTTTCACAGCTAGCCTAAGTGATTACTTCCTTCTTTGTAGATTCGGTAAGCCGAATTCCATATATTCACTGTAATCTGTCCTGGGTGCCCAAACGAGCCGGAAGTTTTCCATTTGAGAACAAACCGATCGAGAACAAATCGCGATCCAAGCTTTTGCTTACGAAAAACAAACCTCACTATACTATAACACACCCCCCCCCCCCCCCCCCCCCCCCCAGTTTTCTCAACGGATTTGCATCGATCTCAAAAATGACCTCTGAGGCCTCCAAAAAGGCGGAATTCCGCCGAAAGGCGGAAGATTCCCACGTCTGGATTGTGTGTGTGTGTGTGTGTGTGTGTGTGTGTGTGTGTGTGTGTGTGTGGTGTGTCTGTGTGGTGAGTGAGTGAGAGAGAGGAGAGAGAGAGAGAGAGAGAGAGAGAGAGAGAGAGAGAGATGACGATGATGATGATGATGATGATGATGATGATGATGATGGAGGTGGGGTTAGAGGAGACAACGATAGAGTTAGAATGAGTGGGAGGGGTGAGCGAGAGGATGTAGGTTGAATGGGAGACAGATGGTGACGGTGAGGGGGATGAGAGAGGGGAGAGAGAGAGAGAGAGAGAGAGAGAGAGAGAGAGAGAGAGAGAGAGAGAGAGAGAGAGAACGGCGAGCTGGGATTGGCGTGCCAGCATGCAAAAATGCGTGCGTGCGTGCGTGCGGCGCGCGCGCGCAGCGGTGTGTGTGTGTGTGTGTGTGTGTGTGTGTGTGTGTGTGTGTGTGTGTGTGTGGTGTGTGTGTGTGTGTCTGTGTGTGTGTGTGTGTGGTGCCTGCTACATTATACATGTGTTTTCAAAGAAACCTGTAGTGTTATGTGAGTCTTTCAAATACGCCCAGGCACATCGTGGTATGTCGCAACTCAGGAGTTCTGTACAGACCAACCAACAAACAAAAAAAAGTTGCCCTATCATGATACTGAAAAACGATGCTGGAATGACATCAAACGATTATCAATTGACACACTTCAATTTGTTTGCTTTCAGACGCAGATCTTTTGAAACCCACACACACTTGTGTAAACATCGCCACACACACACACACACACACACCACACACACACACACACACACACACACACACACACACGCATGCACAAGCACACGCACACAAACACGCACACACACACATACACAAGGGCACAGAGAGACAGAGAGAGAGAGAGGAGAGAGAGGGGGGAGAAAAAGGAGAGAGAGAGAGAGAGAGAGAGAGAGAAGAGAGAGAAAGGGGAGAGAGAGGAGAGCGCAGATAAATTCAAAATAGAACTGACCAAGAAAATAAGTGGCTGAGTGGGAGGGTAGGAGTGAATGACGGAAGGGAGAAAGAGACAGACGGGGGGGGGGGGGGGGGGGGGGCGAGGTACAAGAAGTTTGGGCGAGAGAAGAGAGAGAGAGAGTGGGCGAGAGAGAGAGAGAGAGAGAGAGAGAGAGAGAGAGAGGAGAGAGAGAGAGAGAGAAAGAGAGACAGACAGACAGACAGACAGACAGAGGGGGAGGAAGAGAGGCAGAGGAGGGAGGAAGCATGACAAAGATCGAAAAAACAAACAGTTCTGACGTCAACTGTCAGAGTCCAAGGAAACAGAACTCTCTCTCTCTCTCTCTCTCTCTCTCTCTCTCTCTCTCTCTCTCTCTCTTTCTGCTTGTCTCTCTCTCTCTGTCTGTGTGTCTGTCTGTGTGTCTCTGTCTGTGTGTCTCTGTCTGTCGGTCTCTCTCGCTCTCTCTGTCTTTCTCTCTCTCTCCATGCCTCTCTCTCTATCTCTCTCTGTCTCCCTCTCTCTGTCTCTGTCTGTCTGTCTGTCTGTCTGTCTCCATGCCTCTCTCTCCTCTCTCTCTCTCTTCTCTCTCTCTCTCTCTCTCTCTCTCTCTCTCTCTCTCTCTCTCTCTCTCTCTGTGGAAGAGGGAGGGTTCATGCGTGCACGCGGGCTCGTGCCATTCTTTGTGAGTGTAAGCGAGTGTGTGAGCGTGTGTCTGTGAAGGACATGCGTGCATATGCGCTTATGGCTGTGTGTGTGTGTGTGTGTGTGTGTGTGTGTGTGTGTGTGTGTGTGTGTGTGTGTGTGTGTTACAGCGAGAGCGAGAGACAGACAGACAGACAGACAGACAGATTGGAAGACGGGGTGGTGAGTGGGCACCCACGTTTGCTCTGTCTGCAGAATGAAGTCCAAACTGGATGCCGCCGGACGGAGCTGTCATCAAAAACCCATCTGCAGAGCCGGACATCAAACAAGCGCCAATGGGCCAGTTCTTCGCGGCGTGTTGCGTGAGGGAGGAGAGAGTGTGGGGTGGCGGGTGGCAGTCTTCTTCACATCAACTTCACCAGGAGACAAACATGGGGGAAAACACCGCTACGGGTGTGTGTGTGTGTGTGGGGTGTGGTGT
>CM031596.1:23482800-23484568 GCA_018398815.1 Conus ventricosus | reverse complement strand
ACAAGCAGGCAAAACATCAGAACAGAGCGTCAGCCCAAGTGCGTAAGCTATAAAAAAAAATTATAAAAAAAAATCAAGCACTTTAAGAAACTGACAACAACCTTACCACGAACACAGCGCCACCATGGCACAGAAATCAAATACCACGGCCCCATGTGGCCCCGCTCACGTCTTCAATCACCATTTTCTAAACTTAGCCTGTTTATTATCTTACAAGGCTGCAACATGTTCCATCCTTAGATCGCTGTTAAGATTCCAGCCGCTTTCAGACCGGTTTTTTTTGTTTTTTTGTTTCTTTCTTTCTTTTTGCTGTTTTTTTTTTTTTCACGAGGGACGATTAATTAAAAGGCTCCGCGCTCACAGAATATTCCAGAGCCTGTCGATCATAAATGCTGGTGCCATCAAATTCAACGATCAAAGATCAGCAAGCTTTGGGCCTATATAATCTAAATGCATCTATCCTTGAATGACTGCACTATATATAATATTATTATATATTATATATATATATTTTATATATTATATATATATATATTATTCTACTAACACTACAACTACTATCATCATATTTTTTACTAAAGTGGCGGTAATTCTCTCTGTATTACTATTTTTTCAATATTTTTTACAATCATCTTAACTGTTGTTATTATTATTGTTGTTATTATTATCATTATTGTTTTTATTATTATCATTATTATTTCTATTATTTTTTTATTATCATCCTTATTTTTATCATTATTATCATCATCATCATCATCATTTGCATTATGTTTTATCATTATTATCATTGTTCTTTCACTCGCACCGTCTCCTTCCCAGCAGCCTCGTTTTCATTTCACAATCTGTTATGTGCCCAACTTGAGGAGACCAGTGACTGTTCGTTCTTCGTTTTCATCGTCTTCAGTGTCGTTTGTCTTGCCTGAAGAACATTTAGAAAGAAAAGGGGTTAGCAACCGCCAAAGACAAACAAGGTACAGGGCAAGACACAATGCATTTCGACCTCTTGGGTCTTCTTCAGCCAAAAACAAGTTAAAAAAAAAAACAAACAGAGAACGAGAAACCACTTATCTGGTCATGTAGGAGTAAACCGGTAAAATGCGGTCTGCTCCAACACATGACCAGATAAGTGGTTTCTCGTTCATTATTAACGAGTACTAAATCCAGTATATTTGGTTGTTGTCCCTCTCTAGGTCTTGTTGGTTGTTTCACCATTTGATTCAAACTGCGTCTTGTAAGCAATTTATGAACTTTTGTCCTCTTTCACCTGAGCCAGTACCTTGCCAATCAATGTTGGGAAGTTAAAATCACCAGTTTAATAGACACATAGTTGAATTTTTCTAACATAATTTGCTTCAACAATTTTAAAAATTTTTCTTCATTCTCAATTGTTGTGTTTGGACTTCTGTAAATAGTTCCAGTCAGTATGATTTGTCTTTCCGTATTAGAAAAGGTAATCCACAAGCTTTCATCAAAGTCATTACCTTTCATAAGCTTGTATTCTTTGGCATTTATAGAATCCTTCACATTATAAGTTATACCCCATTTGGGATCCTTGCTGAAGAATATTTCATAACCTGGTATTGAATATTCAACAAATTTACCTTTTTCTATCTTTACTTTTTTTTTTTTTTTAGCTATAGATTCTGTTACTATCATAATATGTGGGGGGTTTTTCTTCAGCTAATGCAAGTAATTCATTTCTTTTGTTTAACAGTCCATCTGCACTTGTATACAAGAATGTGTATGAAAGTCCCTGTACAGTTTTTCT
>CM031596.1:23467800-23477800 GCA_018398815.1 Conus ventricosus | reverse complement strand
TCCCCATCTTCCTCCCACACACTCACATACATACACACCACACACACACACACACACACACACACACACACACCACACACAACACACACACACACCACCCCCCCCACCCCCCCCCCCCCCCCCCACACCCCCCCACACACACGTGTAAACGACAACTACCTCAGCACAATGCCCGTACTTGCTTCGCGATCCCCCCCCTCCCCCCCGCCGACCCTCCCTCCCCCCTCTCCGCCCCCCCCCCCCTCCCCCGCCCCCCCAACGCCTATTTCCTTCCAACCTTTCTCCACCCTACCTAGCCCCTCCCCCCCCCCCCCCCCCCCCCACTCATTCTCTTCACGGGCTTTTTAATATCTCCTCTCCAACTTCCTACCCCCCCCCCCCCCCCCACTCCCCCCTCCTCTCCTACTTCCCCCAAGAAAAGAAAAGAAAAGAAAAAAAAAAACGTCACTCGTCCATGTTTTCCTCTCCCGAAGCGCTTGTCGTCAAGTCAAGACAATCAACAAAGTCATCTTTCCACTCGGGCAAACCAGGAGACAAGTACCCCAGGCCTACTATGCCTGTCCCTCCCCCTCCCCACCCCCTCCCCCTCCCATCCCCCAACCCCCCCCCCTCCCCCCCCCCCCCCCCCCCCCCCCCCCCCCCCCACACACACACACACACCTCCTCCCTTGCCTGGCTCGGTCAGACTACAGTGAGTTTGGTAGACTATGTATAGAGGTCTCCTCTCCTGTATCCGTGCTCTTAACCTGCCCCCCACCCCCACCCCCACCCCACACGTCCCCCTACCCCCAACCACCGCCATCATCAAGTTGACTGGCGTTTTGTCCGGTCAGGGTAGGGGATGGTTGGGGGATGGGGAGGGGGGGGGGGGGGGGGGGCGGAGGAGGGGGAAGGGACTTGGAAGATTAGGATGGGGTGGGGGTGCGGATGGTCGGCGGTGGAGGCGAGGTGAGGGATAAGGTGGTGGGGGGCGGGGGATCGGGGAGGCTGGGGATTTGGTAGTACCATCGCCTGTTCTGACAAGGGGGTGGTGGTGGTGAGGAAGTGTGTGTGTGTGTGTGTGTGTGTGTGTGTGTGTGTGTGTGTGTGTGTTTGTGCGTGCGTGCGTGCGTGCGTGCGTGCGTGTGTGTGTGTGTGTGTGTAGTGTGTGTGTGTAGTGTGTGTGTGTGTGTGTGTGTGTGTGTGTGTGTGTGTGTGTGTGTGTGTGTGTGTGTGTGTGTGTGTGTGTGTGTGTGTGTGTGTGTGTGTGTAGTGTGTGTGTGTGTGTGTGTGTGTGTGTGTGTGTGTGTTAGTGTGTGTGTGTGTGTGTGTGTGTGTTAGTGTGTGTGTTAGTGTGTGTGTGTGTGTGTGTGTGTGTGTGTGTTAGTGTGTGTGTGTGTATGTGTGGTGTGTGTGT
This sequence comes from Conus ventricosus, assembly GCA_018398815.1. Classification (NCBI taxonomy): domain Eukaryota; kingdom Metazoa; phylum Mollusca; class Gastropoda; order Neogastropoda; family Conidae; genus Conus; species Conus ventricosus. The sequence continues at coordinate 23,476,404 of CM031596.1, read as the reverse complement.
GTGTGTCTGTGTGTGTGTGTGTATGTGTGTGTCTGTGTGTGTGTGTGCGTGCGCGCGCGCGCGTGTGTATGTGTGTGTGTGTGTGTTAGTGTGTGTTGTGTGCGCGTGTGTGTTCTGTGTGTGTGTATATGTAGGTGAGCGCTGGCGCGAACGTGCGCCACCGAGTGGGGTCTTCCTCAGAGGGCTTTAAATATTAATGATGGAATGGTACACAGCAGCTTCCGTTCACATCTTTTTATTTAAACAGTTCACCACATTTCCAGCGACTTCAGAAAGGGGGGACAAGAAACACGAGAAAAGAAGAGTAGGAAAGACGGAGGCTTAGACAGAGAGGAAAGGAAAGGAAGAGAGAATGTGGGAAGAGCTGACACAGAGAGAGAGAGAGAGAGAGAGAGTGTGTGTGAGAGGCAGACAGAGAGAGACAGACAGGCAGACAGACAGACAGACAGAGGGACGGACAGACAGACGGACAGACAAAGAGAGCTGCACAGAGCAGCGCCAAATAATGTAACAATGGTCGTCCAGAAAGTGTCCCGTGGTGAAAGTCAACACTGACGTCATCAAATGCCATCTCCCTCCCCCCACGCCCTACCCCCACTCATACTCCCACAACACCCCTCCTCCCAAAGAACAAGTTATGCAGCCAGTGAAAGAGAACTTAGAAGCGCCACTGATCCTAGGTAAAAACTATTGATCTTTCTAGATACGCATAAACGTTTGTTAGATGCGCGGTACTTACCATATCGACAGGGAAAAAGAAATCAACATTCGCCGAAGGGCCTGCCTATCTTATTAGTCTCTCCGTGACATCAAACACAGGGAGCGATCCACTTCAATCCAACAAAAACAGAGTCATGGTTTTGGGGAAATCAAAGCACATCTGACGAGCTGTAAAAAATAAAATTAAAAAAAAAAAAAAAACCTCAGCTCGGAAACACGTGCGGGGGAAATTATAGACAGGAAAAAAAAAAAAACACCTCCATTTTGTCAACAACAAAAAAAAAGAAAGAAAGAAAGAAAAGGCAATGTTTCTCTTTTCACACAAAAGAAGAAAACCAGACAACACACACAAACACACACACACACACACGAGTCCCCGCGAGCACTCCTCCAGAATATTTGAAGCGCTCTCCTTTGGGGGGGGGGGGGGGGGGGGGGGGGGGGGGGGGGGGGGGGGGGGGGGGAAGCACACACACTCTCTCTCTCTCTCTCTCCCCTCCCCCCCCCCAAAAAAAAAAAGGAAAAAAAGAAAAAAGAAAACCCCTGCGTCAAGACAGTGATACAATACTCACAAAAGAACACGTTTTATGCTGTCATAACACCTCATCTCGTCCAAGGCCTCCAACCGTTTAGTGACCCCCCCCCCCCCCCCTACACACACACACACACACACACACACTCACTCACTCACTCACTTCACACACACACACCCTCCACCCCACTCTCCCCAATACTCTCCTCCCTCCCCCCCCCCCCCTTCCTCTCGCACGGCTTTTTCCTTTTTTTTTTTTTTTTTTTTTTTTTTTTTGTTTTGGTTTAAACCCCCACCTTGCCGGGGGCTCCGACTCGCAGCGGAGTCAATCCTGCCACTTGAAGGCCTTCACGGCAGCGGGGGGGGGGGGGGGGGGGGGGGGGGGGGGGGGGACATCAAAGAGAGGGGGGAGAGGGGGGGGCGGTCTGAAGAGAAGCGGCGAGCGTGGCCCGTCTGAATGGCAGCGCTTTTTATGACCGGCGTACTTCGCTGCCGGACGGGCACAGAGAGAGAGAGAGAGAGAGAGAGAGAGAGAGAGAGAGAGAGAGACAGACAGACAGACAGACAGACAGACGGACAGAGAAAGAGACGGAGACACAAAGAAAGAGAAGCAGAGACAGAGACAGAGAAAGAGAGAGAGAGAGACAGAGACAGAGAGCACAGGACCGCTGGAATCACGTGAGAGACACATGCGAGGTGCCCCAGACCCACGACCCAGGCTTTAATAAATGAAGTTTAAATTTATTTTTTTAAAGTACTGTGTGTGTGTGTGTGTGTGTGTGTGTGTGTGTGTGTGTGTGTGTGTGGCGTCCCTAACGCAGGCGTTGTCCTTAACACCTGAAAGACACGTGTTTCGGTTGATATGAAGAACAAGAAAAAAGAAAAAAAAAGAAAAAATTGTGGATGTCTCTTTGTTTGTTCTGCGTAGTCTGTGTAGCCATTTCTGCTAGGCCATTCGGCGCCGTAAGTCGCATTCATTTGAAGTTACGGGTGTGTAACGCCAGGGACAACGATCACGATGTCGACTGCCTGCGTCATAGAGGCAACCGTTTCACACTCATGAGTTGGCATGTTCTCTGATGAACTGAACCGTCAAGCTGACTTCTTCGGCAACATTGCTTTGACCATGCCCACCATCAGCGGCGTCTGCCCCATGGAAACGGCGGGATCACTCTCACTCGCTAAACGAGAGGGCTGGGAAACAAGAGATTATTTCCCTTGCAGATGTCCGAACATCGTTTACAAAAATGTAGCGACTGAAAAAAAAAAATTCAAGTCGTCATTTAAGACATTAAAACACAACGCTTCTCTCACTACTAAGGTTTGAATCACATGAAACGGAAAATTATTGTTTTCATTTAAAATGGGGTGGGAGAAATCACATCAGGCTGACCATCCTGGGTTGGGGGGTAAGGTGTGGGGGGGGGGGGGGGGGGGGAGAGACCTCAGGCAATACGAGTACAGAGGTGATTGGATACCGTCAGCAAGTGATAGGCGGCTTTATCAACTTACCAATCGGTGATGGGAAACCACCAGCAAGTGATAGGCGGCTTTATCAACTTACATCGAAAGAAGCTAACAGAACTCGGCAAAGCGCGTAGCTCGACACATATACACAGTGACACACCTATGAATCAGAAGATATGAAAAAGAACGCGATGTTGTTGTTGTTGTTGTTGTTGTTTTTTTACGAAACAACCTGGTGGTGCTCAGTGTGTCAGCTTCTTTCCATATCAATCCCATTTCATGTTCGATATTGACACCAAACTAATTGCTGTCTTTATGGGATAGCAGCAATAGGTCAAAAGGGAGGGGAAAAAAACATTCCGACTTATATGCTTCCATCTCTTTTCTGCTACGCACGCATACATAGCATAAGAAGTCCTCTGATTGGTGCACAAAACGGTCGCTGTTCTCGGGGAAGACGAAACTGACAACGACAAATATGGCTTCTCAATGAATGGCCGTCCCAGACAGGTGTGAAAGGAAATCCTACATGAGGCAGGGTAACAGTAAACAGTAAATAACAAACAAACTAGGGTAATCCTAGCTCCATGATGAAATAAATACACGCCCATAACTCTGAACGAATGCTGTTTTCGACATCAAATCACCTTCCAGAAATGACAGCATTGAATCGCCCGGCAGAAATGACAGCATTGAATCGCCTGGCAGAAATGACAGCATTGAATCGCCTTCCAGAAATGACAGCATTGAATCGCCTTCCAGAAATGACAGCATTGAATCGCCTTCCAGAAATAACAGCATTGAATCGCCTTCCAGAAATGACAACATTGAATCGCCCTCCAGAAATGACAGCATTGAATCGCCTGGCAGAAATGACAGCATTGAATCGCCTTCCAGAAATGACAGCATTGAATCGCCTATAGCAGAAATGACAGCATCGAATCGCCTATAGCAGAAATGACAACATCGAATCGCCTATAGCAGAAATGGCAACATCGAATCGCCTATAGCAGAAATGACAACATCGAATCGCCTAGCAGATATGACAATAGAGCACACAGAGTATGAACAATATAAAAGTGTTCTTTAAAAATCTGAAGGTGCTCAACCCCTTGGGGAGCAACATCTGTTAAGAATATTTTTATTTTTAACACTTCATTTTTTAAAAATATTCTTAACATATATATATATATATATATATATATATATATATATATATATATATATATATATATATATATACCTGACTCATTTACACAATAACAATAACTGGAGAAATGAATAAAAAAAAAATATAAATAAAAAAAGAAACTGACATTCATTCAATACTGCCACAGCCTTTTCGATCTTGAATACAGTGAAACAAACTGATTGAAATAAATTTATTTTCCACTTTACAATCACGCAGCTTTACAAAAAATGTGAAAATTTCAAACAAACTCATGGACGAACACTAAAATAGAGAGATAACCTCGGTTTCATTGGTATGAAAGCAAATCTTAAATGCGCCACGGAACCGTAAACAGTAAATTATAGAACAAACAAGTGGAGTAACTCTTGCTCCCCATGAGGAAATACGCCAGACAGGTATGTCAAGCACAAATCGGAAATTAAAAAAAATGCCCAACCTAAAAATGTAACCACCACACGCATTTTTAAAAGCTCCTGGTCCGTTTAAATCTTCAGTCCCCTCATGGGAACAAGGCAGGGAGGGAGGCGGAGGGCGAGGGAGGGGAGGAGGTGGGGGGAATTCGAGGAAGGGATAAAGAGACACACCCCTTCCTTCCCCCCACTCTTCTCCCCTTCCCCTACACCCCTTCCCCTCCCGCCCCGTCACCTCATCCTCTTCGTCCATCCTCCCTCCGCTAACCCTTAATCACCTCCGGTCTCATAATCATCAAAAACGTGTGTCCAGCTGCCTCTATCCCTTTTTTTTTTCTTTTTCTTTCTTTCTTTTTTTCTTCTTTCTGCTCTGTGTGTGTGTGTGTGTGTGTCTCTCTCCCCTCCAATCACCCCCTTTCTTGCCAGTCCTTTGATGTCGGCGGATTGTCGACTAGGAAATTGACAAGTCCCTCAGCATCCGTGTTTCATCGAGTGTCTTTGTTCTGTCTGACTCCTCCCCCCCCTCCCCTCCTCCCCACTCCCTCCGCCCCCTTCACCCAGCCACCCCCTATCCCCCTCCCCTTGCCCTGCCTCCCCCCTCCCTTCCTTTTCTACTCGAGCAACAAAGGCTTTGTCAATCTTTTGATGTGTCTAATGGCATCAGTTCTCTGTGTGTGCGTGTGCGTGCGTGCGTACGTGCGTGTGTTTGTGTGTGTGTGTGTGTGTGTGTGTGTGTGTGTGTGTGTGTGTGTGTGTGTGTGTGCGCGCGCGCGCGCGCGCCCTTGCTTGCTTGCATAGGAGTGTGCCTGTGTGTGTGAGAGAGAGAGAGAGGATTCAACCGAACAGACAGAGTGACAGACAGACAGACAGAGAGAGAGAGAGAGAGAGAGAGAGAGAGAGAGAGAGAGAGAGAGAGAGAGCGGGGGGAAGGTTCAACCGAACAGAGAGAGAGAGAGAGAGAGAGAGAGAGAGAGAGAGAGAGAGGTGTGCATGCATGCGTGCGTGCGTGCCCCCGCACGACGTTAGTTTCGTGCACAGTGCGAGGTGCTCCGCGGGTGCTCGGCGGGTGAGGGAAATGGTGGTGACGGTATCTGTGCACATCATGTGTTGCTGGTGATGCCGCTGCTGGGGATGCTGCTGAAGCCTTCCTAGGCGTCGAATTAGTCCAGAACACAAAGAAAAGGAAAAAGAAAGAAAAAAAAAGAAAGAAAAGAAAGAATAAAGAAAGAGAGAAGGAAGGAAACGGTACAGAGCATTTGCACCCACCTCATACTTCCACCGCTACCCCATCCCACCCCCACCTCCGCCCCCTTACACACACACACACACACACACACACACACACACACACACAGAGGCACGCACGCTCGCACGTACACACACACACACACACACACATAAGCAGGCACGCACGCTCGTACGTACACACACACAGGCACACACACGCGCGCACACACACACACACACACACACACACACACACACACACACACACACACACACGTGCCCACCCGCCCACACGCACGCTCGCACGTACACACACACACACACACCCGCCCAACCCCACGCCCGCCCGCACGCTCACACGTACACATACACACACATACACTATACACACACACACACACACACACACACAACACACACACACACACACACACACACACACACTACACACACACACAACTGTAACGCAAAATTAAAGAAAAAAAAAATCAGCATCGGGGGGAAAAAAAGAGACGAACATGCTATGAAACGCCGATGCGACCATGATCAAAAGATAACCGATCGGTGGTAGGCCAACGGTTCATAATAACAGAAACTCATTAAGTCCTCTCTCGCCGTTGTTGATTGGCTGTGAGGCTGGCTGTCAGCACTGGCGGCGCTCAGCTTCAAGCCGCGGTGAAAAAAGGAAACACACAAACAAACAAACAAACGCACAAAAGACCAAAGGACTATCAGCGGCCATCATCATCCTAATGTCCCGCGCTTTGAGAGGTCCCGCATCTCCCGGGTCCGATCAACTGCACGCTGTTTGTTACTGCCCACCAGGGAGCATGGCCTACGTGCCCCGAGTCCTTTGCGTCCCGTGTCCTATGTATCCCCGAGTCCTGTGCGCCCCATGCCCTATGTGTCTCTTGTCCTATGGGCCCCCATGTCCTGTGTGTCTCCCTGTCCTGTGCGTCCCATGTCCTGTGTGTCTCCATGTCCTGTGTATATCATGTCCTATGTGTCCCATGCTCTATGTGTCCCCGTGTCCTGTGTGTCTCATGCTCTATGTGTCCCCATGTCCTGTGTGCCCCATGCCCTATGTGTCCCCATGTCCCGTGTATCCCATGCCCTATGTGTCCCCATGTCCAGTGCGTCCCATGTCCTGTGTGTCCCATGCCCTACGTGTCCCATGTCCTATGTGTCCCCATGTCCTATGTGTCCCATGTCCTGTGTGTCCCATGTCCTGTGTGTCCCATGTCCTGTGTGTCCCCATGTCCTGTGTATATCATGTCCTATGTGTCCCATGTCCTGTGTGTCCCATGTCCTGTGTGTCCCATGTCCTGTGTGTCTCCATGTCCTGTGTATATCATGTCCTGTGTGTCCAATGTCCTGTGTGTCCCATGTCCTGTGTGTCCCCATGTCCTATGTGTCCCCATGTCCTGTGTATATCATGTCCTATGTGTCCCATGTCCTGTGTGTTCCCATGTGCTGTGTATATCATGTCCTATGTGCCCCATGTCCTGTGTGTCCCATGTCCTGTGTGTCCCATGTCCTGTGTGTCCTATGTTCTATGTGTCTCATGTCCTGTGTGTCTCATGTCCTATGTGTCCCATGTCCTGTGTGTTCCATGTCCTATTGTTTCATGTGCTGTGTTCCATGTCCTACATGTCATATGTCGTGTGTACTCCATGCACTGTATATTTTATATCCCGCGTGTCCTATGTGTTCCATATGTCCCGTGTTTTATATGATCCATATCCTATGTGTCCCATGTCCTGTGTGTCCCATGTCCTGTGTGTCTCCATGTCCTGTGTGTCTCCATGTCCTATGTGTCCCATGTCCCGTGTGTCCCATGTCCCGTGTGTCCCATGTCCTATGTGTCTCATGTCCTGTGTGTCTCATGTCCTATGTGTCTCATGTCCTATGTGTCTCATGTCCTGTGTGTCCCCATGTCCTAAGTGTCTCATGTCCTATGTGTCTCATGTCCTATGTGTCTCATGTCCTGTGTGTCCCCATGTCCTATGTGTCTCATGTCCTGTGTGTCTTCATGTCCTATGTGTCCCATGTCCTGTGTGTCTCATGTCCTGTGTGTCTCATTTCCTATGTGTCTCATGTCCTGTGTGTCCCATGTCCTATGTGTCCCATGTCCTGTGTGTCTCCATGTCCTGTGTGTCTCCATGTCCTGTGTGTCTCCATGTCCTGTGTGTCCCATGTCCTGTGTGTCCCATGTCCTGTGTGTCTCATGTCCTGTTTGTCCCCATGTCCTGTGTGTCTCATGTCATGTGTGTCCCATGTCCTGTGTGTCCCATGTCCTGTGTGTCTCATGTCCTGTGTGTCCCATGTCCTGTGTGTCTCATGTCATGTGTGTTCCATGTCCTATTGTTTCATGTGCTGTGTTCCATGTCCTACATGTCCTATGTCGTGTGTACTCCATGCTCTGTATATTCCATATCCCGCGTGTCCTATGTGTTGCATGTTCTAGATGTCCCGTGTTTTATGTGCTCCATATCCTGTGCGTCTCATGTCCTGTATGTCCTATACCCTGTGTCCTACTGTGTCCTGTGTGTTCCATGTCCTGTATGTCCTTTACCCTGTACCCTGTGTCCTACAGTTCCGTGTCCTGTGTGTCCCATGTGCTATATGTCCCGTGTTTCATGTGCTCCATATCCTGTGCGTCTCATGTCCTGTATGTCCTATACCCTGTACCCTGTGTCCTACTGTGTCCTGTATGTCCTTTACCCTGTACCCTGTGTCCTACTGTGTCCTGTATGTCCTTTACCCTGTACCCTGTGTCCTACTGTGTCCTGTATGTCCTTTACCCTGTACCTGTGTCCTACTGTGTCCTGTATGTCCTTTACCCTGTACCCTGTGTCCTACTGTGTCCTGTATGTCCTTTACCCTGTACCCTGTGTCCTACCGTGTCCTGTATGTCCTTTACCCTGTATCCTGTGTCCTACTGTGTCCTGTATGTCCTTTACCCTGTACCCTATGTCCTACTGTGTCCTGTATGTCCTTTACCCTGTACCCTGTGTCCTACCGTGTCCTGTATGTCCTTTACCCTGTACCCTGTG
>CM031596.1:23460300-23462800 GCA_018398815.1 Conus ventricosus | reverse complement strand
CAAGCCATTATTAATCAAATAACTTTATTAGCCGTTTGCAGCGGTGGTGCGGTGGTCGGCGACGCCAACTTTTTTTTTTTTTTTTTGGTTGAGGCTGAAAGGCACGTGGAGGTCGAATCCTCTTATAAAAGGCATTTTCACTTGCAGGATTTTTCCTGGCCCCGGAGGTCGGCTCTGACCCGGAGCCGAGTGTGGTTTAGGCTCAAAAATGGGAGGACTGGAACCACGCTGTCTAGTGATGTTCACTTTGTAGTCGAGTCTGTGAGAATGTTGCTTAAAAAATTAAAAAAAAAATTAAAAATTTAAAAATTAAAAAAAAAAACACGAAAAAAGAAAAAAAATGTCCTGACCATCCCTGCAGGTGCCTGCATTTCCCGGGCCTGGTTGACGCCGCGGATATGCCATGACAGGAAGCGTAGAGAACAGCCCTTTCCCTGGTTGACGCCGCGGATATGCCATGACAGGAAGCGTAGAGAACAGCCCTTTCCCTGGTTGACGCCGCGGATATGCCATGACAGGAAGCGTAGAGAACAGCCCTTTCCCTGGTTGACGCCGCGGATATGCCATGACAGGAAGCGTAGAGAACAGCCCTTTCAATTAGTCTCTGACCAGAACGGAACTCCAGACAGCAGCATCCTCATCCTTCTCTTTCTCATTGACCATCATTTTAAAAAAATAAAAGAAGAAGAAGAAGAAGAAGAAGAAGAAGAAGAAGGAAGAAGAAGAAGAAGAAGAACAACAACAACAACAACAACAAGATCAAGACGAGCAAGAAGAAGAAGAACAAGACGAAGAAGGAGGAGGAGGAGGAGAAGGAAGAGACGATGTTGAAGCCCTTCATGCCCTGCTCTCGTAGCGACATCAACTTCGATTTCCCCGCACGAGTTCTAGTCGAAGTCGGCGGCACAGGAGAAAGTTCACGACAGCGTCTTTGGAAGCACACCGTGGTGGCAGCAGCGCGGTGTCTCCTCTGATGAGGAGTCTGACGACGACCCAACACTAACTGCCCCCCACCCTGTGGACCGCCCCGTGATGGCTGGGGCTGTGTGTGGAGCAATGCACCTGGGGAAGGGAAGGAAAGGGAAGGGAGGGGGGCGGTCAGGGGCCGTGTGTGTGTGTGTGGGGGGGGGGGGGGAGGTGCGGGAAGGGAGCGGATATGAGGCAACAAATAATAATAATAACAATAATATAATAATAACAATAACAGCAATACCAACAACAACAATAATAATAATAATAATAATAATAATAATAATAATAATAAAAATAAAATAATAATAATAAAAACAATAATAATGAGAATAATAATGATGATGATGATAAAAACGACAGACCTGATTACCCCAAAAATTGGCTATAGTGTACCTTCTCACATAAACGGTGTACTTGGGGGCGGGGTGGGGGGGGGGGGGGGGGGGGCTGGTGTATTTCATTTTCTTTTTGAAGCGATTTCAATACACACTAAAATCTCATATTCTATCGGTTTAATTCATCATATTTTGCGTTTCCGCAAACAAATAGGGTTGAGCCGCGCTGACCAAAAGAAAATGGCGCCGGCCGGTACAAACGCATGCGCAGTCCTAATAAACAATATTCCGTGGTGACAGTCCAAAATATTCAGAATTCAAGCAATGTCCGAGGTACCGTACAAAACGAAACTTTTGCTCGAATTTTTTGGCTTGGCGTATTTTTCATTGGGAGAGGCGTATTGTTGTATTCTGTGTCAAATGGCGTACACACATACGCCAAAAGCGTATGGATTGGCACGTCTGTCATGACACTAATAATAATAACATTGCTCTGCCTGGCCTTGTTTGGACACACTAAGCCTCGCCGGACATGGTGTCCGACTCACCGAAACTTGTTTCACGACAGATTAACCTTTTGACTGCGCGGACAATGGACAAAATGACCATTCACTGTCGCCGGTTTTGTTGTTGTTGTTGTTGTTTTTTGTTTTCCTTACAAAATATTCAAAGATTGGTGGCCAAAACCTCATAAACTCTGAAAAAAAAAGTCATTATTAGGAGCCCCTCTTACACCATCACCACCACCCCTCCCCTGCTCCCTAGTTCCTTCTCCCCCCCCCCCCCCCCCCCCCCGGTCCCCCCCACGCCTTTTTCCCCTGCACCCCCCTCCCCCTCCCTGCTTTCTTTCTCTTTCTCTGTGTCTGTCTGTCTGTCTGTTTCCAAGACTGTTAGTGCCACCTGAGATACTATAAAGGTCATTTCTCAGTAAAAAAAAAAAAAAAAGACACACACGCCGAAACTACGTACAGTGTTGACTCAACCCACGACAAAAACAGATGCACTGTTGATGTCCACTGACAAAGCACGACCATGGGACACACTGGGAGCGCCAGGCATTTATTAAACTCCATTTTCAATAGTGAATAAAACAAAAGAACTGAAAACATGCAGGTGCGCAAAAAAAAAAAAAAAGTAAAAAAAAAAAAAAGAAAGAAAGAAAAAGGCCCTGTGGATAAACCGACATTGCAGAA
>CM031596.1:23451773-23454273 GCA_018398815.1 Conus ventricosus | reverse complement strand
AGAAAGAAAGGAAGAAAGAAAGAAAGAAAAGAGAGACAGAAAGAAAGAAAGTAAAGAAAAAACAAAAGAAAGAAAAGAGACAGAAAGAAAGAAAGAAAAGGAAAAGAAGAAAAAAAGAGAGACGAAAAGCAAGACAGGAAGAAAAAAAAAGAAAGAAAAAGAAAGAAACGAAGAAAGAGAGAAAGACAAATAAGAAAGAAAAAAAGAAAGAAAGAAAGAAAAGAAAAGAAAAAAAGGAGGGAGCGGGGTGGGACACGGGGGGGGGCGGGGGAGGGGGGAGACAGGAAGTTTAGTCTACGTGGTTGGTTGCTGTCTAGTATTATAAACTGTACTGTGGGATTTTCATTTTTACCTCATAGGATTTTCATCGGATCTTCTGCTTCTGAAAGAAAATGTTAACAACTGCGCAGTTACGTGCCGTGTTCATGCGGGGCTATTTCTCATAAGGTTTTCTGGGTTTTCTGTTTTTCAAAAAAAGAATCATGAATTTTCTGGTTTTATAAAAGTTTACTTCACTGGGGTTTTTTAATGCTCATTTTTTTTCAATGGCTGTGTTCTCACATCCTGACTGCTTACGTTTCAGTTTTACGCAGGCTCTTTCTCATAGCATTTTTCAAGTTTTCTGTTTGAAAAATAGAAAAGGTAAAAAAAAAAAAATTTTAAATGCTTCACTGGATGGTGAATCTTTTCAACGTCCATTCTGCGCACAATTTGAGAAACTAAGTGATTGCTCGTTCTTCGTTGTCATTGTCCTGAATGTTGTTCATCTTGTTTGGAGAGGACCAAAGAGGTCGAAAACGCGTCGTGTTTTTGTTGTTGCTTTTCTTGTAATTTGTCTCTTTTGTCCGGTGGAATAGTCATTTCTATTTTCAAGTTCACAGAGCAGTAAGTAAAGAATCATTCGACGTCCTCGACCGACCTGCGCATTTGTCTAAAACCACTCAATCTGCGCAGTTGTCTAAAACCACTCAATCTGCGCAGTTGTCTAAAACCACTCAATCTGCGCAAAAACCACTCAATCTGCGCAGTTGTTTAAAACCACTCAACCTGCGCAGTTGTCTAAAACCACTCAACCTGCGCAGTTGTCTAAAACCACTCAATCTGCGCAGTTGTCTAAAACCACTCAACCTGCGCAGTTGTCTAAAACCACTCAATCTGCGCAGTTGTCTGAAACCACTCAACCTGCGCAGTTGAGATGTGGATCCATTCACTGGACCGGTTAGAGATCGGATAAAGAAACACCTAGACAGGACTGATGAATCGGAGGACAGAGTCCAAAGATACTAGACAGGGATTCAATCATAAACATCATGAAAGACAACAAACAAGTGGGGTGACTCCTGCTCCCACGAGAAAACAAACACACGTCCGTAACTCCGAAGGAATGCTGCTTACGACACCGAATCGCCTGGCAGACATGACAGCACAGAGCACACAGAACAAACAAGGAAACATCCCCCGCCCCCCCCCCCCCCCCATAAAAAAAAGTATGTTCCAAGCTTGCCCATATACCCTGTATGTGACACACATCTACACGGCAACAAGAACTGGAGAAATGAACAAAATAGAGATTAACATTTATTCCAGACTGGCACAGCCTTTTCGATCTTGAATCTAGTCAGACAAGTACATGGACCAACAGAAACAAATAGAGATAACCTCGGTTTGATTGAAACGAAAGTAGATATGAAATGAGCCACAGGGCAGGAGGGTGTTACCAAGCAGCTCTGGACAGGAAGAGGTTGCTAGTAAACTATCGAGGGCAGCAGAAGGTTACTTGGGTCCAGAATAGCTCAGTGTTAGAGCGCCGGACTTGTACTCCTGCGGTTGCGGGTTCGAATCTCCGCCGGGCCGTTTCGGTACAGGGGGAAATTCCCTCGGAGTTAGCATTGGTTCTGACTCCATTTTCAATACAATCCTTCGAATGAGACCAGAAACCGAGGTTCCGTGTGTGTGTGAACGCACGCATCACATCTTGCACACACGTAAAAATCCCATCACCAACTTTCGGAAGAGAAGGCCAGTTTGGCCGTTGGTGTGGATGACACGTTACACATAGCATGTACTTTCTCCGAAGTTGGAGTATGGCTGCCTTAATGGCGGGATAAAAAAAGAAAACGGTCATACACACAAAACTCCACTCCCTTTGTTGGGTAGATGGGATTAACCCTTGCCTGTCTATACTGGGAGTGTCCGCAGGAGCATCAGCCTGCGTACACAGAAGAATTCTCGAAGGTTACAACCAAGCAGTACTAGGCAGCATGTAGTTACTACCAAACTGCGCTGGGCAGGAGTTTACTCTACTGGACAGAAGGCGGTTACCAGCAAGAAAGAGCGAATCAGCTCTTAAGAGTCAAGAGAGACTGGAGAGAGGTAAGGCGAACACACCCCGTGAAAGAAGAACAAGTCAGACTGGAGAGAGGTTAGATGATAGACATCTTGATGAGACCAGTCAGTGAATGAGAAAGGCTATTACAGGTATAAAGTACACTTGTTCACC
>CM031596.1:23436773-23449273 GCA_018398815.1 Conus ventricosus | reverse complement strand
CAGCGTTTATCTCTTTTGTTTTCCTCCCTCCCACCTCCCCCACCCCTCACTCCCTCCCCGTCTCCTGCTTGAAAAGGTGCAAGACTGGAACATGAAGAAAAAGAAACACCCGAAGGTGCTGGGGAGGACCCAGAGAAGCACTGTCTTCACCTGCCCTTAGAGCAGTCCTGTACCACCCTGGAGGCCTGCGCTGTGTTGACGATGGGTACAGGCACGCGCAGGACACTCCATTAAGATATCAAGGGACATAACTGCTCCTGAACAGAGGTAAATTAGACTACAGGATGCAGCTCATAACAGCCTCAAAGTACCCCCCATGGGTGTTACCAGCCCTATTTCATGACTGCAGAGCCACGGCAAAAACCACCCCAGCTGCCGAGCCACCCCACGACCAACCACCCCTGCCACGGAACATGACACAGTGCCACTCAGAACAGCCACTTCGCCAACGGTTCTTGTGCCTAAGAGTGCCAAGAGAATCCAAGAATATGTTTTAGTCAACAGGACTTTCCCTGTGGTCAGTGGTCTTTCCTCGCCACTGACCTTTTCCAGGGTCACAGGTTAAAGGCAATGGATGAAGACACGAAGGTGCTGGAAGACCAAAAGACCGTCTCACTGGCCTTAGAGCTCACGTTCACCTGGAGGCCTTTGCTGTGTTGACGATGGGTACAGGCACGCCGGAACTCCATTAAGTTCGAGGAATAATGCTCCTGACAGAGTAATTCGCCGGACCTTCGACGGCTGATATAGCCCAAGTGCATCCCCATGGGTTGACCGCCGTATTTCATGACTGCAGGCCCACCGGCGAAAAAACACACCCCCAGCTGCCGAGCACACCCACAGACCAACCACCCTGCCCACGGACAGATGAAGACAGTGCCACTCCAGACACAGCCAAGCTTTCGCCATACGGTCTTATGTGCCCTCAAGAGAGAATCCAAAGAACATGGGTTGTATGTAATCCTTGCTGTGGCACATTTTCCTTCACTATACAAATGGCGGCGAAAGGGTTAAAGGCACTGGTTGTGAGGTGGGACCATCAACACCTGAAAGGACCGGTCAGAGAACGGGGCTTCTAACCGTTTATCGACAATTAGTTTCAAAGTGAAGTTCGGGGCCGGAATAGCTCAGTGGTAGAGCGCCGGACTCGTAATCCAAGGGTTGCGGGTTCGAATCTCCGCCGGACCGTTTCGATACAGGGGGATTTTTCCCTCGGAGTTAACATTGGTTCTGACTCCATTTCCCACACAGTCCTTCGAATGAAACTATAAACCGAGGTTCCGTGTGTGAACGCACGCATAACATCTTGCACACACCTAAAATCCCATCACCAACTTTCGGAAGAGTGGCCGTTAGTATGGATGACACGTTACACATAGCACGCACCTTCCCCGAAGATGGAGTATGGCTGCCTTAATGGCGGGATAAAAAACGGTCATACACACAAAACTCCACTCCCTACACAGGGGGTGTCCGCAGGAGTATCGGCCTGCGTACGCAGAATAAGAAGAAGGAAAGTGAAGCGACTGCAAACGGAAATTGAAGCAAACTTCATGTACCGCCGAACGACAGGCACACACACATTTACAAGACGAAAGCACGACGCATTTCGACCTCTTTGGTCTTCCTCAGTCTTTCCTTGTCTTCAGTGTTGCTGTTGCCTTGCCTGGAGAAGATCACAGAGGTCGAAACGCGTCGTGTTTTTGTCTTGTCACTTGTTTGTCCCTTTCGTTCGGCGGTACATGAATTTTTCTCTTGGTAAGTTCGCTTACTTACTACAGGACACTGAGGAACTGAGGGAGCAGACACAACACGTGCTCAACAATGAAAAAAGGATTGTATCCATACCGTGCTTCAGTTCAAAGTATTCCACAAGATCGCACATCCATTTTTTTTGTGCCCAAGTTGAGGAGATAAGTGATTGTTCGTTCTTCGTTTTCGTTCTCTTGAATGTATGTTTGTCTGGCCTGAAGAAGACCACGAGGTCGAAACATGTCGCATTTTGTCTTGGTTTAAAGAACTTTTATTTCAGAAACAAGTCAACAGAATACCTCCATAATTGTCAGGACAAATGAGCAACAACAAGCCCTAGGCTTATACTGTGCTCAGATATACATTTACAATATACTGGCGGTTAAATACATCCGCAATATACTAAGCATTTCACCTCGTGCTTGGGATTTTTTTAAGGAAACATTGAAAAAGAAAAAGAAAACAAAAAACAGTAGCAGAAAAATAAAACAAATAATATGAAAAATGGGAGGAAGGGAGTGTGGAATCAGCAATCACGTCATCAACAAGAATATGTGTGAACAATTCCAAACATGACAGAAACTTATACAATAGTGTAAAGTAGTTTAGGTTAGAAACCATCTTTTCCATAAGTAATGAACTGAAGTATGGAAGCTGATTCACTTTTTCCATAAGTAATGAACTGAAGTATGGAAGCTGATTAACTTTTTCCGTTTTTTTTCTTTCCCCTCTTTTCTTTTCCCCTTTCCATTTTTTTTTCTTTTCATTTCCTGTTATTGTTTTTCTTCCCTTTTATGATATCGATCGCTTAAACAGAAAAAAAAAACAATCACTAATTCTTAGCGATGACGTTGGCTAATCAGTAAGTAAACAAACTTGGCTAATCAGTAAGTAAACAAACTATCTATCCAGTAAACTATATGTCTTGGGCCAATAAATATTTCAACCAAAAAAGACCAAGAGGTCGAAACACGTCGTATTTTGTCTTGGAATTTGTTTGCCTCTTTCGTTGGGCGGAATGGACAGTTTTCTTTTTAAGTTCGTTTCCATTTCGGTTTGCAGTCTTTTACTTGATGCTTACTGGGCAGAAGTTCGTTTCTTTCGGCTTGCAGTCATTTCACTTGATGCTAACTGGGGTAAGAAGTTGTTTCCTTTCGGCTTGCAGTATTTTTCACTGTGTGCAAAAGGGGTTTGAAGTTCGTTTCCATTTCGGCTTGCGTCATTTACTGTGTGCTAACTGGGTAAAAGAAGTTCGTTCCATTTCGGTTGCGTCATTTCCTGTGATGCTAACTGGGTCAGAAGTTCGTTTCATTTCGGCTTGGTATTTCCGTGTGCTAAGGGGTCAAAAAGTTCGTTTCCTTTCGGCTTGCGTCTTTCACTGTGATGCTAATGGGTAAGAAGTTGTTTTCCTTTTCGGCTTGCAGTCTTTTCACTGTGATGCAAAAGGGCAAGAAGTTTTTTCCATTTCGGTTGAAGTCATTTCCCTGTGGTAATGGGCAAAAATTTGTTTCCATTTCGGTTGCAGTCATTTCATGTGTGTAGGGTCAAGAAGTTCGTTTCATTTCGGCTTGCGTCATTTCCTGTGATGCAAATGGGTAAAGAAGTTCTTTTATTTTCGGTTGCAGTCATTTCACGTGTGAAAAATGGGTCAAAAGTTCTTTTCCCTTTTCGGCTTGCGTCTTTCCGTGATGCTAATTTGGCAAAAAAGTTCGTTTCCATTTGGGTTTTGCATCTTTCACTGTGATGCAATTTGGTAGAAGTTCGTTTCCATTTCGGTTGCTCTTTTTCCCTGTGATGCTAACTTGGTCAAGAAGTTCGTTTCCTTTTCGGCTTGCAGTTTTCACTGTGATGTAACTGGTCAAGAAGTTCGTTCCATTTCGGTTTGCAGTCATTTCATGTGTCCCTTTTTGAAGTCTTTTTCCATTTCGGCTTTGCAGTCTTTCATGTGATTAATTTGGTCAAGAAGTTCTTTTCCCTTTTTGGTTTGCGTCTTTCCTGTGATGCTTTGGGAAGGGTTCTTTTTCCTTTGGTTTTGCGTCATTTCACTGTGATGTAATTGGTCAAAAAATTTGTTTCCATTTGGGCTTGCAGTCATTTCCTGTGATGCTTTGGAAGGGTTCTTTCATTTCGGTTTGCGTCATTTCATGTGATGCTAATTTGGTAAAAGAAGTTCTTTTTCTTTCGGCTTGCGTCTTTCACTGTTGCTAACTGGTAAAGAAGTTCTTTTCCCATTTCGGTTGCTGTCATTTCACTGTGATCTAACGGGTCAAAAAGTTCGTTTCCTTTTCGGCTTGCGTCTTTTCACTGTGATGTAATGGGGTAAAGAGTTTTTTTTCATTTCGGCTTGCAGTCATTTCACTGTGATGCAACTGGTCAAGAATTTCGTTTTCCATTTCGGCTTAGTCATTTCACTGTGTGTAACTGGGTCAAGAAGTTCTTTTCCATTTGGCTTGCGTTTTTTCACTGTGTGCTAAGGGGTCAAAAAGTTCGTTTCCATTTCGGTTGCAGTCTTTCACTGTGATGCTAACTGGGTCAAGAAGTTCGTTTCCTTTTCGGTTGCAGTCATTTCACGTGTGCTAACTGGGTAAAGAAGTTCGTTTTTTTCGGCTTGCAGTTTTTCCCTGTGATCCTGGGAAGTTCTTTTTTCCATTTGGGTTGCGTTTTTTTCACTGTGATGCAAACGGTCAAGAAGTTCGTTTCCATTTCGGTTTGCAGTCATTTCCCTGTGATCTTTTGGGAAAAGTTCGTTTCCATTTGGGCTTGCGTCATTTCCTGTGATGCTAATTGGGTAAAGAAGTTTCTTTCCATTTGGGGCTTGCAGTCATTTACTTGTCCTTTTTGGGGAAGTTCGTTTCCATTTGGGTTGCAGTCATTTCACTGTGATGCTTTGAAGTTTCGTTTCCTTTTTCGGCTTGCAGTATTTCACTGTGTTAACTGGTCAAAAAAGTTCTTTCCCATTTCGGCTTGCAGTTTTTACTGTGTTTTTTGGGGTTGGTTCGTTTCCATTTCGGCTTGCAGTTTTTCACTGTGAGCAAACGGGGTCAAGAAGTTCGTTTCCATTTGGGTTGCAGTCATTTCACTGTGTTAAATTTAAAAGTTCGTTTCCCTTTGGTTGCTTTTTCCCTTTGTTTGGTTTGTTTTTTGGTTGGGAAAACCTGTGTGAACTGGGTCAAATTTATTGGGGCCCTTTTTGTTTGCTTTTCCTCTTTTTTTTTTGGGGGTATTTTTGAAAGTTTAAAAGGCGGGGGGTTTTGTTTGTTTTTTTTTTTTTTTGTTTTGGGTGAGGGTGGGGGGGTTTTTTTGGGTTTGGGGGTGGTGGTTTGTTTTTGTGGGGTGGGGTTTGGGTTGTGGGGTGGGGTTTGGGGTGGTTGTTTGTGTGTTGTGTGTGTGGTTGTGTGGGTGTGTGGTTTTGTGTGGTGTGTTGTGTGTGTGGTGTGTGTGTGTGTTTTGTGTGTGTGTGTGGGTGTGTGTGTTTGGTGTTGTGTGTGTGGGGTTTGTGTTTTGGTTTGTGTGTGTGTGTTTGTGGGTGTGTGTGTTGTGTGTGTGTGTGTGTGTGGGTGTTTTGTGTTTTTGTGTGTGTGTGTGTGTTGTGTGTGTGTGGTGTGTGTTGTGTGTGTGTTGTTGTGTTGTGTTGTGTGTTTTGTGTGTGTGTGTTTTGTGTGTGTTTGTGTGTGTTGTGTTGTGTGTGTGTGTGGTTGTGTGTGTGTGTGTGTGTTGTGTGTTTGTTTTTGTGTGTGTGTGTGGGTGTGTGTGTGTGTTTTGTGGTGGGGGTTTTGTGTTGTGGTGTGTGTGGGTGTGTGTGTTGTGTGTGGGTGGTGTGTTGTGTGTTTTTGTTTTGGTTTGGTGTGTGGGTGTGTGTGTGTGGTTGTTGTGTGTGTTGTGTGTGTGTGTGTGTGTGTTTTTGGTGTGTGTGTGTTTTGGGTTTGTGTGTGTGTGTGTGTTGTGTTGTGTGTGTGTGTGTGTGTGTTTTTGGTGGGGGTTTTGGGGTTTTTGTTGGGTGTGTTGTGTGTGTGTGTTTTTTGGGGGTTTGTGGGGTGGTGTGTGTGTGTGTGTGTGTTGTGTTTTGGGTGTGTGTGTGTGTGTGTGTGTGTGTGTGGGTTTTGTGTGTGTGTGTGTGTGTGGTGTGGTGGGTGTTGTGTGTGTGTGTGTGTTGTGGTGTTTGTGTGGGTGAGTGTGTGTGTGTGTGTTTGTTTTTGTGTGTGGGGTGTGTGTGTGTGTGTGTGTGTGTGTGTGGTGTGTGGTGGTGTGTGTGTGTGTGGGTGTGTTGTGTTTGTGTGGTGTGGTGTTGTGTGTGTGTTTGTGTGTGTGTGTGTGTGTGTGTGTGTGTTGTGGTGTGTGGTGTTGTGGTGTTGTGTGGGTGTGTGTGTGTTTGTTGTGTTGGGGGTTTTTGTGTGTGTGTTTTGTGTGTGTGTTGTGTTGGTGTGTGTGTGTGTGTGTTGTGTTGTGGTGTGTGTGGTGGTGTGTGTGTGTGTGTGGGTGTGTGGTGTGTGTGTTTTAAGTGTGTGGGTGTGTGTGTGTTGTGTGTGTGTGTTGTGTGTGGTGTGTGTGTGTGTGTGTGGGGGTGTGTTTTTGTGTGTTGTGGTGGGTGTGTGGGTGGGGTGTTTGTGTTTTGTGTGGTTGTGGTGGTTGTGTGTGTGTGTGGGGTGTGTGTGTGTGTGTGTGGGTGTGGGTGGGGTGTTGTGTGTGTGTGTGGGTGTGTGGGGGTGTGTGGGGGGTTGTGTGTTTTGGTGGGTGTGGTGTGTGTGTGTTGTTGTGTGTGTGTGGGTGTGGGGTGTGTGTGTGTGTGTGTGTGTGTGTTTTTGTGTGTGTGTGTTGGTGTGTGGTGTGGGTTGTCTGTGCGCATGGTGGTGTTGTGTGTGGGGGTTGTGTGTGTGTGTGTGTGTGTGTGTGTGTGTGTGTGTTTGTGTTGTGTGTGGTGTGTGTGTGGGTGTGTTTTTGGTGTTTTGTGTGTGTTTGTGTGTGTGGGTGTGTGTGTGTGTGTGTGTGTGTGGGGGTGTGTGTTGGTGTGTGTGTGTTGTGTGTTTTTTGTGGCATGGTGTGTGTGTGTGTTTGTGTGTGTGGTGTGTTTTGTTGTTTGGGTGTGTGTGGGTGTGGTGGTGTTGTGTGGTTGTGTGTGTGTGTGTGTTGTGGTGTGTGTGTGTGGTGTGTGGTGTGTGTGTGTGTGTGTTGTGTGTTGCTGTGCTTTGTTGCTGTGTGTGTGTGTGTTTTGTGTGTGAAATCAGCCCATGACTTAATAAACTATTTAAAAAAACCCAAGGGGCTGAAGTTCTCGCTCATGGAACAGAGAGAGCTTCGCCCCCTGGAGGAAATATATTTAAAAAAATCTTCCAGACACTTTAAAACCTATACATAAAAATGAGGGGAAAAAAAAAAAGAAAAAAAAAAAAAAAAACTACCGGGGTTGTAAAAAAGGGTGATCATTGGGGAAAGTGGGGGGGGGGGGGGGGGGGGGGGGGGGGGGGGGGGGGGAAGAGAAGAAAAAAAAAAAAAAGGCAGAGTTTGACTTGACGGGCCCCTTTAAAAATACTCTGCTCACACTTTAAAGCGGGGGGGGAAGGGGGAAAGAGGAGAGAGAGAGGGGAAGGAAAGAAAAGGGAGAGAGAGAGGAAGAGGGGGGGGGGGGGGAAAAGGGAGAAAGGGGGGGGGGGGGGGGGGGGAGGAAGAGGCGGGGAGGGGAGTTTTTTTAAAACACTTATTTTCAAATCACCCATCCCCCCCCATACCCCGTCCCACCCCCCGCCCTCCCTAAACCCCCCACCCCCCTCCCCACCTTCCCCCACCCCCACCCCCCCCCCCCCCCCACCTAAGGTAAAAAAAAAAACAGCCCTTTCTTTTTCTCCTTCTTACCTTGTCGATCATCGCTTGCTTTTGCAAGTCAAGCAAAAGTTTTTCGGGGTGGGTTGTGGTGTGGGATGGGGGAGAAAGGGTTGAGGGGTAGGTGGCTGGGGGGGGGGGGGGGGGGAAGAGGCTTGAGTAGGGGTGGGGTGGTGGAGGGGGGAGAGGGAGGGGGAAAGGGAAGTGGGGGAGGGGGGGGGAGGGGGAGGGTGAGGGGGCGGGGGGGGGGGTGGCGAAAAAACAAAAAAAAAAAAAAAAAGTGGGGGAGGGTGGGGGGAAAAAACCAAAAAAACTTCCGGCCCTCCAGTCCCCCACAGCCCAAGCCCCTTCGAAAGGGCGATGTGAAAGGAAAAAAGAGCCGACCCCGTTTGAAAGCGCGACCCATAAAAACCGTTCGTCTCTAGCGCGACGAACCGTTATGTCGGGGGCCAAATGTACCCGAAATGGACCAGTTTTTTTTTTCTTTTTTCCCTCCCCCCTCCCCCCCCCCCCCCCCCCCCCCCCCCCCCCCCCCCCCCTTTTTTGGTTCCCCTTTTTTTTTCACCCCCCACCCCCCCCCTACCTACCCCCAACCCCTCCTCCCTCCCCCCCTCTTTTTTCCCTTTCCCTTTTCCCCCCTTCCCTCCTCCCCCCCCCTCCCTTCTTTTCTCTTCTCTCTCTCTTTTCCCCCGTTTTTCAGGTGGGATGGGACATGGAGAGAGAGAGGGGGAAAATGTGGGGGGTGGGTTGGGGGGGGGGGGGGCCCCTTAAGGGAGAGAGAGAGGAGGAGCCCAAGGGAAAAAAGGGGTGGGAAATGGGGGGGGGTGGGGAGGGGGAGAGGGGGGGCGCGTTTTAAATGGTAAGGCCTCGGGAGCGGTAATTGAATTCTGTCTGAAATGTGGTAAAATTTTTTGGCACAGTGGAAAAAATTGGTTTTTTTTTTTCTCTTCCTTCCTCCCGGAAAAGGAGCGCCAATGCAAAAACACTTTTTTGTGTTTGGGGTGTGTGGTGTGTGTGTGTGTGTGTGGATGTGTATGCACGCACGGGCGCGCGTCCGTGCTTTGCGTGTGTGGTGTGTGTGTGGGTGGGTGTGTGTTTGTGTGGTGTGTGTGTGTTTTTGGTGTGTCTGGGGTTTGTGATTTTGGGTGTGTGGTGTGGTGTTTGTGGGGTGTGTTGTGTGTGTGTGTGTGTGTGTGTCAAGTAAGCAAGCCCCTTAAAAGAGGTTGGTTGTAGATATAAAAAACCGTTCCTTTTTCTTCTTTGTGTTTGTGTGGTGTGGTGTGTGTGTGTGTGTGTATTTGAACACTTTGGAATTTCTCAACACTTTTGAGTTTTGCTTGTGTGAAAAAGTTTGAATTCTGATCGTCTTGAACTTGACGCGTTGTTTCAGATGAGTCATAAAACAATATAACGTCTTTTTTTCTTAAAAAAAAGGGCAAAGTCACACAACACACGCCCCCGAAATCACGGAAACCCACACCACACCAACACACACACCCCAACCCACAACAAAACCAACAAACACATATATGTATCTATCCACTGGCATCCCGGGAAATACCAAAGCAATATCATCCATTAGTTAAGTGCTTTTTAAATAAATAACGCTCGGCATTAATTTTTACATGGATGAAGTATGGCGCGATGAAAAAAAATTTCCCTTTTTGGAAGTCTGAACGCCCAAATATCGATGCAGAAAGTATAAAAAATTTTCCCAAAAAACCGGGTAAATATCAGACAAACAAAAACGAAAACGGACATTTTTTGTAAGGCGAAAAAAGGTAATGGGGGCCCGTTTCCTATGATAACAGTAATCTGTACATGCTAACTGGAAATTATCTTTCAAACAAAAATGAAAAAGTCCGGCGTCAGGGGGGGGGGGAGAGAGAGAGAGGAAAAGGGGGGAGGAGAGAGAGAGAGAAGGGGGGTTGGAGGGAAAAGAGAGAGTGTGTGTTTTTTTTTGTGTTTTTGGGTGTGTTGGGGTGGTGGTGTGTGTGTTGTTACTTTTTTTGGCGTTTTTGAAACACTGTCAAAAGTTACAACAACAACAACCACAGTTAATGAAAGAATCGAACCTTTGGGTTTTTAAAAGTTTAAAGTCATTGCTTTTTTGTTTTACAAAGGCACCCTTTCGGGAAATTCATCACAAAACAAAGAACAATTTTTAACGTCCTTTTGAAATGAAGGGCCTTTTCATTTACGCCCGGTCTGAAAAAAAAGGGGCCCTTCTTATACGTCAGTCTGAAACGGGGCCTTTTTTACGTCCGGTTGAAAGAAGGGCATTCATTATCGTCCGTCAAAAAGAAGGGTCTTTTCATTTAGCCAGTCTCAAATGGTCTTCATTTACGTCAGTTGTAACGAAGTATTTTCATTGTCGCCCGTCTGAAACGAAGAATCATTCATTGTACGTCCAGTCTGAAATGAGAGAATCATTCATTATACGTCCAGTCTGAAATGAAGGATCATTCATTATACGTCCAGTCTGAAACGAAGCGTCATTCATTATACGTCCAGTCTGAAACGAAGCATCATTCATTATACGTCCAGTCTGAAACGAAGGATCATTCATTATACGTCCAGTCTGAAACGAATCATCATTCATTATACGTCCAGTCTGAAACGAAGAATCATTCATAGTACGTCCAGTCTGAAACGAAGGGTCATTCATTATACGTCCAGTCTGAAACGAAGGGTCATTCATTATACGTCCAGTCTGAAACGAAGGATCATTCATTATACGTCCAGTCTGAAACGAAGGATCATTCATTATACGTCCAGTCTGAAACGAAGCCTCATTCATTATACGTCCAGTCTGAAACGAAGGATCATTCATTATACGTCCAGTCTGAAACGAAGCGTCATTCATTATGCGTCCACTCTGAAACGAAGCATCATTCATTATATACTGTTTCAAAAAAAGAAACGCAAAATGAAATTTTGCCACCTGGGGTGGACCATACAGTTGAGAACACGCCAAAAACCGGCCCTGATGTATGTCTTGAACGTCGACGTGCTAGTAAACATTGATTCAGGTTGTCACTATGTGCACGTGCGTGTTGTGGGCCAGGTGCGACAGTGCAAACATTGGGTTGTGCTTCTGTTGTTTCGCCTGCAAAGCATGCCCAACTCAGTGGTGAACACACACACACCATGGTCATAGTGCAGTATAAAAGCCGGGTCATTTTGGCAACCGGCAGGCACACCGTACCAAAAAAACAGCATGCCACGTTTGAGCCCAGCAGAGAGAGAAAACGCCCTGGGTCGTTTGCAAGTTGGTCAGAGTGCAACTGATGTGGCCCATGCTTTGAATGTCTCCCCCAGTACCATATGCCGACTTTGGACTCGCTTCCAGAGGACAGGGTCATCAGCTGATGCCCCGAGGTCAGGCCGACCTCATATCACAACGCCAGCCCAGGACCGCTTTATACGGCTCAGACATCTCCGCAATCGCTTCCTGCCGGCCTCGTCCACTGTCCAGGCATGCGCTGGTGTCCGTCGCATCTCCGACCAGACTGTCCAGAACAGGCTGCATGCTGCTGGGCTGAGGGCTTACAGGCCCCTACGTGGCAACGTAATGACGGGGCGCCATCGACAGACCAGACTGCAATGGGCTACGCAACACAGACACTGGACACTGAGGAACCATTGGCGACACGTCTGGTTCTCGGATGAGTCACAGTTTCTGTTGCAGCGCCATGACAGGAGGCGAAGGGTTTACCGCCGGGTTAATGAACGCAACCAGCAGAACTGCGTCGACGAGGCACCTCCGCATGGTGGCGGCAATGTCATGGTATGGGGGGGCCATCAGCAACACAGGCAGGAGCCAGCTGGTGCGCGTGGAAGGTCACCTGACAGCCCAGCAGTACGTCCAGGTCATTGTTCAGCCACACGTCCTGCCTCTAATGGCCACTCCCAGGGCCGTGTTCCAGCAGGACAACGCCAGGCCCCACACAGCACGCCTGACCACAGCCTTCTTTACCGCCAACAACATCAACACCCTGGCCTGGCCCTCTCTTTTCTCCGGATTTGAATCCTATTGAGCACGTTTGGGACGTTTTGGACAGACGCCTGGGAGTGAGGGCCAACGCCCCAGCGACTCCAAATGAACTGTTCCGGGCATTGCAGGCCGAGTGGGCGGCCATCCCACAGCAGACAATCAGGAACATTATTGCTTCATTGCCCCGCAGATGCCAGGCTACCATTGCAGCCAGAGGGGGTCACACCCGTTACTGACTTTGGAAGCGGCCTGGCGATTTCCCTGAGGGTCTGGGGCTGGTTCTTTACCACAGCATTACAGGGGAGACTTCTGTCCTACTGATGACCTGTTTTTGTCATTTTCACATTAAACGTGTTGTCACACTGAGCTTCAATAAATTGTGTTTCAAATCGGCAGCTTGGCATTTTGCGTTTCTTTTTTTGAACAGTATACGTCCAGTCTGAAACGAAGGGTCATCATTATAAGTCCAGTCTGAAACGAAGCATCATTCATTATACGTCCAGTCTGAAACGATGGGTCATTCATTATACGTCCAGTCTGAAACGAAGGGTCATTCATTATACGTCCAGTCTGAAACGATGGGTCATTCATTTATACGTCCAGTCTGAACGAACGGTCATTAATGCTTTAAAGTTTCGCTTTGTTTTGTTTTTGTCCTGCTACGTTTCTTGTTGTTGTTATTGTTGTTGTTCGCTAGTCTTTTTAAAAAAAATGTAACATATGAACATAAAGCCAATAATGAACGAGTGAGAACCAGACATTGCGACAGCGGTCTCTGTCTGTGCATGCTAGCATCCCTTACTACCTCATTCCCGAACCTTCAACATCTCCTCTTCCACCTTCGCCCTCCACTCCCCTTCTAAACCCTCCGTCCGCCTACCACACACAGATTACACACGCGCACGCAACACACGCGCGCACACACACATACACACGC
>CM031596.1:23424919-23434173 GCA_018398815.1 Conus ventricosus | reverse complement strand
GATCGTAACGCCCAGTATTGGAACAGTGTCTTGGCACGTGAAAAGAAAAGGTCGATTACACGACAACACTGAACAGTGATGGTAGTAGCAAACACAAAGAAGTAACAACAGAAAAAAAATGTATAGCTTTAGGGAGGGAGGGGGAGAGTGGGGTGGCGCTTCATACTAGTGTAAGCAGCTATGACAAAGAGAGAGAGAGGGAGAGAGCGCATGGAGTAATGACACTGCCTTTAGGTTAACGACTATGGATTAGCTAGCCCCATATACATCAGCATGTTGTTAAACCGTCATCTAACTGCGCAAATACTGTGTTGAGGTGCTTTGTAAAGTGATTTTGTTTTGTACAAACAAAGGTAAATACAGTGATTGTTTTCGTCAGTGGCTTTTTTTGTGCTGCCGTGCATGCCATTTGTAGTCAGTTTATACATCACTCCTAGCGATCACCAGATCCAGAGTACTGTATTAGAACTGGAACAAGAATCTGGAGACTCGCTCGTTTGCTATGTTTATGCCAGAAACCGGCAGAACAAGGTCTTCTTGTTTGTTTGTTCGTTTTTTTGTTTTGTTGGTTGTTTTTTTCTTTTTTGTACGTGGCGATTGGCTAATATGGAAACTGTTGTAATTGTGCATTAAAACGGATGATGTGCAACATGTCAGATATTTGTGATGTAGTTTTGGCGTATACTTACTTCACAGCAGACGCTAAAACGGGCGCAAACTTAAAATTCTGTTGAAACGGAAAATGTCTGTATTACCTGCTTTAATAAAAAGGAGCTGTATTAAATACTAGGCCATTTTCGTTTGTTGCTGTACGTTTTCTTGCGTCCTGTGGAATGTTTATACTCTTCAAAGTAGGTGCGTTTTGGTTTTGCGTGTTGTTTTTTCTGCATGTGTGTGTGTGTGTGTGTGTGTGTGTGAAACATGTTGACAGGCGGCTGGTATCATGAAGACAGCATTGAGGAAACATCAATCTACGGGGAAACACCTGGCGTTTTCTGGAAAACGAGAACGTCATGACCCTTGGATCTTGTTCTCACGGACTCGCCTTTGTGGTTAATTGCCTACCCGTGATTTGTTTCAGAACAAAGGGAGGGAATAGGGGTGAAGAAAAGAAGTCATCTGCACTCTTCAATGTATGGGCACTGTCCATGACGCTTGAAGGGTTAATTGCTGTTGAGTGTGCTTGTTGTTTGTGGTTCTTGTACTTACGTCATAAGATTATGTGTACTTATCTGAACAAGACATTGTTGCATGGCATGTAAAAAAAAATGTCCTCAAAAAGCTTTTTTT
This sequence comes from Conus ventricosus, assembly GCA_018398815.1. NCBI lineage: Eukaryota > Metazoa > Mollusca > Gastropoda > Neogastropoda > Conidae > Conus > Conus ventricosus. The sequence continues at coordinate 23,432,883 of CM031596.1, read as the reverse complement.
TTTTTTGTCTTTGTAGACCTTTTTTCATTTTTTTTTTTAATCAAATGTTTTTGCTGACTAGGTATGACAGAGATTAAAAAGAGGACTGCGGCTGTCAGTCCCCCGTGTAAATAATGTAGATGATCACTGTGGCATTTATTATTGTATCATACGTTGTTCTCGTTTGCATGTTGCCGTTGACATAATAGTCTTGTTGACTCTCTGTCTGTATTATCAGGCCCGTTCCGTGGTTGGTTCCAAAGCTTATTTTTGTAACTGCTACAGCATTGTTCATGAAGGGCACACAGGGCGTCTTGGTGATATGAACAATTTGTCTGTTTAGATGACCCTTGGAACAAGACTCTCCTCTCTCTCTCTCTCTCTCTCTCTCTCTCTCTCTTACTTTTTTAAATCGGATTTTATTTCTGTAAGTGGCATACTGCTTTCAGTTTGACATACTTATACTACTCGAAACAAAAAAGGGGGTTGGGGGTGTGGAAAAAACCAGTTTATTTCACCTACATACGCTGTGTCAAAATGCCATACCGGCATAGATTTAGCCTTCGGTAGATACGCAGTAAGTGAATTCTAATGGCAAACAGCGTGGCGTTGTTGGACGCATTCAGATACAAACTGTTCTTATTTCGAAGGAAAAGAACATCAAAGCGAAGACGGGATAGCCCAAGAAAGCGAATATTAATAGCTTTGATCATAAATACAGATCGCCGGGTCAGTGAGCTTTGGAATCGCACTTCCTTGACTATGCGTTTTCATACGAATACTTTCTGCTCCATGCCAGACTTTTTTTTCTTTTTATTCTTGTCACATACCCACATACCGTCCCCATATCAAAGTCGTGCCAGTTACGACCAACAGGGGAGGCGCCAATGAGCTAGTACCGCAGAAATCACGACGCAGAATTCTCGCGTAAAGCTTCGTTGTTTCCATAAACTTCCAAAAGTGTTGTCAGCCTGAAAGGAAATCTTAAATCCAAAGAAAAAAAAATGGAACGTTTTCTGATTGGTAGCAAGAGCCGTCGGGATTTTCATTCTCCTCTACTGTTGTAGCACAGACGAGCCGCAGTTTTTTTTTTTTTTTTTTTTTTTTTTTTTTTTTTTGGGGGGGGGGTTGTTTGTTTGGTTTTTTTTGTTTGTTTTTGTTTGTTTGTTTGTTTGTTTTTTTTTAATTGTTGTTTTTATGCTATGTTATGTCGAAAACTGTCATGACTAGATCTAGTTCTTGATTTTTCTTTCTTTTTTTAAATTTTATTTTATTTTTTTATTTTTTTTACTATGGTATGTAATGGTTGGCTGATGTGGAAACGTTCGTAATTTTTCATTGAAACGAAAGATGTGCGACATGTCAGATATTCATGACAAGAGTTTTGCGTATAGTTTTCACAACAGACGCTGAAACGCAGCGTGAACTAAAAAAAAAAACAAGTGAAGCTGAATGATGCTCGTCTGTCTTTTTGTTTCCTGCTTTAATAAAACAGAGATCTGTCCATCTCAGAGACAACAGTAGGAAGAACACGCAGGTTCCACTGCGCATTTACCATGTTCAGGTCAGTCGTGATGGGGGGGGGGGGGGGGGGGGGGGGGGGGGGGGGGGGGGGGGGGGGGGATTTACAGCCGGTTCTCAAAACAACAACTGCTTGCAGATGAAATCGAAGACTGCTCGGGCTTAATTCAAGCATGGCTTGGGGGGCTTTCCCCGTCCCATTCTTGGTTGCAAGACCCAGAGGCCGACAAACAGAAACGCTTTCTTCCGTAAGATATTAAACCAAAGAAGGAAATGCTAAATTAACGGATGCACCGTTACGGAACATGTGTAGAGTACATATGTCGTCTGCTGAAAAAGCTTCGGTTGTCGTAGAGTCAGTGTATTAGCAAATAGGAATAGATTTTTTTTTTTTTTTTTTTTTTTTGGTATACTGACCAATCAGAATACAGCTTGGTACAGATACGGAATGACTTTTAACATCCGCTACCAAATCACACGTTCAGTGAAGATTTCCGTTTTCTTGGCCATAATTCGACCGACCGTTAATAACGATTGCACAGAAAACTGACACATGAGGAAAGACACCGTCCACTTTCATTTCACTAGTGGGCTGGCTTAAAAACAAAGTTTTCTTCTGCCTTTAGTTTGCAAACATTCGATTCGCACATAATCAATACGCTGTATAGGCCTACTGTGATTTTCATGACCGGAAATCGATTTCTCCCACGTCATCGAAACAGTACTGTCCGCAAGTTCGCAAAAAGCCCAGTGAAACGTGCCTGCCACGATTGGCTATCCCCCCCCCCCCCCCCCCACCCCCCCCCCCACCCCCACCCCCCGGTCCAAATTTTCGTTTGAACCGTATTTTAAATATTTTTCTTTGAATAGTCGTATCAATTTTAAAGCCAAACCCCTGTTTTAGGGAAAGGATAAACGTCAAAATGCGATGATAAATTGTCATTGTTGTAACTTCAGTCGTTCCGTAGTCAAGATTATTAGCCATAGGAATAGATTATTTTGTTGGAAAGTTTCTCTTACAAAGGATAACCTTCATTTGTAGAGGCGTGTGTGTGTGTGTGTGTGTGTGTGTGTGTGTGTGTGTGTGTGTGTGTGCGTTCGTCTTTGTGTGTGTGTGTGTGACATCCGAATTTTACGTGACTACTCGATTTGATTTTGTCTTCCTTGATATGTTGACCGGTCGATTTCTTTTGGTTTCACATTTCATTTCATTTTATTTGTTTTTTGTTTTACTTTATTTTGATTTATTTTTGAAGAGGGGCGGGGGCTGGATCTGTCTTACGATGAGAAAAGGATATCCTCATTTTGGGCCCTAGAACAAGGAACTGGCTGATTTTGTAATATTTGCATAATGACCAAGATGGTTGCTGTTGATTTTTTTGTTGTCTCTAAAGTCTCAGTCTATTCTGTTTTTGCTGAAACTGGGAATTCGACTTGCATTCTCCCTCCTTTCTTACCCTCTGTGTGTGGTGTGTGTGTGTGTGTGTGTGTGTGTGTGTGTGTACAATTGGATCACGACGTGTATTTGGATCAACACATCAAACGCGTCTTTCTACAGTAATATTTAGCGCTGGTTCGTTGCAAACATCAAAAGATGAAGATGGTAGATGTCATTAGCTGTCATTTTTTTTCTTTTCTATCTAGCTATCTATCTATCCATCTATGTGTGTCTGTCTGTCTATCTATCTGACTGTTTAAAAGCATAGCGCCTTTGATTTAAATTGAAGGAAAAAAATGTGTACCTTCAAGATTACATATATATGTACGTGTGTGTGTGTGTGTGTGTGTGTGTGTGTGTGTGTGTGTGTGTGTGTAATTAGCCATTCTGTTCCACTCCCTACCAAAGTTGTTTTTCGATTGCACAAGGTGTGCGCGCGCGTGCACACACACATACACACACACACACACACACTCTCTGGAAAGGATGCCTTAAAGATGTTTGACAGAAAGGGGCGCTTAACTGCGCTTTCACTTCCACAGGCTATCGTTATCACGTAAAATTTCTCCACTGTTTTTTTTTTTTTTTTAATAATTCTGGCAGATGTATCTTACTCAATTTGAATCCAGTTTAACTCGTCATACTGAAACTTGAGGGTGAAACTTGTTTTCGACCTATACCAGCGCAGATTTTGACACATTGTGTACAAGTTGTCCATATGCCAAAGAAAGATTGTGCATAACCAAGATAATGCAAAATCAATCAATCAATGCATGTTTGTCATTTCGCGAGCTGAAAATGAAAAAAAAAAAAAAGAAAATATACTCGTTAGAAAACACGGATTGTGTGCCGTCAACTAAGGGACCTAACTAAGACTCTTTGGCTAGCGAAGTCAACGTGGATTAGTGCCCCTGCTCTATTGGACTTCCGCTTGGGAAAGCAGGGTTTTTTGTGTGTTTTTTTGTTGTTGTTGTTGTTGTTTTCAGGGAGGAAAGAGGAGCGGAGACGCACTCATTATTTATTATAAGATTTTCTTGTGAAAAAAAAATTGCTCTCTGTCTCTCTCTCTCTCTTTCTCTGTCTCTCTCAGAGAAGTCTGCACAGCTATCAGGACTAACCAGGAGAATCTTTATTAGAAAACCGTGTCAAGAGACGGTGGTGAAAAAGATGAGAAAACTAAAATGTTGATTTAAAAGAAGAAATTGAGAAGCAAAGTAGTGAGACCAAAATCATTTGTCATTAGAATTTGTGCCCGTCTCTCTCTCTCTCTCTCTCTCTCTCTCTCTCTCTCTCTCTCTCTCTTTTGCCAGTCACGTGTCACAAGCTCAGTTGTAAATATTTTTTTTTTTAATTATAAATATGCAAATGCTTCTTGTAACCCGTTTCTGAGTCTGTTTCCGCGTGTGTGTGCGCGCGCGCGTGTGCGTGTGTGCGCAATCAAACTAATGAACTCAGGATGCGTTTGAGACCCCCCCCCCCCTCCTCTCTCTCTCTCTCTCTCTCTCTCTCTCTCTCTCTCTCTCTCTCATCAGTGCATTTCACAAAGACACACAGCATTCTGAAGAGTATTAATCAAAACTGAAAATGTTCGACTGTATTCTCGCTTATTTACAAGAAAACATGTTAAAAGTACATGGATTCCAGGCACAACACAAAAAAGTAACCGACATGACACGGACTCGTGAGACTCGCATTCTCTTGATCTTTGTGAACATGGATCAGTGCAATGAATAATTAGCTATACAGGAACAATTATATGCAAACTTGGCGTGATCAGCAATTATGCATAGCCCAAAGATAATCATAAACATTGAAGACTTTTTTTTCTTTTCTTTGAAACATAAATCAAACAATTGCATTTTGAAGAACGGTGGCGAGCGACTCGATGATTATAATAGTATTACGATAGTGATTGATTGATTGATTTAGTCTGTCGGTGACATGTACTTGGTATGTACGTGTGTGTGTGCGTGTGTGTGTGTGTGTGTGTGTTGTGTGTGCGCGCGCAAGGACGTGCATGTATGTTTCCGTGCGTAGGAAGAAATGTAAATTCATACGTGTGTATGTGCATGATTTGCTTTTTTTTCTTACTGGCTGAATGACTGCGCTGAAGTCTTAATTTTTTGGAGAAAAAAAAATAAAGAGCGAACAAACAACACAAACACAAACAAAAAAAGGGCAATGAGACCTCTCACAACAAGTTATAATCTGCCATGGCACTGTAGTTTAAACAAAGATATACATGAAGAAAAAAGAAACGGAGCATGATGATGATGATAAACAGGCAGTTAGCCACTCGGTAAAGAATAAGTTAGTATCGAGTTAATTACCTCATCAATGTCAATTCCATATTCTGATTAAGAATGACATCAAGACACCGTGCTGAACCTCGGACAATTCGTGTATGCACGCACGCACGCACGCACGCACGTACACACGCACACACATTCACACACACGCGCGCGCGCGCACGCATGCACGCGCGCACAAACACACACACACACACACACACAACACACACACACACACACACACACACACACACATACGTACACACCTACACACATACCATAAAACAATAAAACACGCGCACAAATTTACATATGTATACTATTTCGCGAAATGCGCACATACAAACGCGATGAATTGCATATCTCGCTTCACGCATCTTAAGTCAAATGATCAGTAATCCAGTTACATATTGTAATACAAATGCACACTGGTCTGAATATGCATAAGCTTTGTTTCTCTCTCTCTTTCTCCCTCTCTCTCTCTCTCTCTTTCACACACACACACATACACACACACACACACACACACACACACACACACACACACACACACCATAATAATGAGCATAACTATGATGTAATGATTCAAATGTTACACAGTTCTAAACCGAAATCTTAGACAACACAAAAAGCAAATGTTCTCTTACAAAAAGAACGTTATAAACATGTGATCATTCGCATCCAACTTCAACTTTCTCAACCCTTTTACACACACACACACACACACACACCACACACACACACACACACACACACACTTCTCTCTCTCTCTCTCTCTCTCTCTCTCTCTCTCTCTCTCTCACACACACACACACACACACACACACACACGTCAAAGGAATGAAAGGAAGACGATGAAATCAAACAGAATAAGTTGGTCTTAAAACGTCAATGTGAGGCAGGTGGTCTTTTTTTTCCTCTTCTTTTTCTTTTTTTTAAAGTCATCCCACTAGTCAGCAACAAAGCGGTAACACCGACGAATTAAAGTCATCCCACTAGTCAGCAACAAAGCGGTAACACCGACGAATTAAAGTCATCCCACTAGTCAGCAACAAAGCGGTAACACCGACGAATTAAAGTCATCCCACTAGTCAGCAACAAAGCGGTAACACCGACGAATTAAAGTCATCCCACTAGTCAGCAACAAAGCGGTAACACCGACGAATTAAAGTCATCCCACTAGTCAGCAACAAAGCGGTAACACCGACGAATTAAAGTCATCCCACTAGTCAGCAACAAAGCGGTAACACCGACGAATTAAAGTCATCCCACTAGTTAGCAGCAAAGCGGTAACACCGACGAATTAAAGTCATCCCACTAGTCAGCAACAAAGCGGTAACACCGACGAATTAAAATAACAACAAACAAACAAGCAAAATGATTGTGAGATTGTTGATGAACGACCTATCGAGAAGCAAGCAATGAACCGGCGTGTTGCTTACACACAATTAAGAAGCAGACTGGCGCACGGCTACGACACGACACTGTCCAGACTGACCAGCAGTCCAATGGTCATTGGAAATGCGAAGCGGACGCTCATGAGTTCGAATCGCACGTGCAGTCGGATTTTCACGGCTGGAAAAGCCCGGTCAGTCCACCCAGCGATGAAAAGCCCGGTCAGTCCACCCAGCGATGAAAAGGCCCGGTCAGTCCACCCAGCAATCAACGGGTACTTTGATTCAGTTCAGGGAAAAGTTAGGGTGGGCGCAAGGAAAGGGATGGGTTCCGCCTTCCATGATGCTGTACCGCGAACTTCTTGTAGTTCGCTAGCGCGCTGTTCCTATGCCTGTTACGCCGTGGGATTTGAACCCCCTATCCCCCCCCCCCCCCTCCCCCCCAGTAACTCCACACCACAACGCCTATGGCTGCCTTCTCTCTACAGCTGGCACGGAGCATGGGATCAACACTTTCAGTACAAAATTACGTTGTCTGAAAGAAGAAGAAGAAAAAAAAATATTTATATATATAGTATCGGTATAATAATTCAATTGACATCAACATCACTGAGAAAAAAAAGAAAAGAAAAGTCTTAGCCAATACCCAATGATAGCATTAATTTATCAGCATTCTCAATCAAGTCTTTGTGTGTGTGTGTGTGTGTGTGTGTGTGTGTAAATCAAAATCAGTATTTTCTCGGCAAGTACAACCATTACCGTAATCACACTTGGCAGAAAGATGCACGTTGTTAAAACCTTTCCAGTAATCCCGTGAACGAAGATGTCACCGAATCAAAGCAGCCGTAAATTTGCAATAAACATTTTCGGCAATAAAATCAATATTACAAACTGTCATTTTCTTAGAAATTATGCTTTACAATCACTGCTCTTTACATGATAAATAACACATAATAAACTGTATTATATGCCAAAAACAAAACCTGTAACAAATATTAACATTTTGTCAAGATCAGACCATTTCATGCCATTGCTATCAAGCAGAGGTGGAGAGATGATTCATGTATTACTAAATATAGAACTTAGACAGACCACACACATAAACAATAAAGTCTCACGAGCATTACGCCAGGATATTACATCACGCTGATGATGCACGTTTTGAATACGTACGCGACAGAGCAAAAAAAAAAAAACCAGAAAAGATGGGGGCGGGAGAGAGAGAGAGAGGGGGGGGGGGGGGGGGGGGGGGGGGGGGGGGGGGGGGGGGGGGGGGGGGGGGGGTGGGGGGGGTCGAGACTAAACTAATACCCATCTGTTTTCGGCGGGAGGGGCACATGT
>CM031596.1:23412419-23422419 GCA_018398815.1 Conus ventricosus | reverse complement strand
ACATATATACAACACGCATACAAGTTTCCTCTTAACTTTCCCCTCCCTTTCCCCCCTTCTTCCCCACCCCCTTTTTACATACAGAGACACGCGCGTGCATGGGCGAGTGCGCGCTCGCGCACGCGCGAACACACACACAAACTGGGCAGGCAAAGAAAAAGAGGTTGAAGAGAGACAGAAACAGAGAGACGGAGACAGAGACAGAGAGAGGAGAGAGAGGAGAGAGAGAGAGAGAGAGAGGTTCTTGGAATATTTTTGAACTAAAAAATAAGCAGTCCAGCCCCTTTGGATGACATGTTGAAAACGGCCGTCACAATACTTAAAAACAAACAAACAAACAAACCATCACATACCGCGCATTCTCTCAGCTCCTGTCTCCGGTTAAGTGTTGTGCCATGGAACTACTCTATGTACAACTTCCATTAATGTTAAGGATACAAATAACTATGTGCAATAATAATTATCGCCATTGTTTTGGGGCTCACGGTCTGTCCGGCAGTCCCTCACGAAGGAATAAAACACCAACCCTCTGACTGACACGCAAAGCACGTGCATCCAGTATGCCTGCCTGCTCCTGCTGGCTGCCACTCACGCACTGTTCAGGGAATCAAAGAGTAGGAGGCTACCACGTCAAACAGGAGTGAATGCACACAACAGAATCATAGAAGCCCATGATGCGAGCTTGGTTGGTATTCAGGACAGGTTCAATAGAATCCTCGTAATGATGCTGTGTCAACAATGTCTTGGAAGAGTTCTGTTCTGGATCCAGGCTCCTTTCGGACGTTCTGGAAGCTGTTCACACACACACACCACACACCACACACACACACACACACACACCACACACACAGAAAGATGGCATCACGTAGCACCACGGTGAGGAAGGTGGGCCCAGTGGTGGCTGGTTAGGACGAGGGGGAGGCCAGGAGTATTGTGGGAGGATTACCAACCATCTCGCCGTTCCACATCCCGGAGTTCAACCATGTCCAGAAACTCGTTGCATGAAGCCGGAGCTTCAGTTTTACTCCACTTTCTTTTTTTTTCTTTTTTCTTTTTTGGTATCACGATCCGTTGTCTCCCAGAGAACTGAGAGAGAGAGAAGAGAGAGAGAGAGAGATGGAGAGAAGAGAGGAGAGAGAGAGAGAGAGAGAGAGAGAGAGATGGGAGGGAGGCGAGGGAGGAGAGTGCGCATTTCGCTCCCACATTTACCTACACGCACAATGATAACAATAATGAGAGTTGTAATAAAAGGGTGACACACATGACGATGATGACGACAAAGGGACGTTCTCTTCTGGTTTCTTCTCAAAATGTAAGGAAACGACAGCTCTATGTCCTCATCCACATTAAGTGCCCATGCCGACTCTTTCTTTTCTTTTCTTTTCTCCTTCCTCGCAGACCCCCCCCCCCCCCCCTCCCCCCCCCCCCCCCACCCCCCCCCCCCTCCCCCCCCCGTGCTCCACCGTCTCCATATCTCCTCCTTTCTCTTACTCCCTCCCCACACCTGCCCCTCCACGCTCACCCACCCCACCCCCACCCACACCTTCTAGCCCCCCTCCCCTCCTTCCTCTCTCTCTCTCCCTTCCTTTTTTCAACAACATCCCTTTCTCATCCCTACCCTCTCTCTCTCTTTTTCACCCTGTTCGTTTTCAGACCGTGTCTGCATTGTAGACCGAAGTAAACACTGCCATTATCCACTATCATCTATGATCCCAGTGGGCAAAAATGACGATTTATCTTATCACTGCACCCATAGATAGGGTGGTTGGCCGTGCACTGACAATCCTTGCTCCTCCTCCCCCCTCCCTCTCTGTCTTTCCCTCTCTCTCTCTCTCTCTCTCTCTCTCTCTCTCTCTCTCTCTTCTCTTTTCTCTTTCTCTCTCTCTCTTCCCCATCACCCACCCACCAATACTCACACCCCCATCCCCCAACACACATCGCAGCTCGGAGGGAATGGTTCGCGAAGTAAACATGTTGGAGGGACCATTTGAAACATTCTGGCCAGAAATGCGCAGTTAGTTATTCACGGGGTGAAACACGGGTTCCCAGTCTTGTGGAGCCATGGAAGCTGAAACTGTAGACCTCTCCCAGGGAACGGGGCGAACATTCCAGCCTGGTTTTTTGGCCCCCAGTGTGACGACACTGGAGCACAGAACCTAACGTCTGAGCGGAGAGAAAACAGAGAAGATGATGCATGTCTGATAATACCCAACACGCAATTCTTCGGACAGGAAAAAAAAAACAAAACAACCAATTTGATTTTAAAGTGATGTTTTGTTTAAAAAACAAAAACAAAGAAAAACGATAGGCATGGACAGAAGGGAAATGGATTTTCTCGTAAGACATGACGAAAACAATTAGATAAGAGTAAGAGATGATCCGCTCCTTGCTTTGTGAGGGTCTACCACTTTGTTGTTATTGGTTGCTTGCTTGCTTGCTTGGCTGGCTGGCTGGCTGGCTAGTTGGTTGGTTGCTTGGTTGGTTGAGGTTTTTTTTTCTAGCTACAAAACTGACCTTGACTGTCCCCTAACAGACTGATTTTAACATGAAGATTCGTTGCATCAGCTTTTGGATTCAAAGGTTTCGCGTCTCAAGACGGTGGATATGGAACTGATCTTGCGTTAAAAGCCTTTTTTACAGTCTTCGTCACGTGCAATACAAATTCGCCACGCCACAGGTGGCGCTGAGAGCTGGGACAGTGCTCCTGTCTGTCCCTGTCCCAGCAAGTACTTGCAGAACCGGATATACCAACTCCGGATGCAAGAAACACTACCCCTCTCCCAAAACCACACAGGTGATCAGTAATACAAGATGAATGTGACTTAGCAGAGAGACTGTGAAAAAGATTTTTTTTTTTCATCGAAATCCTCCCTTACCTCACCCTCCAACCCCAAGCTTAGTAACTTGTGACGTCTAGACAAACGTAGGCCATGCATGACTCAGGCGGGTTACCCACAGACAAACGCTCTAAAGATGTATTTCTGCGGCTATACCAATCCACGACAGAAAGTAACCTGCTGCTTCAACATCACTTTTTCCCTGTAGCTTTTAAAACACAGCCAGAGGATGCAGGACTGCAGATGCAGCTTTGGAGCAGCCGTCAAGACCTCAAGAAGACTGTTAGTTGGTTTCATCGTGGCGACAGGATTTGAAGATCTGTCGCAACCCCCCCCCCCCCCCCCCAACCCTCCCCCCCCCCCCCCCCAAAAAAAAAAAAAAATCAACCGCAGAAGAAGAAGAAGAAACCACAGTACTGGACAATGATTTCCTTTTAGTCAGTGCAACTCTACGGTGATGCGTCAAGGTCAGTCGTTATAACACTGTTCGGTACACTAGTTTGTACAGAGAAGACTAGGAAAGTCCCCATCCCCCACCTCCCCCCCACTATCCTCCCTCCTTACAAATGCACCCCCCCCCCCCCAACAGCAAAAGAGGGTCGACTGGTTCTCAGTACCACTACGAGTAAGACCGATCACTATATCATATATCGTCAAGAGGCAACTAAACAACGAAGGAAAGCAAGCACAGACAAGCAATGCTTGCGTCGTTAGAATGACTCGGCAAAAACTTTTTTTTCAAAAAAAAAGGAAAAGGAAAAAAAGACGTGAGCCAAGGAGAGAAGATGAGGCAGGTGGTGGTGTCAGAGGTGGGGGTGCAGGGCAACGCGGGGAGGGGGGGGGGGGCAGAAGGCGGGGGACAAGATGGAGAGGGAAGTATGGGAAGAAGTAGAAAGCACTGAAGACTCTATTTAACATGAAACCCTTCATTCACGGTATACTGGATGCGTTGAATTCCGTCATTGTGGACAAACCCCATGGACAGGGCCTGGCTTGAAAGGACGTTCATCCCCTGGGCAAGGCCTATTCATAGCTCCCGGCCTTGCTCGTGACGGTCCACCTATGCCGTGACAAATACAGACATCACCACCTGTGGCTCCCCTGCACCAAAAGGGGAGAGAATCGCACACACACAGTTCAATGGCTACTTCCAAAAGAAAGCCAGAGAAGTATACAGTACAGGGAAGAAAAATAAATAAATAAAAAGAATGAAAAATGTCATAAAACAGTGCAGTGAGTCGCCAGAAACTGGCTGTTATTTATATCATATTACGAATATGTGTGTGTGTGTGTGTGTGTACCATGGCTCGTTCCATGCTTAGTATGTATTGTCAGCGAATGAACGTTTTTTTTCTTCTTCTTGTTTTTTTTTGTTCTTTTGGAGACCAAGTTCTAACCGGTGCCGCCTTTTGTTCTTAAACCAAACGTTGAACATGGACCGCACACGCCCCACAACCCGCTCAGAGCCAAATCCCAGGTGGGTCATCTGTCCAACCCGCTCAGAGCCAAATCCCCTGGTGGGTCATCTGTCCAATTCCGTTTTCTCATCGTCCATCTATCCTGATGGTCTTTCAGTCATCACCGACGTCTCCTCTGGTCTAACACACTGAAGCTCCGGTTCTGGTAGTGGTGACTCGTCTGCACCCCCCCCCCCCCCCCCCCCCCGGACTCTGCTGCGCACCCAATCAGTACAATGTGGCCACAGGGAAGTCTGCATGGCTCCGTGCTGTCCCTGGCTGATTCTGAAAGATGCACCGTTCTTCTTCTATGCCACAATGAGGGGCACATGCTCCACTGAGGGATGTTATCATGTGCCCCTCCTTCTCTCTATACCACACGACGAGGCATGTTGTTTTGTTGGCTGAATCCACGCTGTGCCCCTCCTTCCCTCTATACCACACTACAGGGCACGTTGTGTCATTGCTCGATTCCCCGCTGTGCCCCTCCTTCCCTCTATTACCACACTACAGGGCACGTTGTGTCATTGCTCGATTCCCCGCTGTGCCCCTCCTTCCCTCTATACCACACTACAGGGCACGTTGTTTCATTGCTCGATTCCCCGCTGTGTCCCTCCTTCCCTCTATACCACACTACAGGGCACGTTGTTTCATTGCTCGATTCCCCGCTGTGCCCCTCCTTCCCCCTCCCTCTAACACACTACAGGGCACGTTGTGTCATTGCTCGATTCCCCGCTGTGCCCCTCCTTCCCTCTATACCACACTACAGGGCACGTTGTTTCATTGCTCGATTCCCCGCTGTGCCCCTCCTTCCCTCTATACACACTACAGGGCACGTTGTGTCATTGCTCGATTCCCCGCTGTGCCCCTCCTTCCCTCTATACCACACTACAGGGCACGTTGTGTCATTGCTCGATTCCACGCTGTGCCCCTCCTTCCCCCTATACCACACTACAGGGCACGTTGTTTCATTGCTCGATTCCATGCTGTGCCCCTCCTTCCCCCTCCCTCTACCACACTACAGGGCACGTTGTTTCATTGCTCGATTCCCCGCTGTGCCCCTCCTTCCCTCTATACCACACTACAGGGCACGTTGTGTCATTGCTCAATTCCACGCTGTGCCCCTCCTTCCCTCTGTACCCCATCATGGGGAACGGTGTCTCACTGGCCGTCTTCGTACTGTGCCCCTTCTTCCTTCTGCATGCACCGCATTACTGGGCACACTGATCGATCGCATACACTGCGCCTCTCCTTCCCTGCACACCACATTACTGAGAACCCAGTTTGATTGGTTGATTCCGTACTGTGCCATTTTCCCCCTCTATATATCAAATCGAGGAAGTCAAAGTCTGGCTGATTTCATACGGTGCCCCTCTTTCCATCTCTACCACTGGGTGGGAAATGTGTCACTGGTTGTAGCCCTTCCCTGTCATCGACACCAAGCTGGCCGGCACATTGCTTCCTTGGCTTATCCTACACTGTGCCCCCTCCTTTCCTTTATACCACATCATCGGGCACATTGTTTTATTGGCTGGCTTCCACTGTTGTCCTCTTCTTCCATTTATAACCTATCATGGGAAACGTTATGTTCTTGGTTGATTCTATGGTGTACTCCTCCTTTCTCCTCACTCTGCCACCTTCTGAGCGCAGGTTTGCAGCCCCCTCTTTTTTTTTTAGCACATTCTCAGGCAGAGAAGTAGTCACGATCCACATGAAGCAACACTCTGGGGGACACAGTTACCACCACCCTCATCATACCACATTATGTAACACACAGTAACAGTCCATCTTATACCATATTTGTGGCACACTTAAGTCAATATTAAACCACACCCTTGGGCACGCAACCAGAGTCCGCATCATGCCACATTCTGGGGTGTACAGTTAAGTCCACATTACCACCACATTTTGTGGCACATTTACTGTCCACATTATCCTTCTGGGGCACAGTGGCAGTCCACATTACCACCACATTTTGTGGCACATTTACAGTCCACATTATCCTTCTGGGGCACAGTGGCAGTCCACATTACCACATTTTGTGGCACATTTACAGTCCACAATATCCTTCTGGGGCACATTGACAGTCCACATTACCACCACATTTTGTGGCACATTTGCAGTCCACATTATCCTTCTGGGGCACAGTGACAGTCCACATCATTCCACATTCTGGGGAGTACAGCTAAGTCCACATTACCACCACATTTTGTGGCACATTTACAATCCACATTATCCTTCTGGGGCACAGTGACAGTCCATATCATTCCACATTCTGGAGCCCAATCACAGTCCATACCGTACCACACACTCTGGCACACAGTGACACGCCACATTACACCACATTCTCGAGCAGACTGGCAGCCACGTTTTTAACCACATTCTGCAAACAGGTTACAATCCACATCATACCTTATGCTGCAACAGCGCGGCAGTCCACAATGTACCACATTCTGAGGCAGAATGCCAGCCCTCGTAATGTCACAGTCTTAGAGCACAGCGCCAGTCCGCGTAATACCACATTCTCCGGCAATGTGGCAGTTCACATCATACCCTACTCTGGGTCAGCATGGAGTCCCGTCGTACCACATTCTGGGGCACAGCCACAACCCACATTATACCACAATCTACCACATTCTGGGGCACAGCCACAACCCACATTAGACCACATTCTGGGGCACTGCTGCAGCCCACGTTATACCGGATTCCCAGGGAACAGTTACAGTTCACGTGATACCACATTCTGCGGCAGCGAGACGTCACCATCGCACCACATTGCTGGGCACAGCCACATCCCACATTATACCACATGCTGGGTCAGCGTGGAGTCCTCATCGTACCACATTCTGGGGCACAGCCACAGTCCACATCATACCACATTCTGGGGCCTAGCCACAGTCCACATTACACCACATTCTGGGGCAGCGTGGCAGTTCACATTATACCACATCCTGGGGCAGGGTGGCAGTCCACATCATATCACATTCTGGGGCCTAGCCACAGTCCACATAATACCACATTCTGGGGCTGGGTGGCAGTCCACATTACACCACATTCTGGAGCAGGGTGGCAGTCCACATTACAACACATTCTGGGGCAGGGTGGCGGTCCACATTATACCACATTCTGGGGCAGGGTGGCTGTCCACATTATACCACATCCTGGGCAGGGTGGCAGTCCACATTATACCACATTCTGGGGCAGGGTGGCGGTCCACATTATACCACATTCTGGGGCAGGGTGGCGGTCCACATTATACCACATTCTGGGGCAGGGTGGCGGTCCACATTATACCACATTCTGGGGCAGGGTGGCGGTCCACATTATACCACATTCTGGGGCAGGGTGGCGGTCCACATTATACCACATTCTGGGGCAGGGTGGCGGTCCACATTATACCACATTCTGGGGCAGGGTGGCGGTCAGGGGCTGCAGCTGCTCCGCGCACTCCGCCTGCAGGAACTTCACCACGTCATGGCGCCCAGAGTTGCGCAGCGCGCGCAGCAGCGCCGCCACCGTGGCGCCCTCTAGGCGACTCCAGTCTTGCAGGACGTGCCGGTAGAGGGCGCCCGGGTCCCGCTGGCTGCCACCACGTGACTCGAAGCTGGCGATTTTACCGCTGTTGTAACCTGTTGGCAAAGAAGCAAGCAGATCGTTAGTGTTCGATCACCACTACGGTAACAGCAGCACGTCTTTTGTTTTTTTTTTTTAATGACCTGTTTATTAACGTTTCCATTTAACAAAGCTTCGTTATCCAACGTTTTAACTTAAAAAGGCTTCGTTATACAACGTTTTAACTTAATAAGGCTTCGCTATACAACGTTGTAACTTAACAAGGCTTCGCTATGCACCGTTTTAACTTAATAAGGTTTCTTGAGAAAGAAGTGAGGCAGGGAACAGTAAACAAGTAGGGTAACATTTGCTCCCATAAGAAAACCTAACACAGAGTAACTTTTATTCAAGACTGGCACAGCCTTTTAAACTTGAATAAAGTCCGAAAATACAACGACGAACGATCTAATAGTGGGGGAAAAAAACAAGCGCAGGCCAGCAACTCAACTGTCTCTCATGCAGCTGGTGAAGAGCTTTCAAATCGATAATATATTTTCTTAATATTATGTTCCCAGTTGCTCCATCTTCAACCTCCCCCCCCCCCCCCACCCCCCTAAGTCCAAATATTTGCCAAGTCATTACTATGAAGACAGTTGAGTTGTTGGCCTGCGCTTGTTTTTCCCCCACTATTAGATTGTTCGTCTTTGTATTTGTCGGATTTTATTCAAGTTTAAAAGGCTGTGCCAGTCTTGAATAAAAGTTACTCTGTGTTAGGTTTTCTTATAGGAGCAAACTTTACCCTACTTGTTTACTGGTTTTTAATAAGGCTTCGTTATACAGAGTACGACACCGAAAAGGTCCGAAACATTCGCTCGATCTATTCTGGTCGGAAAATGTCAACAGATGCGGATGACTTCCTTATTAACTGATTGAAACGGAACGATTTTCTTAAAAAGAACATTTCTTCTTCCGCCGAACAAAAGAGGCAAACGAACCACAGGACACCACACCACGCGTTTCGACCTCTTTGGTTTTGTTCAGTCAGGGCACAAACACCATTCAAGACAATGAAAAACGAAGAACGAAGAGCCACGTATCTCCCTCACACTGGGCGCACAATGGACGTGGAACGATGTCTTTGTTAACCATATATAAGAACCAATACAAGCACATAATCTTGCTCGGACATTCTGACGATTGGGAGTGAATCTGGAATATTCCTTTCATTAATACACACACTTAGGCGAATATCACACGACTCTACCTCCCAGGGAAACACCCGTCTTTAAAAAAAAGCAACACAACTCAAGACCCGTCGGTGTTTTGGTCAGTCAGACAGCGGATAGAAATAAGAGGAAAACGCTGTTTTAAGCATATTTCGACTAGTTATACCATTTCGTGCTACCCGTGGGACACTGCCCTCGTTCACAGGAATTCATATGCCCGCTGCGCTCTCTGATTCGCTGACTTCTGTCAAATTTCTTGTGATTGGTAGCTGAAGTCGTCGGCGTTCAACTTGCAGTTTTTCTGCTTCTTTTTGCTTTTTTTCCCCCCCTCTACCAATCGCATCTTTATAAAGATGTGAAACAACTCTGTTGTTTACTACCAATCGTTAGCAAGTCTACATACAGAATTGGGCGATCGCGTTGCGCAACACGTACAAATGTATGAATAAATGAAACAGAGATGATGGGTAGGTAGGGGGAGAAGGGGGGGGGGGGGGGGTCGGGGAGGATTTTTAAGCAAACGAGTCTCTGATTCAACTTCTTTGTCGTTGTTGGTAGTTTTTTTCTTTCTTTTCTTTTTTTAGTTTTTTTTTATTATAATTTTGCCCACACATTGTAAGTAGTAACGTCCTCTTGATTGGTAGTCAATCTGTGCGTCATACACACTCCCCCCACCCCCACCCCCTCCCGTTCCGCCCACACACACACCCTAACTTCTTGGCCAAAAGATCGGAGGAGGTCACGCAGCATTCGTGAACTTTTGCCTCACCGCCACGTTGACCTTTTGGCCCAAGAGAGCAATTCAGGCTTTCCCACTGTCCAAGGCGATTCCGAGGTGTACTTTTAAACAGTAGCCGTAGCCGTGGGGCCGAGTGTGGAATGTTAATGATGGATAGGAGATTGAATTCATTACAGCCGGACGTTCTTT
>CM031596.1:23402419-23407419 GCA_018398815.1 Conus ventricosus | reverse complement strand
TTCTCTCTCTCTCTCTCTCTCTCTCTCTCTCTCTCTCTCTCTCTCTCTCACACACACACACACACACACACACACACACACACACACATGTACACACACACACTTGCACGCACGTAGTGGAGCACGCACGTACGCATGTATGCACGCACGTGCACACACACACACACACACACACACACACACACACACACACACACACACCACACACACACACACACACACACACCACACACACACATACACACACGCCACACACACACACACTATACACACACGCCACACACACACACACACACACACACACACACACACACACACCACACACACACACACACTCACACACACACCATAGCGCGCTGTTGCTCACCTATCCAATATCAATGTTATTTTAAGCAAAAAGACGTCAACAACAACACACACAAAAACTGCCCAGTTTCGTTCCATATACACGTATCGTCACATCAAACAACGCCGCACGCACGTACGCATGTATGCACGCACGTGCACACACACACACACACACACACACACACACACACACACACACACACACACACACACCTCACACTGCACACAGACACACACCACACACACACACACACACACACACACATTCACACACACCACACACACGCGCGCGCGCGCGCGCGCGTGCAACTGCGCGCTGTTTCCCACCTATTCGATATCAATTTTATTTTAAGCGAAAAGACGTCAACAACAAAAAGAACACTTGCCCAGTTTCGTTCCAATATACACGTTATCGCCCATCAAACAACGCCGTTTTGACAAACAGCCACAAATATTGTGAAAGGAAGCACGATTAACAGCCACAAATATTGTGAAAGGAAGCACGATACAGCCACAAATATTGTGAAAGGAAGCACGATACAGCCACAAATATTGTGAAAGGAAGCACGATACAGCCACAAATATTGTGAAAGGAAGCACGATACAGCCCCAAATATTGTGAAAGGAAGCACGATTACAGCCACAAATATTGTGAAAGGAAGCACGATACAGCCACAAATATTGTGAAAGGAAGCACGATACAGCCACAAATATTGTGAAAGGAAGCACGGTACAGCCACAAATATTGTGAAAGGAAGCACGGTACAGCACAAATATTGTGAAAGGAAGCACGATACAGCCACAAATATTGTGAAAGGAAGCACGATAAAAAGGAGACGAAAAGAAGAGAAGGAGAAACAAATAAAAAGAAAGTAAAAGATGCAAAGAGGTGTGTTGTGGGGAGGGGGGGGGGGGGAGAGCAAAATAAAATTTAAGCACACATATACATACACGTGCACATGTCTAGATGCATGTACACATTGAACCAACACACACACACACACACACACACAACACACACACACACACACACAACACACATGCTGGGATAGAATGATGCTCTCTCTCTTTCTCTCTCTCTTCTCTCTCTCTCTCTCTCTCTCTCTCTCTCTCTCCACACACACACACACACACACACACACACACAACACACACACACACACCAACCAACACACCTAACTCCCTATACCGTGGGAATAGAATAACCATTCTTTCATTAGACTCGCCATTATCACGAGAGAGGAAAAAAAAAAACATAGAAAAAAAAACGCGTGAGGAGAAACATTGGTAATTAGATGAATCAGAAAAAAGGAGGAGGGGAAAAAATAAAAAACGGGAAGTAAATACGGAGATTAGGAGAAACACACGTAGCCGAAGAAAACAAAGCAGGGGTTGAAGAGGAATAAGAGGGGGGGTGGGGGGAGGGGGCAGGTTTGACACCATGGGGAGACAGGATGGAGGCACACGTGCGCCAAATAGAAGAGTGGAAGCAGAAGATACACCCTATCATCGAAAATACGAGACCCGTGGTAAGAGAAGGGGGGGGGGGGGGGGGGGGGGGGACTGGAAGGTGAAGGAGGATGCGGGGGAAGAAGATGGACGGAGAGGGAAAGGATGGGGGGGGGGGGGACTGAAGAGTGAGGGAGGATGGGAGACACAGGCGGGGGGGGGGGGGGGGGGGGGGGGGGGGGGGGGAGGGGAGGGGGCGGGGAACCGCATCATGCCAATAAACCAAACAAGCTTCAGCAGGGTTTTTTTTGTTGTTGTTGTTGTTTTTTTTTTCAGTTCGTGTTGGCAATTTTCTGATAGCGTTTTGTGTCGACTGAAGTGTATAAACAATCTCGCCCTGCGGAAAAAAGAATACAACTGAGAATGCAGAGGAGCTACGTGATATGCTTGACATCTCTCTTCACCCCGACTCTTACCCGCACAGGAAGGCTCCCTCTCTCCCTTTTCTCAAATGTTCTTTGCCTTTGTCTAAGATCCAAGATTTATCCCCCCCCCCCCCCCCCCCCCCCCCCCCCACCTCCTCATGTAAAGAAGATTCGCTCCCTTTTAAAGTCCCCCCACCCACCCACCCCGCCTACTGAAAACGTCTTTGTCGAGTACAAGAGTTACTTTTCGACGAATATTCTCTCCCTTTCGACACTCGCTATTCTTCAACGTTTTTTTTGTTTGTTGTTGTTGTTTTCTTTGTCTGCACTAGACTCTCCTCTTTTAGAAAGACTCTTTCCCTTTCAAAACAAACAAACAAAACACACAATTTTTTTCAGTATAAATCAGACAGTCGCTTTTGCGATGTGACATTGTGTACATACAAGAAGGACGTTTCTTGTTATTCTTGGATTCCGTTTCTATGACGACGAGGAATGCAGATCCCTTACCCACTCTATTAATATAGTATGAGGTTAGAGTTCATCTTCTCTCTGCCCAAATTTGTTTGTGTTTTCTGTGTGTGTGTGTGTGTGTGTGTGTGTGTGTGTGTGTGTGTGTGTATGTGTGTGTGTGTGTGTGTCCCATTATTTATATTAAATTCGATTAATAATTTTTTTTTTGGATGAGCTGGTTTTTGTGTGGGTGTGTACAGACAAGGTGGTACATTAGCATGGCCTGTGTGCTTCAGGGGACAGGTGGGACAGTGCCTGTTCTGTGTGTTTCAGGGACAGGTGGGGACAGTGTGGGTTCTGTGTGTTTGGAGGGACAGGTGGGGCAGTGCATGTCTTGTGTGTTTGGAGGGACAGATGGGATAGTGCATGTTCTGTGTGTTTGGAGGAACAGGTGGGACAGTGCATGTTCTGTGTGCTTCAGGGACAGATGGGACAGTGCATGTTCTGTGTGTTTGGAGGGGACAGGTGGGACAGTGTGTGTTCTGTGTGTCTGGAGGGACAGGTGGGACAGTGTGTGTTCTGTGTGTCTGGAGGGACAGGTGGGACAGTGTGTGTTCTGTGTGTCTGGAGGGACAGGTGGGACAGTGTGTTGTTCTGTGTGTCTGGAGGGACAGGTGGGGACAGTGTGTGTTCTGTGTGCCTGGAGGGACAGGTGGGACAGTGTGTGTTCTGTGTGTTTGGTGGGACAGGTGGGACAGTGCATGTTCTATGTGTTTGGAGGGATAGGTGGGACAGTGCATGTTCTGTGTGTTTGGAGGGACAGGTGGGACAGTGATGCTCTATGTGTTTGGAGGGACAGGTGGGAGAGTGCCTGTTCTGTGTGTTTGGAGGGACAGGTGGGAGAGTGCCTGTTCTGTGTGTTTGGAGGGACAGGTGGGAGAGTCCCTGTTCTATGTGTTTGGAGGGACAGGTGGGAGAGTGCTGTTCTGTGTGTTTGGAGGGAAGGTGGGAGAGTGCCTGTTCTGTGTGTTTGGGAAGGGGATAGGTGGGAGAGTGCCTGTTCTATGTGTTTGGAGAGGGACAGGTGGGAGAGTGCGTTCTATGTGTTTGGAGGGACGGTGGGAGAGTGCCTGTTCTATGTGTTTGGAGGGACAGGTGGGGAGTGCCTGTTCTGTGTGTTTGGAGGGACAGGTGGGAGAGTGCATGTTCTATGTGTTTGGAGGGACAGGTGGGAGAGTGCATGTTCTACGTGTTTGAAGCGACAAGGACGAAAAGTGCTTGTTCTAGCTGTTTCGAGAAAGAAGTGGAACAGAGTAAACTCTATGGTTCTGGGGGAGAGGTAAGGGAATCGTGTTTCTACGTTTTTGGGAGAGGTGGAACAGTGCATGTTCTGGGTTTTTTTGTTTTGTTTTTGTTTTTGCTTGTTTGTTGTTGTTTTCTGGGGGGAGTGAGGTGGGAGAGTCCATGTTCCATTTTGCGCGTTTGAGAGATGGTAGACCGCTGATCCTTTGGGAAATTTAAAGTGGGTGGGCTGTAGTTCCATGTGTTTGGAGGGAGGGGTGGGGTGGTGCCCCGTTGTGTTTGGAGGGAGAGGTGGGGGTGGTGCACGTTGTTTTGGGGGAGAGGAAGGGAATTGTGTGTCTTTTATGTTTGGGAAGAGCTGGGAGAGCGCATTTCTATGTTTTTGGGGGGAGTCATGGGAGGGGTGCACGTTCTATGCGTTTGAGGGGAGGGTTGGAAGATTGCATGGGTTTTATGTGTTTGGGCGAGAGTGTATGTTTGCGGAAGCGTGGGGAGATAGAGTGTTTTTATGCATTTGGGGGACGGGGGGGGGGGGGGGGGGGGGGGAGGGGGGGGAGGGGGGGGACGTTCTACGTGTTTGGGGAAAGCGGTAGAAGAGTGCATATTCTATACGTCCAGGGGTGCGGTATGAGAGTGCATGTTCTGTATTTTAGGGACCAAGTGGGGAAGACCGCATGTTCTGCGCGTCCCGGGGATGAGGAGGCTGAGTGCATGTTCAGTTTGTTTTACAGTCAGATGAGAGAGTACATGTGCTAGGTGTTCAGTGGGGACGGGGGAGACAGTGCATGTTCTAAGTGTGTGTGTGTGGGGGGGGGGGGGACGAGATGGGACAGTGTACGTTCTGCGTTTCTTTGGGGGCTACTATGGGAAGATAAAAAAATTCTCCACGCGTTTACTGGGGAGAGGTGACAGAGAGTGTATCTTTATGCGCTTAGGGGTGGAAGGTGGGTGAGTGTGTGTTCTGTATTTGTTTGGGCCGGGGGGAAAACGGGAAAAAGGGTTTTTTTTCCCAAACCCCAAAAA
>CM031596.1:23386813-23401030 GCA_018398815.1 Conus ventricosus | reverse complement strand
AAACGAAGCCCCACGCTTCAAGACCTCGCACAACCGAAGTGGGGAGCGACTCCAGATCAGAGACCATCATTATCGACATGAACGACAACCGGCCCATGGAGAAATCAGGGACCTTCTCAAAGCACACAGTCGGCCACACTGCATGAACGAGCCCGTGTTGCCCGTGCTTCAAATACTATTATGTCAGGCATATATATATATATATATATATATATATATATATAACAAACTAATAAATTCCAAGGATAAGTACCGAGCACCGTTCCAGCAACTTACAGAGCAGCTTGGTTGTACAATGACTGCAAGAAATATTGAATTATAACAAAGCTTGCTCTTATGTCTTAGATTGAAGAAATAGGGGAGATACGCATTCATACCTGCAGTGGCAGATGATTCTGCCTAACTAACAGTATGTGCTTGAGTGGGTGGATGGGGAAAAAAAATAAAATAAATGCTTCTCAAAATATATATTATATATATAACAAACTAATAAATTCCAAGGATAAGTACCGACACCGTTCCAGCAACTAACCAGAGCAGCTTGTGTTGCAATGACTGCAAGAAATATTGAATTATAAACAAAGCTTGCTCTTATGTCTTAGATTGAAGAAATAGGGGAGATAAGCATTCATATCTGCAGTGGTAGATATATCTGCCTAACTAACAGTATGTGCTTGAGTGGGTGAATGGGGAAAAAAAATGCTTCTCACAATGAACCTTCAGCAAGCTATAGTCTCCAAGGGGAGACACCCTCCAATAGGGAGGAAACTCACTAACATATAACTCCTGGTCTATACCGATATTTCGAAACTTGTGATTTCTCCTCAGTGAACGCGGAAAAGTGGTAATTTGACTCCCTGCCTTTTCAGTTTTAAGAAGACTGCAATCCCAGAAAAGGCTGGTGTGCAATACCGTAGTATGTTTGTTGAGTTTTCCAAAAACCAACCAAAGGTGCCACCTAAGAAGCAACAGAAAATGATGAAAGAGCAAAATTTCTTCAATCTAAGACATAAGGCAGCTTGTTTATAATTCAATTTCTTGCAGTCATTGCAACACCAAGCTGCTCTGTAAGTTGCTGGAACGGTGCTTGGTACTTATCCATGGAATTTATTAGTTTGTTGTATTTTAGTCCCTTGCGGATTCATTCCAAGAACTGGCCCTCAGCACATTGTGTCTAAGAGGATATCTTTTTAATATTTTCTACTTTTCACAAGAAAATGTAGCTTGTTTTGCTCTTTCATCATTTCTTTTGCTTCTTAGTGGCACCTTTGGTTGGTTTTTGGAAAACTCAACAAACATACTACGGTATTGCACACCAGCCTTTTCTGGGATTGCAGTCTTACTTAAAACTGAAAAGGCAGAGGAGTCAAATTACCACTTCCGCGTCACTGAGGAGAAACCACCAAGTTTCGAAATATCGGTATATGACCAGGAGTTACATGTTAGTGAGTTTTCCCTCCCTATGGAGGGTGTCTCCCCCTTGGAGTCTATAAGCTTGCTGAAGGTTCATTGTGAGAAGCATTTTTTTTCCCCATTCACCCACTCAAGCGCATACTGTTTAGTTAGGCAGAATCATCTACCACTGCAGATATGAATGCTTATCTCCCCCTATTTCTTCAATCTAAGACATAAGAGCAAGCTTTGTTTATAATTCAATATTCTTGCAGTCATTGCAACACCAAGCTGCTCTGTAAGTTGCTGGAACGGTGCTCGGTACTTATCCTTGGAATTTATTAGTTTGTTGTATTTTAGTCCCTTGCGGATTCATTCCAAGAACTGGCCCTCAGCACTTGTGTCTTAAGAGGATATCTTTTTATATTTTCTACTTTTCACAAGAAAATGTAGCTTGTTTTGCTCTTTCATCATTTTCTTAGGTGGCACCTTTGGTTGGTTTTTGGAAAACTCAACAAACATACTACGGTATTGCACACCAGCCTTTTCTGGGATTGCAGTCTTCTTAAAACTGAAAAGGCAGAGGAGTCAAATTACCACTTTCCGCGGTCACTGAGGAGAAACCACCAAGTTTCGAATATCGGTATATGACCAGAGTTACATGTTAGTGAGTTTCCCTCCCTATTGGAGGGTGTCTCCCCCTTGGAGTCTATAGCTTGCTGAAGGTTCATTGTGAGAAGCATTTTTTTTTCCCCATTCACCCACTCAAGCGCATACTGTTAGTTAGGCAGAATCATCTACCACTGCAGATATGAATGCTTATCTCCCCTATTTCTTCAATCTAAGACATAAGAGCAAGCTTTGTTTATAATTCAATATTTCTTGCAGTCATTGCAACACCAAGCTGCTCTGTAAGTTGCTGGAACGGTGCTCGGTACTTAACCTTGGAATTTATTAGTTTGTTGTATTTTTAGTCCCTTGCGGATTCATTCCAAGAACTGGCCCTCAGCACTTGTGTCTTAAGAGGATATCTTTTTATATTTTTTCTACTTTTCACAAAAAATGTAGCTTGTTTTGCTCTT
This sequence comes from Conus ventricosus, assembly GCA_018398815.1. Taxonomy (NCBI): domain Eukaryota; kingdom Metazoa; phylum Mollusca; class Gastropoda; order Neogastropoda; family Conidae; genus Conus; species Conus ventricosus. The sequence continues at coordinate 23,398,556 of CM031596.1, read as the reverse complement.
TCAATCATTTTCTTAGGTGGCACCTTTGGTTGGTTTTGGAAAACTCAACAAACATACTACGGTATTGCACACCAGCCTTTTCTGGGATTGCAGTCTTCTTAAAACTGAAAAGGCAGAGGAGTCAAATTACCACTTTCTGCGGTCACTGAGGAAAACCACCAAGTTTCGAAATATCGTATATGACCAGGAGTTATATGTTAGTGATTTTTTTCCCTCCCTATTGGAGGGTGTCTCCCCCTTGGAGACTATAAGCTTGCTGAAGGTTCATTGTGAGAAGCATTCCCCCCCCCCCCCCCATTCACCCACTCAAGCACATACTGTTAGTTAGGCAGAATCATCTACCACTGCAGATATGAATGCTTATCTCCCCCTATTTCTTCAATCTAAGACATAAGAGCAAGCTTTGTTTATAATTCAATATTTCTTGCAGTCATTTGCAACAACCAAGCTGCTCTGTAAGTTGCTGGAACGGTGCTCGGTACTTATCCTTGGAATTTATTAGTTTGTTGTATTTTAGTCCCTTGCGGATTCATTCCAAGAACTGGCCCTCAGCACTTGTGTCTTAAGAGGATATCTTTTTATATTTTCTACTTTTCACAAGAAAATGTAGCTTGTTTTGCTCTTTCATCATTTTCTTTTGCTTCTTAGGTGGCACCTTTGGTTGGTTTTTGGAAAACTCAACAAACATACTGTCAACCTCGGGTGATGTCGATGGAGAAGACTAGCGCACAGCCAAACACACTCACAGCTTGCTTACAATCTCATTCATATATCATGCATTCGTCACATCAAACCACTAGTAAAGTCTATAACTTTACTACACATGATCATAGAACGAAACAACAATGCATATGGAATCAAACAAAATATAACATTCTCTCTTTCCTGAACTTCACAAAATCATTTATCTAAAACACATTAACTAAACCGGGTATAAAACAGATTCTACTTTACCTGGCCAGGTGATCTTAACTATTCACGAATCACTGTCTTTTTCTTTTCTTTTTTTTCTTTTCACTGTCACTTTCACAAGCACGACACAACTGCTGGCACTGGTGTTGGTCTGCTTGCACTGGTCAGGCTAGACTGCTGCACTGGCGTTGGTCTGTGGTTCTGCTTGACGAAAGTGGCGCTGGCCAAGTATGAGGTCGAACCCCCGGTTCAGATGGAACAGTGACTATCAACATCGATCTGTTTCCCTTTCTTTTCTTCCTGCATTAACGCATTGCACTCTCTCTCTCTCTCTCCTAGTCTGCTCTATTAAATGGACATGGTTGCTTTTCTTTTCCTTTTCTTTTCTTTCTTTTTCTCTTCATTAGTTTAGCAACTCTCTCTCACTCACATCTCTCTTTAGTCCCTCCTCTGCAGACTCTATCTGGTGCTACTGCTTAAACTTCACTCCCTCATCTCTCTGCCTTTCTCCTGCAGAGACTACACCCAGAACCCCCTCATCCTCTCTCTCCCTGTTCGTTCTCCTCCTCTCCTCACTCACGCATTACTTTATGCCCTAACCTTCCGTGTCCAAGGGCGAGTACCATTGGTCAGTATTTTACCACCTCGTACCCGAAGTTATCTCCTCTAATTCCATTGATATTCAAATCATGACAGTCACGCCTACACGCCTTACTCTCTGTGGTGGTCAATTGGTCATTTAATTGATTAGCTTGATTTCACCCCCACCACATACTACCTTCTCCCTTTCCGGCGACGTCGTAAATTGGCTAGATGAGTCTGGGTAGGCGCCGAACGTCTGACCAGACCTATCGAGACCTGTCAGTCCAGCCACTCCGACTGTCTACGTGGAAGATTAGGATTAGCCTCTCGCTGTGCTCAGATTGGCCGGATGAGTCTGATCCGGGCGTCGAGACTCGTTTGACCAGACATCAGAGGCGTCGTCAGCTACTTAGTCCATCTGGCTAGACAGACCATCTCCGTGGAACCTCTCCCCTATGCTTAATTGGCTGGATCCGACACATGGGGCCGTCTGCCTGATGCCAGAATATTTGGTTAGAGCTTATGTCCGACTGGGCTGGTGGCGATTGACCACGAATTTGGTTGTGTTATTTTTGACCGTGACAATTTCCCCCTTGCAAAAGACTATGCACCGCATTGTCTCAAAACAATGGTACAAAAAAAGACAACAACCGAATTTGCTGACACACAGCTACACGTGCAAAGTTTGAAAAATACTTTACAACCAACGGTTTATAAATTATAAAATATATCATTAGTGAATACCACTCCAATGAGTTATCATGACGTGCGCCTTGCGTTATTTCAACTCATTTATAACAACCTCTGTGCGCACTTATGCAATTACCCCTACCTTGTGATTTGCCATATCTTCTCTTCACAATTCCTATGAAAAGCACAATATAGTATGATCACGATCCATGACACTTCACTGAGGAATCTCCATCCTCGCTTATTGCAAATAATGCATCACTACACAAGCGACTGTATGCTCCAAGCATAACTACATTCACATGAACAAGTCTCACAAAGAAAATATGAACAAGTCTCACACAAAGAATATGAACCATAGCCAACTGGAATGAACCCATATCCAATCAACATAACTGTAATCAACACATAATTATCAACAAAGCGCCCCGGATATGACTGACTTCCTCTGAGTTGCAGCTTGCTAGACTACGCGACTTAAATAGTCAGCTCCGACATCTGTCGACCTGGAATGTACTGCACTCGATACCTGTAGGGCTGCAGTGCCAATTGCCCAACGCAGAACCCTGCTGTTTTTCAACTGCGCCTCCTGCAGGAATTTGAGTGGTTGATGATCTGTCTCTATCACGAACTCTTTCCCATACAAGTATTTGTGGAACTTCTGCACGGCCCACACGACAGCTAAACACTCCTTCTCTACAGTTGCGTTAACCCTTCTTCACACTTTGTCAACTTCCTGCTAGCATACCTCACAGGAAACTCGACCCTTCATGCTCCTGCAACAATACTGCACCTATCCCACCACCTGATGCATCTGTCCGCAACAAAAATGGTTTGGACATATCTGGTAGCTTCAAGATGGGACGGGAACCTAGTCTTTCCAGCACTGTCTGCAGGCTTGCTCTGCAGCGTCTGACCACATCGACCACTGCCGTTCCCTGCCTTGACCAAATCACTGAGAGGACTCGTGATCGCAGCAAAATTTGGAACAAACTCCCTATAAAACCAGTAAAACCTAGCAGACTCCTGACTTCTGTTTTGGTCTTTGGTCTCTCTGATTCATCATCTTCTCCACCTTTCCCTTTTCTGGCTGCTTTGTGTCGCCTCCGACAACAAAACCTAGGAACTCCTACTGTCTAGCCCTTCATACAGTGACACATCCCTGTATGACTCTTCTGGAAACTTAGGCAACAAAATCTCCCCTTCTTTTCTGCTGGGTCTCTTTCACCTCATCAATGATTGCTGCTGCGCCTATGTGCTGAGTCTCATGCTGAATATATTTGCGGATAAAATTCGCATGGAAAAGTTTTGGTTTCCCATTCACATCAATTCGGTAATCCCGACCGACCTTTTCAGTGATGGTGAATGTCCTTTCCAATGCATCAGCAGCTTGTTGGACCCGTGGGAAGCAGTACCAGGACTTGAACTCCCGCCTTGAGGGATTGCTTCCCTCACCTTCCTGTCATATTGCTCTCTGAACGACCCTAGCCTCCTGCAAACCTTCCCTTGCAAACTTACATGTTCTCATACCTGTGCCCACCTTTGGAATAGGGTGAGATTGGGCCAATAGGATCGATAGCCACTCTCCTGAATGGTGTGTCAATTAAAGGGGGATGTTGAAGAGGCGCCTTCCTCTTCACCCCTCTTGTGGCTGATCTTTGACACACATCACATGACATGCAGAAACGCTTTATGTCTGCCATTGCTCCTGGCCAATGAAAGTCATCAAAGATTCGGTCAGCTGTTTTGCTGGTGCCGAGATGACCCGCCATGAGCGACTCGTGACCCACTGACATGACAGTGTCACGATAACCTGCTGGTACTCTAACTGAGTGGTCACCTTACCTGTCTTCCCCTTGGTGAACACTCGGTACAACAGCCCGCCTTTCACAAGAAATTCTGTCTCACCTCCTCTAACCCCTGTTTCTCTCCACCTCTTGCCAACTCTCAAGACTTCACGAGCGAAGGGTCATGTTCCTGCGCTGCCCTAAACTCATCAGGCGACACATCTATGCCTGACTTCCTTGCCGGAACGACTAACGGTTTATCAACCTTTTCCTCCTTCTTGCTCCCGTGTTTGAACTGCTGCCCCTGTAGCAGTCAACAACTCAGGATCCCTGGATCCTTTGCCCCTGGAATATTTCCAATGATCAAATCATGAAGGGGTTTCTCCATCACCAGCGCAGACAACTCGCCTGAGAAGTAAGGGGTACGTACTTCTATCTTAGCAAACGGAAACCCCCTCACAGTGCCATCAATTAGAGTACAGGTCTGGATTTGCCCTGTCTGTCAAATCCCCTTTCTCGACCAGCGTTGTTCGTACTAACTACACCGCATGAACAACCAGTGTCCTCGTAACACTTTCACCCTCTGCTGGCCAATTCCACCCTTCTTCCACTGGTAACGAACCACTCAGCCTAGTGCCCTCTATCCCTGACACTGACTGCTGCCCATTGCTAGCCATAGGCTGCACTCCACCCTCTTCAGATTGGATCCCTGTTGGTTCCACTGCAGGTCGTTTCCCTTGACGACCCTTATCTACCTCTTGCAAGGCTGCTGCCTTCTGGAACCTCATGCGACAATCCCTCGCCACATGTCCCTTCTTGTGACAAATGAAACACCTATTGTCCCTTTGTCCTCCTTCTGCCCCACCACTGGGTTTGCAGACTGTGCAGAAAACTCCCCTAGTCTCCTTGCACTCTTCTCACCTTGCCTAGCACCTGTTTCTCCTGCCCTTAGTGCCCAACGTGCCTCTCTATACACCTCTGCGAACTTCAGCAACATCTCCTGCTGTCTCTGGCTGTCTCTCTTTCAAATGTATGGTTAACTCAGGGCCACAACCTGACAAAATCTGTTCCTTCATAACCAGCTCTTTCAATTCAGCGAACTCCTTCTTCGTACCACTCAACTCTAACCATATTATCAAAATAGTGATCTAAACGTGCACCAAACTGAGTGTACGTTTCACCTGCTTGCAACCTAGCTGAACGAAATTTCTTTCTGAATCCTTCCTCTGTGAGGTCAAATCCCTTCATCAACGACTCTTTCACGGCACCAAAATCAGATTGTTGTTCTGCCGGTAATGCCGTGAAAATCTGTAATGCCTTACCCGTCAATAACGCTGACAAAATGACTGCCCACTCTTCTGACGGCCAACCCATGACTGGTCGCAAACGTTTCGAAACGACTGATGTATGCATCAATCGAATCTGTTCCTTCAGAAGAACTTCGGCAACTTTGGTCGGGGGCGTAACTGCGCACAGAGTCACTGGAAAGTGAACTACCATCATCGTGGTCTCCCTTTGTATTTTCACTTTCTCTAACTCTACCTGAATCCTCAATCTTTCTGTTTCCTGCGCTTCTTTAGCCTGATTACGTTAGCCTGAATCCTTAATCTTTCTGTTTCCTGCGTTTCGTTAGCCATCTCTACTGCGACACGGCTCTTTCCGCTCGTTCATCTCTTTCCATCTTTTGCTGGTTTTCAACGAATGCTCGCAACTCTTCTCCCGAAATAACCTAAATCACGAGCGACGCTCACGAGTTGTTCAATAGGGGTGTTCTTTTCTTCCGCCATTGTATCTCCTTTTTTTTTTGAACAAGATTTTACTACTACGACAGCAACTGGTGGTTACCGACACGAGTGACGTAATAGCACAATCCTATGAATGATAATATTAGCTTGGGACAACGTATTAGTTTTTATAAGACGCCCAGCGCCTGACCCAACTATGAGAGCGAATTATAGGCAATCTGTGCGAAATGAGTACTCTGGGGCTGAAATGCCTAAGCCTAGTATTAACTATCTGGAAGCAATGCCAAGCCTAGTATTTAACTATCTTGGGAACATACAGTAAGACAACCCCTTTGTCTTAGGATTACAATACTTGAATCCCACCCAGCTTCCTCTCTGAGAAGTTGAACAATTATAATAAATGGGCCAGAATATCCTGGCAGGCTCGCCAATAAATTGTCAACCTCGGGTGATGTCGATGAGGAAGGACTAGCGCACAGCCCAAACACACTCACAGCTTGCTTACAATCTCATTCATATATCATGCATTCGTCACATCAAACCACTAGTAAAGTCTATAACTTTACTACACATGATCATAGAACGAAACAACAATGCATATGGAATCAAACAAAAAAAAAAAAATTCTCTCTTCCTGAACTTCCAAAATCATTTATCTAAAACATCATTAACTAACCCGGGTATAAACAGATTTCTACTTTACCTGGCCAGGTGATCTTAACATTCACGAATCACTGTCTTTTTCTTTTCTTTTTTTTTCCTTTTCACTGTCACTTTCACAAGCACGACACAACTGCTGGCACTGGGTTGGTCTGCTTGCAATGGTCAGGCTAGACTGCTGGCACTGGCGTTGGTCTGTGGTTCTGCTTGACGAAGTGGCGCTGGCCAAGTATGAGGTCGAACCCCCGGTTCAGATGGAACAGTGACTATCAACATCGATCTGTTCTCCTTTCTTTCTTCCTGCATTAACGCATTGCACTCTCTCTCTCTCTCTCCTAGTCCTAGCTCCTATTAATGGACATGGTTGCTTTTTCTTTTCCTTTTCTTTTCTTTCTTTTTCTCTTCATTAGTTAGTAACCTCTCTCTCTCCACATCTCTCTTTAGTCCCTCCTCTGCAGACTCTATCTGGTGCTACTGCTTAAACTTCACTCCTCTCATCTCTCTGCCTTTCTCCTGCAGAGACTACACCAGAACCCCCTCATCTCTCTCTCCCTGTTCGTTCTCCTCCTCTCTCACTCACGCATTACTTTATGCCTAACCTCCGTGTCCAAGGCGAGTACCATTGGTCAGTATTTTTACCACCTCGTACCCGAAGTTATCTCCCTCTAATTCCATTGGATATTCAAATCATGACAGTCACGCCTACACGCCTTACTCTCTGTGGTGGTCAATTGGTCATTTAATTGATTAGCTGATTTCACCCCCACCATATACTACCTTCTCCCTTTCCGGCGACGTCGTAAATTGGCTAGATGAGTCTGGGTAGGCGCCGAGACGTCTGACCAGACCTATCGAGACCTGTCGGTCCAGCCACTCCGACTGTCTACGTGGAAGATTAGGATTAGCCTCTCGCTGTGCTCAGATTGGCCGGATGAGTCTGATCCGGGCGTCGAGACTCGTTTGACCAGACAATCGAGGCGTCGGTCAGCTACTTAGTCCGTCTGGCTAGACAGACCGTCTCCGTGGAACCTCTCCCCTATGCTTAATTGGCTGGATCCGACACATGGGCCGTCTGCCTGATGCCCAGAATATTTGAGTTAGAGCTTATTTCCGACTGGGCTGGTGGCGATTGACCACGAATTTGTTGTGTTTATTTTTGACCGTGACACATACTACGGTATTGCACACCAGCCTTTTCTGGGATTGCAGTCTTCTTAAAACTGAAAAGGCAGAGGAGTCAAATTACCACTTTTCGCGGTCACTGAGGAGAAACCACCAAGTTTCGAAATATCGGTATATGACCAGGAGTTATATGTTAGTGAGTTTCCCTCCCTATTGGAGGGTGTCTCCCCCTTGGAGACTATAAGCTTGCTGAAGGTTCATTGTGAGAAGCATTTTTTTTTTTCCCCCATTCACCCACTCAAGCACATACTGTTAGTTAAGCAGAATCATCTACCACTGCAGATATGAATGCTTATCTCCCCCTATTTCTGCAATCTAAGACATAAGAAAAGAGCAAGCTTTGTTTATAATTATATATATATATATATATATATATATATATATATATATATATATATATATATATATATATATATATATATATATAATATATATTATATATATATATATATATATATAATATATTGAGGAAGACCAAAAGTGGTCGAAATATTGGGAATGATTTTACGTGATTGTTGTTAAATTCTTTGTTTGGATGTTTATATATATACATTGATTGCACACCAACCTTTCTGGGATTGCATTCTTCTTAAAACTGAAAAGGCAGAGGAGTCAAATTACCACTTTCCGCGGTCACTGAGGAGAAACCACCAAGTTTCGAAATATCGGTATATGACCAGGAGTTATATGTTAGTGAGTTTCCCTCCCTATTGGAGGATGTCTCCCCTTTGGAGAATATAAGCTTGCTGAAGGCTCATTTTGAGAAGCATTTATTTTTATTTTTCCCCAGTCACCCACTCAAGCACAATCATACTGTTAGTTAGGCAGAATCATCTACCACTGCAGATATGAATGCATATCTCCCCCTATTTCTTCAATCTAAGACATAAGAGCAAGCTTTGTTTATAATTCAATATTTCTTGCAGTCATTGCAACACCAAGCTGCTCTGTAAGTTGCTGGAACGGTGCGGTACTTATCCTTGGAATTTATTAGTTTGTTATATATATATAATATATATATATATATATATATATATATATATATATATATATATATATATATATAATATATATATATATATATATATTTGTGTGTGGTGTGTGTGTGTGTGTGTGTTGTGTGATGTTTTATGTACTATTTCAGATGTAACCAGACGTGTGCACACAAACGTACACACACACACGCTCTCTCTCAGTCTCTCTGTCTCTCTTTCTTTCTCTCCTCCAACCCCCCCCCCCCCCCCCCCCCTTAAAAAATGCAACAGATGTGACAGAGATGAAAGCAGAAATGAGATCCCCTGAAATGAAATGATGCTGACATGAGATGCATTGTTCGTCATTGACAGGAAACCTTTTTATTCCATAACCTAAGAAAGCACTGAGAGAGAGAGAGAGAGAGAGAGAGAGAGAGAGAGAGAGAAGAGAGAGAGAGAGAGAGAGAGAGAGAGAGAGAGAAGTTATTGGATTCATTTACCTTGCTGTGATCAAATAAGAAGTGTAGTCTGGCTCAGTAAATAATTACATTTTACATTTCGATTTCATGGGACATTGACATACTTGCCTTTGAGTTCATAAGAGCGTGCACGTCTCTGTTCAAAATTTGCGCCCTTTATGTCATAATCTTTTGTACATGCGCTTACTGAGAGTAAACAAAAACGTATGCTTACTGCATGCACCTACGCTGGCAGCAGGGTGGGTGGGGAGTGAGGTTATGGAATGGGCTGTACAGGAGATGGGGAAAGAGGGGTGAGGAATGGGAGAGGCAGCAAAAGCAAACCACGTGCAGCAATGCATGACGACGCCACAGCAGTTCAAAGAAGCCTCCACCTGATCCGCGCACTGCTGATGTGGGCTGCTGATGGGAATGTGAAGACATCCCCGGGTTCATCAATATAAATCACCTGTGGTGAATGGAACGCAGTCTTGCAAAGGGCCAGCGCCAGTGGTGAGTGTGCCGTGTTTGTTTACCTGATTCTGTCTGGCCCTTGTCTCTCAATGCTTGCCAAAGACTTCAAAGGGAATCGACAAATGAGGAACTGGCTTTGATCTTATGGATCGCCTGGCCGCTGCTAATGCAGATAGCTGGAACAATGGTGATAGTGCTGACTGTCGGCTCTGTCTGTTGCTGAGTGTCTGTCAGTCTGTTGGTGCCTCTCTCATTGTTTGTCTGTCTGTCTGTTAACTCCATCCTCACCCCTTCTCTCTCTCTCTCTCTCTCTCTCTCTCTCTCTCTCTCTCTCTCTCTCTCTCTCTCTCTCTCTCTCTCTCTCTCTCCTCTGCCTTTGTTTTCTTGCCTGTTTATGATGATCATTATTTGACTGTTCATGTGATTAAGAGTGTATGGCTCACAAGAACCAACAGATATACAAGTATGAATGCCCCCTACCTCTCTCTCTCTCTCTCTCTCACACACACACACACACACACACACACACACACACACACACACACACATGCACGCACGCACGCACGCACGCACGCACGCACGCACACACACACACACACACACACACACACACACACACACACACACACACACACACACACACACACACACACACGCAAACACACTCACAAACACACGCACATGCACACTACAAATACACACACAGACACATACCCACACCAAGCACACACATGTACACACACACACACACACAACACACACACACACACACACACACACACACACACACCACACACACACACCTCAGCAAATGCTCCTGTATTTGCATAAATGCAGAGACAGAGACAGAGACACAGCAAGACACAGAGAGAGAGAGAGAGAGAGAGAGAGAGAGAGAGGAGAGAGAGAGAGAGAGAGAGAGAGAGAGAGAGAGAGAGAGAGAGAGAGAGAGAGAGAGAGGAGAGAGACAGACAGACAGACCGACAGACAGACAGACAGATACAGACACACACAGATAGACGGACAGACCTACTAAAAGGTCTTGCCAGTTACATTGGAAGAGAAAATATAAGGTAGAGAAGGAAGGAGGGGAGGAAAGGTGGGGAGAAGGAGATGGGGTAGCTTTGCTATTCAACCCCAACCTAACTGCCTGCAGCCACCCGTGACCAACACCACCTGATCAAAGTGGCGTCCACCCGCTGATCCCTGTGACTGTGGTCTGCTGAGGAGAATGTGAACACAGCCCTGACTTCACCCATAGTCATCACGTCTGGCACCTGGACAGTCACATATCGCCACAGGCCAGTGGTACTTACAGGCTGTGCTGTGGTTTACCCAAGCCACACACATACACACTGTCTGTCTGTCTGTCTGTCTGTCTCTCTCTCTCTCTCTCTCTCTCTCTCTCTCTCTCGTCACCTGAATACATCAAAGGGATTCACCCAAAGCCATCCTTTGATCCGAAGAGTTCGCCTTGCGGCTGGTTGCTGTGAGAGCGATGACTGAATCGTGTGAAAGAGCACTGCATCCGTTCTCTTTGTCTCTGCTGGTTTCCCTGTCCATCTTTCTGTTGGTCTGTCTGTCAAACACGTTTGCACACACACACACACACACACACACACACACACACACACACACACACACACACACACACACACACACACACACACACACACACGAGTGATGAAGACAAGAGAGAGAGAGAGAGAGAGAGAGAGAGAGAGAGAGAGGAGAGAGAGAGAGAGAGAGAGAGAGAGAGAGAGAGAGAATGAAGAGGGGACGGGTTGGTAGTGGTGGTGGTAAGTGGGTGGAATGAACGACCATCAATTTCTGCTGCCGCACATTTGCAACAGATCAATAAGATCAAAGAACAGCAAGAACAGAAAACCTCACAAGCTTTGATAACTCCCGCTCCGGCTGGAAAAGAAAGGAAGCACGATGAGATGATTCAACAATCAAATGTTGTCTATTGACGAGGACTCGTAGAAAGAGGGTGCAGTGGCCAAGTGGTTAGCGCTTCATGTTTTCCCAAACTAAGGCTCCGTGAGGTCCCGGGTTTGATTCTTCACAGCTCCTGGTGTTATGCCCTGTGTTTTATTTCGTTGAGTTGGATTTTCTTGTACTGTATATGCATTCGTTTTATTGCATTGTGAAAGGAATCCTATTAACTGTTACATCATACAGACAGAAGTGGTTGTACACATCTAACCAAAATGATAATGTTCACATTTCAATGTTATCCTTCTTCTTCTGCGTGCACAGGCTGATACTCCTGCAGA
>CM031596.1:23374313-23379313 GCA_018398815.1 Conus ventricosus | reverse complement strand
ATGCATCATCAAACCTATTATAGGAGAAAATCAACAATCTCAGACATGGATCATCAAACCTATTATAGGAGAAAATCAACAATCTCAGACATGCATCATCAAATCTTAAATAAATGTTAGCAAACCGCCCGGAGAACGTGGACAAACGAGTGACAAGACAAAACACGACGCGTTTCGACCTCTTAGGTCTTCTTCAGGTGAGACATTCCTTGCGCTGAACTCTGAAGCGATCTGAAGCGATCAAAGCTAAGTGAATTTTCGTTGTTTTATTCGTTTATGTCTCCCCTGAAGAAGACCTAAGAGGTCGAAACGCGTCGTGTTTTGTCTTGTGACTCGTTTGTCCACGTTCTCTGGGCGGTTCGCTAACATTTATTTAAGATTTGTTTAGATTTCCGCCTGCAGTCGTCTCACTTTGCAACTAGATGTATCATCAAGCCTATTACAGGAGAAAATCAACAATATCAGACATGCTTTATCAAACCTATTACAGGAGAAAATCAACAATCTCACTGGGAGCTTCACGCTAGTTCTACCGAAAAGACAACAATTAGGAATACATTGAAGCATAAATGTTATTGAATGGAAAAAAAATGTATTTGGACATTCATTTACGAATTTATGATTGAAAACGAGCCGTAATGATATATTTCTCATTGGAATGTTATGTGAGATGTATATTTTGAAACCTGCACAGTGCTTTGCTTACTTCACGCAGGAACACGAACAACAGAGCAAAGAAGAAGAGGAAAGTCTGGAAGAAGTGTTGTGTGGAAAGAGCTGGCGTGTCTTGAACTGCGATCGTCTGCTGCATTTCTTTCTTTCTTTCTGCGTACGCAGGCTGATACTCCTGCGGACACTCCCTGTATAGACAGGCAGTGGAGTTTTGTGTGTATGACCCTTTTTTATCCCGCCATTAAGGCAGCCATACTCCATCTTCGGGGAAGGTGCATGCTATGTGTCACGTGTCATCCATACCAACGGCCAAACTGGCCTTCTCTTCCGAAAGTTGGTGATGGGATTTTACGTGTGTGCAAGATGTTGTGCGTGCGTTCACACACGGAACCTCGGTTTATAGTCTCATTCAAAGGACTGTATGGGGAATGGAGTCAGAACCAATGTTAACTCCGAGGGAAAAATCCCCCTATACCGAAATTCGAACCCGCAACCCCAGGATCACGAGTCCGGCGCTCTACCAACTGAGCTATCCGGCCCCCGCTGCTGCATTTGCAGAGTGACAGTTTTGATCATATAAATCAGTACTTCAGCTGTCAAGATGATTGTTCAGTGGTCGAACCTTAGCACATGACCTTTTGACTCTAACACAGTGTAAACCAACGTGGGCTATAAATATGGATTTCAAGTTTTTTAAATACGAATATAAATTTCATTGAAAAAATAATCAGTTTTAAATCATGTCTGACACACATCGTTTCCTTCCACTGTACCCAGCAGCACGTCCCTGTTCTTAGGTATCGATCAGTCCACAAATCCCAGCATCTTTTTGGTCAAGAATTCCAACAATTATAGCTAATGATATGCTTTTTTTGGAACCATACAAAATGAAATTTTGTTTCACATGACAAATTAAACTTGTACTTCTGTTGTAGTCTTGTATTTTCAGTATCAAGACTTTTATATTAATCTGCATTTTCAATATTATCTGTCTTCTCAAGAATCAGGAAAAATGAGATGAGAGAGAGAGAGAGAGAGAGAGAGAGAGAGAGAGAGAGAGAGAGAGAGAGAGAGAGAGAGAGAGAGAGAGAGAGAGAGAGAGAGAGAGAGAGAGATCCAAGCTCTAAGATCAGAGGAGGGCATTTGCTGATTCACTTTGAAGTCTTTAGATGGAAAGAGAGAGAGAGAGAGAGAGAGAGAGAGAGAGAGAGAGAGAGAGAGAGAGAGAGAGAGAGAGAGAGAGAGAGAGAGAGAGAGAGATGGGTGGGTGGTTTGGTGGGTGTAAACCACAACATGGCCCCTGAGTGGTGCTAGCCTTTGGCGATGTCTGGCTGTCCAGGTGCCAGACGTGATGACTATGGATGAAGCCAGGGCTGTTTTCACATTCTCCTCAGCAGACCGCAGTCACAGGGATCAGCGGATGGACGCCACTTTGATCAGGCGGTGTTGGTCACGGGTGGCTGCAGGCAGTTAGGTTGGGGTTGAATAGCAAAACTACCCCATCTCCTTCTCCCCTCCTGCTCCACCCTTCCCCTCATTACATATGTACCCGATATTGCCTCTTCTCATCTCTCTCTCTCTCTCTCTCTCTCTCTCTCTCTCTCTCCCATATGTGGATGGGTATGAGGCACGTGATGTGTGAGCATGCGCGCACGCGCGCGCACGTGCGTGCATGTGTGTGTATGTACATGTGCATATGTAGTGTGTGTGCATGCATGGTTGCATATTGTTCGTATATGTGTCCCACACACGCGTAGTTGCACAGACAGTTAAATGAATGCCATCATGAATGTGCATGAAACTGAGAGAGAGAGAGAGAGAGAGAGAGAGAGAGAGAGAGAGAGAGAGAGAGAGAGAGAGAGAGAGAGACAGACAGAGAGACAGACAGACAGACAGACAGACAGACAGACAGACAGAGACAGAGAGACAAAAACAGAGACAGAGACAGAGAAAGGCAGAGAGAAACAGAGAGAGAGAGGCAGAGAGACACACAGAGAGAGGCAGAGAGACACACAGAGAGAGGCAAAGAGACACACAAAGAGAGGCAGAGAGACACACAGAGAGAGGCAGAGAGACACACAAAGAGAGGCAGAGAGACACACAGGGGGAGGCAGAGAGACACACAGAGAGAGGCAGAGAGACACACAAAGAGAGGCAGAGAGACACACAGGGAGAGGCAGAGAGACACACAGGGAGAGGCAGAGAGACACACAGAGAGAGGCAGAGAGACACACAGGGAGAGGCAGAGAGACACACAGAGAGAGGCAGAGAGACACACAGAGAGAGGCAGAGAGACACACAAAGAGAGGCAGAGAGACACACAGGGAGAGGCAGAGAGACACACAGGGAGAGGCAGAGAGACACACAGAGAGAGGCAGAGAGACACACAGAGAGAGGCAGAGAGACACACAAAGAGAGGCAGAGAGACACACAGGGAGAGGCAGAGAGACACACAGGGAGAGGCAGAGAGACACACAGAGAGAGGCAGAGAGAGGCAGAGAGACACACAGAGAGAGGCAGAGAGACACACAAATAGAGGCAGAGAGACACACAGGGAGAGGCAGAGAGACACACAGGGAGAGGCAGAGAGAGAGAGAGAGAGAGAGAGAGAAGAGAGAGAGAGAGAGAGAGATAGAGAGGCAGAGAGAAACAGCAGCTAACAGTCAGCACTATCACCATTGTTCCAGCTATCTGCATTAGCAGAGGCCAGGCGATCCATAAGATCAAAGCCAGTTCCTCATCCGTCGATTCCCTTTGAAGTCTTTGGCAAGCATTGAGAGACAAGGGCCAGACAGAATCAGGTAAACAAACACAGCACACTCACCACTGGCGCTGGCCCTTGGCAAGACCGCGTTCCATTCACCACAGGTGATTTATATTGATGAACCCAGGGAAGTCTTCAAATTCTCGTCGGTGGCCCACATCAATAGTGCACGGATCAGGTGGAGGTTTCTTTGAACCTCTATGGCGTCATCGTGGTTGTGGCACATATCAATAGTGCTCGGATCAGGTGAAGGTTTCTTTGAACCTCTATGGCGTCATCGTGTTTAGCTACCGGTGGTTAGGTTTCGTTGATAGCTGCCTTCCCCTTCACCCTGAACCCCCCCCCCCCCCTGCCTCCCTGTCCCTAACCCTCCTTCTCCATGTGCACCAGTGCCTCTTTTAGGCACGTGTTTACTCTACTCTCTATGAGAATGTGTGCCAAAAAGATGTCATAAATATTCCACGTTTTGGGGACCAAGAAACGAGCACTTCTCAAATCAAAGACAGCACATCTGTGTTCCAAAAGGGTGTAGTGTAAACTATGAGTGACCTCTATGCCAGATTGACCTTGTTACTTGTTTATGGCAAGGTGAATGCTTCAAACGCCTCTCTCTCTCTCTCTCTCTCTCTCTCTCTCTCTCTCTCTCTCTCTCTCCTCTCTCTCTCTCTCTGTCTCTCTCTCTCTCTCTCTCTCTCTCTCTCTCTCTCTCTCTCTCCGTTTAGGTAGCAAACATGCATGCACTCACACGTGTGCACATGTACGCGCCTGAATACATACACACACCCACACAAAACACAGATATACACACCCACGCACGCACGCACGCACGCATGCACGCACGCACACACCCACGCACGCACGCACGGACACACACACACACACACACACACACACACACACACACACACACACACACACACACACACACACACACACACACACTGACTGACTGACTGACTGACTGACTGAAACCATTTACTGTCAGATTAACATAGTCTTGTACTGACACACACACACACACACACACACACACACACACACACCACACACACACACACACACACACACACACACACACACACACACACACACATGTGCTGTCTTTGATTTGACACACACACACACACACACACACACACACACACATACACACACGCACGCACGCACACACACACGCACGCACACACGCACGCACGCACGCACACACACACACACACACACACACACACACACACACACACACACACACACGTGAAATAAAAGTTGGCCCAATCTTGATTTACACTTACACACACAAAGAAAAATCAATAATAGAAATAAAGAAACGGGGGGGGGGGGGGGGGGGGGGAAAGATAAAAGAAAAACATATTTCATCTCACACACCTTTTACAACCTACAAAACAAACTAAAAAAGGAATCTGAAATAAAATCGAAAGAAGTTGGTTGAAAAACAACGCATTTGATGCCTGTTCCTGTCTGTGAAATGCTCAATGCGGCATTTGGCATGGAGTATACCCCATAAACACCGAAAGCATTAATCTATTTACATCCACAGCAGGATCCC
>CM031596.1:23356813-23359313 GCA_018398815.1 Conus ventricosus | reverse complement strand
ACACACACACACACACACACACACACACACACACACACACACACACACACACACACACACACACACACACACACACACACACACACACACAGATTTTTCCCCCTTCCCCACTGACCACTTCTTTTCCTTTGTCCCCATTGTACCTTGTATCTCATGATCACCCCTCGACATACAGGTATGCTCGGATGTATGTACATGTGGTTGTTGGTGTGTGTGTGTGTGTGTGTGTGTGTGTGTGTGTGTGTGTGTGTGTGTGTGTGTGTGTGTGTGTGTGTGTGTGTGTGTGTGTTCCCAATATATGACCACCATCATCATTACATTATTACCACCACTCATAAGATATCCTATGTATAACCCTTTTTTTTCCTTTTTTTTGACATATGTGTGTATGTTTGCATATATGTGTGTGTGTGTGGATGTGCTTGTGTACATGCCTATGTACATGTGTGTGCATGCATGTATTATACATGCTCGTGTGTGTGTGAGACGGTGATTATTTCATGATCTATACAACCTTCACCATCAATTGAGTCATTGATCATTGCTCTCCCCCCCCCCCCCCCCCCAAAGTTAACTCAGCTGGCATTATCATGCCAATGCTATCATACTTACTATTTCACTTATGGCAATGAATAACATCCTATAGCACTGTTTGTCCCACTTTAGACATTGACCAATTATGCATTATTCATCATCCCCTTCCTTTTTTTTTCTTTTCCAAAATGATATTTTCCTATGTCCCCCCACTTTGCACCATTGCACCATCACCACTACATTTTTCCACTTGTATAACAATTGGCACCACCCTGTGGTACTACTTATTTAAAATTATTACCATTTATCAGTCACTGAAGAGACTCCCATCCAGTGAACACCTTCATACTGCACTATATGGAAATGAAGAAGCCAACTAACTGACAAAGGAAGGAGGACAGCAGCCCCAACTGTAAAAGGTAGTCTCCTTGGAATAAATCTAAAATATTTCCAAGGAGACAAATAGGAAGATGACTTGAGCAGCACCCAGACTTCAACAAGAGTGATGCATACTACCGGATGCCCCGATCAGACCAAGTGAACATTGTTGGACTGAAGAGAAGGCTCCCCTGACCTCAACATCACAGGTCCACTATACTCCACACCTGTGAGTCTTTCAAATTATCAATGCAGTGCAGCCCAAGAGACAGCTGAGCATTCCCAGCTAGGCCCAAAGTGGAAACCTGGCCTGCCAACTCACCAATGAGTGCAACACCCTACTGACCACTGGAGGGTCTTCACCATACAGCAACCTCTGTCAGTACCTCCAGGATTCCCACCGAAGTAAACGAAGAAGAAGACCACCATTGTGATACTGAGAACTGGGCACTCCAGACTGTGACATCACATCTCTGCAATACTCCACCCTGGTGGGTCTTTAATTTATCCATGCAGCCCCAATGACGGTGGAACAGTCCCAACAACACCAAAAGAACAATCCTGGCCTGCCAACACACTGATGAGTGCAAAACTTTATTGACCACTGGAGAGCCTTCACCATACAGAAGCCCTTGCCAGTACCTCCACCATTCTTGCCTAAGGGAACGGAGAAGAATCTCTTCCTACACTACCATTGACTTCATATGATCATCACCTATCAGTGACTGATTGATGATAATTTTTTTTTCCTAAAGTGTGTGTGTGTGTGTGTGTGTGTGTGTGTGTGTGTGTGTGTGTGTGTGTGTGT
This sequence comes from Conus ventricosus, assembly GCA_018398815.1. NCBI lineage: Eukaryota > Metazoa > Mollusca > Gastropoda > Neogastropoda > Conidae > Conus > Conus ventricosus. The sequence continues at coordinate 23,357,593 of CM031596.1, read as the reverse complement.
GTGTGTGTGTGTGTGTGTATGTGTGTGTGTGTGTGTGTGTGTGTGTGTGTGTGTGTGTGTGTGTGTGTGTGTGTGAATGAGTGTATGTGTGAGTAAATATGTGTGTGAAAACTCTCCACAGTTAGTCTCACTATGATCACATGATCTTAACTCACCCAGAACAATGTTTATATGTGGTCCCCCATCCCCCCACCCTGTGTGTGTGTGTGTGTGTGTGTGTGTGTGTGTGTGTGTGTGTGTGTGTGTGTGTGTGTTTTTATATTTTTTTTAAAAATCTGTGATTAAGTGGTTTTTCTATTTTTGTGTTATAGATGTAGATAAGTTAATTCTTTTGACTCGTTGTATTAACCTTTATTTCCCGGTCCGATCTTTTTTTCCCCCGTCTAATATCACGTTATGTGGAAAGACGTAAAACAAAACAACAACAACAACAACACACACACACACACACACACACACACACACACACACACACACACACACACACACACACACACACACACCACACACACACACACACACACACACACACACACACACACACACACACACACACACACACACACCACACACACACACTCGATCTTAATTTGAAAAAAAGAAAAAAAGAAAAATCGATTTCATCTCAAATGACAATGGCAACTAATTCAGCAAAATCGTTTGAAGAATCTCAAATAACACAAAAAAAGGGGGTTAGGGATCACGTTTAACGCCTAATCCTACATGAAAAGTGCTCAAAGAGTCAATTGACTTCGACTATACTACTAAAAAGAGAATTAA
>CM031596.1:23349313-23351813 GCA_018398815.1 Conus ventricosus | reverse complement strand
CGGAGAAAGACGCTCTTGGGAGACCTTGAGAGCAGGTCTTCAGAGAAGAACCCCCCCCCCCCCCCCCCCACCCTCTGATGTGTTGTGGCTCTGAACTCCTTACACTTTTAGGAAGCCAGGCTTCTAGTGCGGCAACTCCCATTCTGATGTCAGGCATATTATTGGCACTGCCGAGATTCGCACCTGCTTCTCCAGGACAGTGGGGCGTCCCATGGCATCGCCTTTTGACGGATATGTCTTATGGCATACCTACTTACTTAGGCCCATTGCTCTTGCCAGAGTATAGGCCATCAACAACTGCCCGCCAACGACCACGGTCCTGGGCGATCTTTTCTATTTCTCTCCTGCTGTAACCCATCTGCCTGGTGTCCGCTTCCAGGTCCCGCCTCCAGGTGTTTCTTGGTCTTCCTCGCTTCCTTTTGCCTTGGGGATTCTAGCTCAGGGCTTTTCTGGTGGTGTTGTTCGGGGCTTGCGGAGCGTGTGTCCTATCCACCGCCATCTTCTTTTGCGGATGTCTTGCTCTTCTGGCCGTTAGTTACATCTTTCCCACAGCTCTTTGTTGCTGGTTGTCTCTGGCCAGTGGATCTGGAGGATCTTATGGCATAACTATGGTTCTAAGTTTAGCAGGTCCAGCTGGAACGCTTGTCACCTGCCATTGCCATTGCCTTGAGGGTTCTGGTCCTCTTCTTGCCCGAAATGGAGAGCTGTTTCAAGAATTTGATGGTTCATGAGCCTGCAACCCCTCTTGCTCCAGCCGCGATGGCGAGGACTTCATCTTGGCCAGATTCTCTCCAGTTGCTGGCTAATCTGGCATAATTGTTAGTCATGTAGATGTGAGCTTGGTCCAGTCTACTTCATATGCACTGTGAGTTCCACAATCTTATTCGTTTTCATGAATCCGGGTGGAATACTGTATTAAGTTCCTTGCTAGTCTTCCTGACGATCTCTGGATGGTTTCTCATTCTGAATGATCTGAAATGGTGGCTTTAGAGAACAGTTGCCTTTTGAAATGTTGGAGACATTAAGACAACGACTCTCCATTGAGATGCTATGATATACATTCAAACAACAACCGTCGATTATAACCGTATGTGGCACTCAGACAACAACCTCCCATTATAATGCTACGACAGACGTTCAGACAACTGTTCAGTGAAATATTGACAGATTTTCATACAACACTGTTCCATTGAAATGTCATAAGACATTCAGTCGACAATTATTGTCCACGTTCTGCACCAGCCCTGTATGCTGTATGTAGGTAGAAGCATTAGAATCATCCTTCTCCAAACGTCGGCTGAAACTTTCATTGAGCTAATTTTAAACCTTTTCTCTGAACCTACAAACCCACTTTAGCATTTTTTTACAATCCGAAATTCTAAAAAAAATTGCAGACAACCCGAGTTCTATGCCATCTTTGGGACTACGTATTCTGCTCCATCTGTACAGTGCAAACATAGACATTGGAGCTGAGGGTGTGACGCATTCCTATTTCCTGACAATCCACAATGGACTTCCCCACTCCGGAGATCAACTTTCATCTGCCCTCTTCTCACAAAGACTCCATCAGCCTCTTTGGCATGCAAGACATTTTTCGACGAATTTTGTCCTAGATTTCCATCCTTACAAAGAATATTTGCCGATGGTTTCAAATCTGAAGGGGGAGGGGGGGGGGGGTGCTTCTGTTGTGCATGGCTCAACAGCTCCCTATGAGAGATGTTCTAAGCACATTCCCTCAGAGAGCTCCACAGACACTGCCAAGCTCTCAGCCTTGGTCCTGGCACTACAAATGATCTCCACATCAAAACATAAAGACTCCCTCTCTCCCATTGCCGGCCGTAACCTCAAGCACCTTCCACTGCTGAATTTGTTTGAACTGTACAATTATCTGGAATCTGATGATTACATTATAGTTTTTGCCTGCGTTTCTTGATCATGTCGACACTGGAGCCAACGAGGTTCTCTATATTCCTCACACCGATCTGAAACCTAAAGCTCAGACTTATGTCGAAACCCTCTGGTAAGAGGACTGGCCCACTCAGACAGATAACCAACTACTTCCAGTCTAGCCAGACATGAGAGAGTGTTTTTACCATGTACATCTGATGGCCGTAAAGAAGAAAACAGTTTGGTGTCGACTGCACACAGGCCACTCCTTTTTCACCCACTCGTGTCTTTGACAAGGTGGAGAAGCTCCATGGAACGTTTCATGTGATGTACACCACTCACTATAAAACATGACTGTTGGATTCACAGGCCAGACATAAACACTTCACAGCAGACTCCATGAAAACCCTTGTACAGAGATGTCCCACTTGATGTGATTTTTTGACTTCCTGAAAGAGTTAAACGTTTTGTGTTTGATCGAAGATTTTACCAGAAGAAAGATTTAACAGCAATGTTAGCGTGTTTTTAGAAAATCGCTCTCTCTCCTCTCTCTCTCTCTCTCTCTCTCTCTCTCTCTCTCTCTCTCTCTCTCTCTCTCTCTCCCCTCTCTCTC
>CM031596.1:23334313-23336813 GCA_018398815.1 Conus ventricosus | reverse complement strand
CTAGCTAACTAACTAAACTAACTAACTAACTAACTAACTAACTAACTAACTAACTAACTAACTAACTAACTAACTAACTAACTAACTAACTAACTGACTAGCTTGCTAACCAAGGTACCAAGCAACCAACTAACTAAATAACTAAATAACTAAATAACCAACCAACCAACCAACCAACCAAGTAACTAAGTTACTAACTAAGTAACTCACTCACTCACTCACTCACTCACTCACTCACGAGCTAACGGATTAACTGACTAACTGACTAACTAACTAACTAACTAACTAACTAACTAACTAACTAACTAACTAACTAACTAACTAACTAACTAACTAACCAACTAACCAACTAACTAAATCATAAATGAAATACGGAAGGAGAGAAATAAAGAAAAGGTAAATGTTCTTAGCTTTAATTCCCGTGAAACAGACCATAGAAATTGGACCTTTTTTGTCATAAAGCTGTATGTTTTAATTTGTGTTTTGGAAAAAAAAAATTTGCTGAAATATTAAATTTCCCTCGGTAAAGGTAAAAGAAAGTGTGTAGTGTGTGTGTGTGTGTGTGTGTGTGTGTGTGTGTGTGTGTGTGTGTGTGCGTGCGTGCGTGCGTGCGTGCGTGCGTGCGTGCGTGCGTGTGTGCGTGCGTGCGTGCGTGCGTGCGTGCGTGCGTGCGTGCGTGCGTGCGTGTGTGTGTGTGTGTGTGTGTGTGTGTGTGTGTGTGTGTGTGTTGTTGTTGTTGTTGTTGTTGTTGTTGTTGTTAATGCTGTTGTTGTTGTTGTTTGTTTGTTTTGTTACACAGCGGTATGTTGTAATTTGCGTTTTGGAGAAGAAAAGAAAAACGTAGCTGAAGTATTGGTGATATCCCCTCACAATACAGTAGCAGAAGAAAAACGACATAAAAAAAAGTCTTTGTGTGACTGATTTTGTTGATCTATGCAGCAGAAGTGAAGACAGGGTATGGTCACCGCAGACAGTAGTGACATCCCAAGGAAAGTGGCCGGAGTTGTGGGTCCGGTGATGATGGATCGAACAGTCCGGCGTGGGCAGTGCAGGGGAGGGAAATCTCTGGAAGCAGAAGTGTGGTCACCAGGCAACAAGAATCCTGATACAATGGTTGTAGATGGCAGAGTTTGAAGATGACAGTAATGGTTTTGAAATCTAAATAAATTATACACTTTCTTTTTTTTTTCGTTTTTCATAAGCTGTTGTCAGTGCGTAATTCTACTTTGTCTTCTTTCTTGCGGAAGAGAGGCCCGTATTCTAAAGGTAAGAGCGTTCTTGTTTACAGGGCTGACGGTTGTAAGTTCGAACCCACCTTAGGGACAGATATTTTATGGTTTTTTTTTATTTTTTATTTATTACTTGCTAGTTTATTTGCTTATTCATTTATTTTTAAGTTCCAACCAATCTTAGGGACAGATTTTTTATGTCTGTATTAATTTATCTGTTTATTACTTGTTAGTTTATTTGCTTATTCATTTATTTATTTATCTATCTATTTTGAGGTGGTGTGGCTGTTTAAAACCCCTGTCTATCCACCCAGCAGTGCTTGTGTTATCTAATTCAATACAGAGATTGTCACAGGAGTGGAACAAAACAGATGGGCGCCGTCTTCCATATGCCATGCTGTGGACACAATGATTCTCTAACGATTCACGGCCCTCAACAGCCATTAAGCTTTGAGTCTTCAAGTTTTGATTTTAGAAGATCCCCTTTACCCGTTAGAAAAGAAATGTTGGCGTGTTCCTGTTGGGGTGTCTGCCTGGAATCAGAACGACGCAAAGATAACGGAACCGATCTTCAACAAAACTTGGTGGGTGGATGGGATGTGGTCCACGGATGAACCCACTCAGTTCTGGACCGATTATATGGAGCGGATCCGGATCAGATAGGGGATCCAGGATCGGTCAAAAAGGTTAGCATGTGCACGGGAAGTAACCACTTCTGTCCGTAGCTACTATTGCTCCTCCTGCTGAAACAAAGTGGGTCCAGGCTGACTTCACATCATTAAAACTTTATAATGATGGTAAACCGTGTGAACTCAAAGTTATAAATGGATATCACACACACACACACAAACACACACACACACACACACACGCACACGCACGCACGCACGCACGCACGCACGCACGCACGCACGCACGCACACACACACACACACACACACACACACACACACACACACAACACACACACACACACACACACACACACACCACACATTGAATATTAAACCCTTTAGTGATGTCAACTGCCTAATTCTTTTCACCTATGGGGGAATAAGTCCTTTAGATCGTACCCGTAATTACTTCCCTTTGGTTTTTTTTTTTTTTTTTAAATCACTCATGACCTGATTCCAAGGGTGAACGGAAAATCCTTTTGACTATGGCCCACGTTTGTGTTCTCCCGAATGTCTTTCTTATACTTGAGTGTGTGTTATCTATCATAGGGTACGTGGCTAAGCACAGCGTTATCACAAACAAGGGACATAAACAGG
>CM031596.1:23324313-23326813 GCA_018398815.1 Conus ventricosus | reverse complement strand
TCTCTCGCCACGTGAAGTGCGTGTTGAGTGCGGCTTGCCTGTCAGTCACTCACTCACTCCGCAAACAGAAGCCGAGTTAGATCGTGTTTGACTTGCTTTTGGCCACGAGGCGCGAGGACACACACACACACACACACACACACACACACGGCTGCACGCACAAACACAAACACACACACACACACACGCACGCACGTACACACGCACGCTCTCGTGCCGAACGTGCATTCAGCAGCAAGCAGCCTGTTCGTGGTCTGTCCCTCCACCCCCTTCCCCTTCCCCCACCCTCCCTACCTCGAAAACAGCGACAGAGCTGCAACTGACAGACAGTGAGTGAGGAGCGTGTGTCTGTTTCGGGACAGGGCTGACAGCTTCATGTTGGGCCGTTCACTTTGGCAAGTCTTGGTGTCGGTTTCTCAGTCAGCTCTCGTCGTCGTCGTTGTCGTCAATGTCTTCGACTCGCTGAAACGGACCGAGAGGGGAAAATTCCGTCTGGATCTCTTACTATTACTATCGTTATTATCTTTTAAAAATTGTTATTTACCTTGTGTTTGTTTTTGCCCAAGTGTCGGCTGTTTTTTGTGTGTGTAGGTCCCAACGACGTTTCAACTTTTCTGTGCTGATTGTTATGTTTTCGTGAGTGTATTCTGGTTTCTGTGGGAGAAAATAACAGAAACCTTGTACTCCAACTACTGAGTGCACAGGTACAGGCCAGTTGATGTTGGGCATAGATTCTGATTGGAAAGCTTGCAACACATCGGTTCAGAACAACTTATGTCGAATCGTAAGGTCCAAGTTTGTGAGGTACTAGGACGGAATTCGTAGAGAATGGAGAACATGGCATCAGTCGTCTCCTCAGCAGGTGAGCTTCTGGATAAACCACCTTGTTGTTGAAGAGGTTGTGGAGAAAAATGTCCGCTTGGAATAAGAAAAAAAAACAACCCTTCTAATTCATTGAATGCAGTTGCTGATCAATGATTATCAGACTCTCCGGAACTCAACAGCCTCCGACTGAGATCTGGACTTGTCTGCAGCCGTATTAAAAACCGTGGGGTTTTAGAAGAGAAGCAGGAGAGAGAGAGAGAGAGAGAGAGAGAGAGAGAGAGCAAGTTGTCAAGTTCCTGAGGACCGATTCGCTGGACTGATCCTCATTGAATGCCGAGCGTGGGAACAAAGAAAGAGGTTCCCCAACTCCTAGCACAGCGTCAATAACACACCCAGCGCCAAGACCCGAGTTTTACCTCCCCCTTGGGGACCCCTGTTCGATCAGATAAGTGCGGGCCCGAGTTTGTCGCCGCGCCGGCGGCCTGCTAGACTCTTGTGATCGACGACAGGTGGACAGCGACCGACAACGTGACTGGATACCAGTAATCGACACTGCGAGGAATCATCAGCCAGCGACTGTTCGCGCATCGTTCGAACTGTCCAGCATGGCAAACCGTGTTTCGCCCACAATGAATCGGTGGTCTCAGGGTTAACTGCTTGTGACGGTAGAACTGGTAGGACACGAGCGATCGCCCTTTGTGTGTGATACGAGCATCAGTCAAGAGAACTGCGCGGGTTGGTGTACGAAGTGAGGCAAGGCCTACAGGTAAAAGCGCTAGTTGGAAGCAGCCAGATACATACATACAGGCTGCTTGCTGGACGCTTTCTGATCAGAAGGCAAGGTTCGGAGATCACGCTGCCAAGGTGGGAATGCTGCTGATGTTTGATCACAGCCGCTGAGGAAAAGAGGAGAGCTCTTGTACGGACTGACTGGAACTGAGGGAGAGAGTTCTGCAAGTTGTGCCACCTCTGGACCGTTTTAAACGTCGTTAGCTTGTCAACCATGTCGCTGTTGCTTGTGGTGCTCGCCGGTTGGTGCATCGCTGTTTCCATACCTGTAAGTTGCTGCCACACTGTCTGTCTGTCTGTCTGTCTGTCTGTCTCTCTGTTCCCACACGCGCGCATTTGTGCATAGTGTGTGTGTGTGTGTGTGTGTGTGTGTGTGTGTGGTGTGTGAGGGGGGTAGGGAGGGGGGAGGGGCACGAAAACGTTTGTGTCGGTGTGTGTTATATGTTAATTTGATTTGAAAAGATACATTTTTCATTTTAGGATCATAGTGCTAAACAACAGCAGTAGTGGTCGTAGTTGTAGTAGTAATGATAAGAATGAAAAAAGAATCATGATAATAAAGGGTTCGAGGAATATGTTGCTTGAAAGTTTTAAATGTTGTTTAAGTTAAAAACTTTAAAGTGGTTTTTATTGCCCCCCCCCCCCCCCCCCCCCCCCCCCCCCCCCCCCCCCCGATATCACAACTTTCGCTTACCGGATCGTTTACGGAAGTCAGTGGCGATCATTATTCAAAATTGTTTTTTGCTTTCGTTTGACTTATTAAAAGAGAAGTCAGAATACAGACCGAAACAGACGTTGTCGATTTACGTGAGAACCCTACTACTTTGGAGATGTGTGACACCTAGCTCTCTGATTTGATCGATATCGGTTCATCGATCTGTCATCG
>CM031596.1:23316813-23319313 GCA_018398815.1 Conus ventricosus | reverse complement strand
CACCCCCCACCTCTCTCCTGCTCCCTCTTCTCCTTCCTCCCCACCCGCCCGTCCTCCCCTCTTCTCCACAGGCCCGTTCGTATTATTCCACCACCCTTTCCTCTTTCCACCCCACCCCCACCCCACCTCTTATTTTTCTCTCGCCTTTTCCAAAATTCTCCATTGATCTTTTTTTAAAATTTTTTTCTTTTAGAAACTGAGCTTGAAAAAGCGGGTATCGTTCGTAGTGTGTCTCCGTGTGGATTGGTCATGACTAAAAGCAGGCTGGTGATATTTAGTAAGTGGAATGTCTGTCTGTCTGTCTGTCTGTCCGGCCGTCCGTCCGTCCGTCCCTCTGTCTCTGTCTCTGTCTCTCTCTCTCTCTCTCTCTCTCTCTCTCTCTCTCTCTCTCTCTCTCTCTCTCTCTCCTCTCTGCAAGGATGCGCAGTTTCCAAGGATCCCTGTCAGTTTCGGTTTAAGTCTGCTTATGGCATCTCAGAATGAAAGCATGGTAAGAAATTTCTCAGTTATTTATTGATTCAAGGCATTTCAGTTTAGACCAGTCACGACTTCGTGACGGAGTTAGTCGATACAGTCTTTCTAGTGTTCTTTATTTCTCACATTGTTGTTATGTTCTCCATACTCCCCCTTCATAAGGAGCAATGGCCTTAATATGAAGTGAACCATCTGAGTTCTGAGTTCTCCCTCTCTCTCTCTCTCTCTCTCTCTCTCTCTCTCTCTCTTTCTCTTCTCTCTCTCTCTCTCTCTCTCTCTCTCTCTCTCTCTCTCTCTCTCTCGCCAAAATCCACCCCACCCCTCTTTAAAAACAACAACTGTGATCTATTTAGAATTACATTTCTTTCTTCATTTTAATACATCAGTTAAGTGTAGGAGAGAAAGTGAGGTGGGGGGTGGGGGTGGGTGGGAGGGGATGTGGGAGGAGGCACAGTAGGTTCGGGGAGGGGGGGGGGGGGGGGGGGAGGAGGGGGGCCGGGGGCGAGGGGAAGCGGAAAGGGAGGTTGGAACAGTAGGGCCAAACCAAACCAGGTGGACAGTACTCGTTGTAACCCACTGGGGTTACTGTGTTGCAAACCTTGCCCAGTCTGTCTGTCTCTCTGTCTGTCCGTCTGTCTGTCCGTCTGTCTGTCTGTCGCGCTCTCTGTCTGCTCTCTGTCTGTCTGCCTGTCTGATAAATTTGTTCGTTCTGTCTCTGTCTGGCTGTCGCTCTCTCCCTCTCTCTCTGCTCTCTGTCTGTCTGTCTCTCTTAAACAAATTTTGTTCGCTCGCTCTTTCTCACTCTGTCTGTCTGTCTGTATGTATGTCTCTGTCTCTGTTTCTGTGCTCTCTGTGTCTGTCTGTCTCTGTCTCTGTCTGTCTGTCTGTCTGTCTGTCTCTCTCTCTCTCTCTCTCTCTCTCTCTCTCTCTCCCCTCTCTCTCTCTCCTCAAGTGACTTGCCTTTATGGTAAAGACGCTAGATAGGAGCCATTATATCTGTAAAGTGTGGGAGAACTATTTGCGTCTCGTGTAATTAGACGCGTTCGTATGAAGGATGCTTTCCGATGCACGATGCAATCAAAATTGAACTTTTATCTTTCTACCTCTCTCTCTCCATGTGTGTGTATGTGTGTGTGTGTGTGTGTATGTGTGTGTGTGTGTGTGTGTGTGTGTGTGTGTGTGTGTGTGTGTGTGTGTGTGTGTGAGTGCGTGTGTGTGTGTGTGGAGAGAGAGAGAGAGGGGAGAGAGAGAGAGAGAGAGAGAGAGAGAGAGAGGAGAGAAGGATATGGATATGGATACGGATACAAAAAGTTTAATCGTGTACAGGCCAGTGCCCCTCATGAAGAGGAGCACATACACAAACATTTTGTCCAACCAGGCTATGACATCCCTCATAATATACAATTTGCAATAATTTTTCGTGTGTTATGAAGAATGTCATTGATTCTGAATACCAGAGAGAGAGAGAGAGAGAGAGAGAGAGAGAGAGAGAGAGAAGAGAGAGAGAGAGAGACAGACAGACAGACAGACAGACAGACAGAGAAGACTAGAAGTGATTAGACAATATTAAATCCTCTCTGACCTCTCCCCTTTCACACCGGATGAACGGAGGGTAAAGGTGACGGGGAAATATCAATATTGGCATTGGCACAACAGTTCAACCCCCACCCCCTACACACACACACACACACACACACACACACACACACACACACACACACACACACACAGCGCGCGTGCACGCGCATGTGAGAATGGGAGGGGTGGGTGGGGGGGGGAGGGGGGAAGGCTTGGAGGGAGAGAGGGAGAGCTGTAGCAGAGAGATTGGTTGAAACACTTAGTAGTAATTTTGAAAGCACCTTTTCACCTTCATTTGCCTTCACGTCTCTCCTCTCTTTCTCTCTCTCTCTTCTCTCTTCTCTTCTCTCTCTCTCATTTTCTCTTCTGCCTGTCTCGTCTCTCTGTCTCTTCTCTCTCTTCTCCCTCTCCTCTCTCCCTCCTCTCCCTCCTCGTCTCTCTCTCTGAT
>CM031596.1:23308092-23310592 GCA_018398815.1 Conus ventricosus | reverse complement strand
AGGTCATTTGTGATCGCTCAGTCTTTAGTGACGGTTTTAATTGTCATAATCATATTTCATATCAACAAAGTGCTGCCATTTGTCAGTTAGGTCTTTGAAGGTGTTAGTATCTTGTGCACATTTGATGTTAGTTCTTTTTAATGGAAGAAAAAAAAGCAAGTGTGATATATAACACAGATGTTCTTTTGGGTGAGCGAGAGAAAATGGATAGAAGGGCTTATTACTCTGTTATTAGCCAGTGAATGCTCAGTTCGTTTCATGTTCTGGTGAGCTAGAGCTAGAGTTTGGTTCTGTTTGGATCTCTTCAGGCCAGACTGATACTTGCTGATGAGGAGCACTTCCACATGTAAGGGGAACAAAATCAACAAATTGGAGAGATCGTCTGGCCCCTTCTGAAAAATGGTTTAAAAAAGAAAAAGAAAAGAAAAGACGAATGGAAAGTTCAATGAAGGGGAAAGTAACAATTTGGTGTGCATGCTATATAGTAGAATATCCACCCTTTCATTTTTAGACCTTTTGTTTTTGTCTATCACACAGAAGAACAGAACATGGGGAGAAGAAGTTCACGTGGGAGATTTGTTTTTCTCTCTTTTTTTTTCACAGTGCAAAACATTGTAAAAGGTTGAGTAAGATGTTTTTTAAAAAGAAAAGAGAAGAGAGAGAGAGAGAGAAGCGGGAGGGAGGGAGAGGGAGAGAGAGAGAGAGAGAGAGAGAGAGAGAGAGAGAGAGAGAGAGAGGGGGGAAGGGAGAGAGACAGAGAGAGAGAGAGAGAGAGAGAGAGAGAGGAAGAGAGCGGGAGAGAGAGAGAGAGAGGGAGAGAGAGAGAGAGAGAAGAGAGAGAGAGAGAGAGAGAGAGAAGAGAGAGAGAGAGAGAGAGTAGAAAAAAAGAAAAAACAACCACCTGTCACGTGCTCCTCAGTATACGCTGCAGGAACTGTCGCCAGCCCTCCCCAAATATTCATGGCGAGGAACGTCGCCGAAGGGAACAGACAGAGTGTTGGCGACGACAACGTTGAAGGGGGAGAGTGGGAGAGAGAGGGAGAATAAGGGGAGGGTGGGAGGGGTGGGGGGACGAATTGCATGCGTAGACTAAGATCAAACAACACACGCGCATGCACGCACACGCACGCACGCCACGCACGCACGCACGCACGCACGCACGCACACACACACACACACACACACACACCACACACACACACACACACACACACACACACGTACGCACGCACGCACGCACACACTTTCTCTGTGTATGTGTGTCTATCCATCCGTCTGTCTGTCTGTCTGTCTGTCTGTCTGTCTGTCTCTCTCTCTCTCTCTCTCTCTCTCTCTCTTACACACACAGGCATACACACATACACTCACACACACACACACACACACACACACACACACACACACACACACACACAAACTTACACACTTTCTCTCTCTCTCTCCCTCCCTCTCTCTCTGTAACACACTCGCAGAGAGAGAGAAGAGAGAGAGAGAGAGGAGAGAGAGAGAGAGAGAGAGAGAGCTCGCACGCAAAAAGAAAGACTGGGAGGAAAAAAGAAAAAAGAAAAGAAAAAAAAAGAAAAAGAGAAGAACCCCCTAACTTAACTAACAGTAGGGATCCTCCTCTTCCTCTCGTTTCCCCCCCGGATCTGTCATCTCGTGTCCCCCCCCCCCACCCCACCCCCCCCCCCCCCCCCCCCAACCCCCCCCCCCCGCAACCCCCCCCCCCCCCCCCCCCCCCCCAGGGGAGGGCGGTCAGTAACAGACGCAACTGCCGAGACTGAATGAGCAGGAGGGAGGGAGTAGAACGGAGGGAGGAGGTGGGGGTGGAGGGGAGGACTGAGAGGGTGGGGGACAGAGGGAAGACTGAAGTGAAAAGAAGAAAAAGGAAAAAAGGGGTATGGGATGGTGGTGGTGGTAGTGGTTGGTGGTGGTGGTGGTAGTGGTTGGTGGTGGTGGTAATGGTGGTGGTGGTGATGGTGATGGTGGTGGTGGGGGTGATGGTGATGGTAGAGTTCAGTGATTGATTACGGCTCTGTGATCAGTCGTGCGGACACGACATTGGGTCCTCCCCTACCCCCCCCCCCTCCGCCCTGTAACCCTTCAACCCCCCCCCCCCCCCCTCCTTCCCGCTCCCTCTCCTTATTTCCTCTCTACTCTCATGCCTTCCTGCCCCCTTCCTCCGCGATCCTTCTAACTACCATCCCACCTCCCCACCTCCCCCCCCCCCCTTCACCTCCACCGTGGCTCACCGCTTTTGATCTGTCAGCTATGACGGTCTCCTTCTCCTGTCCTCCTCCCTCATTCCCCTGCCTCCCCCCCCCCCCCCCCCCCCCCCGTCTCTGTCTGTCTCCCCCCTCTGTCTCTCTCTCTCTGTGTGGGTACTTTATGATTTTCTTTGTCTTTGTTTTGGTCTCTTGTCTATTTGTCTGTCAATCAGTCTGTCTAGTCTGCCTGTCTGTGTCTCTCTGTCTCTCCCCTCTTTCTTCTCTCTCTCTCC
>CM031596.1:23300442-23302992 GCA_018398815.1 Conus ventricosus | reverse complement strand
ACACACACACACACGAGCGCGTGAATGCACGCAAGCACATGCGCAGGTGCACGCACACACTTGCACACACAGGCAGTGGCCTGCTATACGCCCGGTTCCCACAGATACAGTTGCATCAAATAGACGCCACTGTGCGAGGACTAGTCTGTAAAAGCGACACCACATGTGCCAAGGCGCAGGACCAAGACAGTAACTGGTCAGCAGGGACGCACAGGAAGCAGGAGCTCTTAGCTTTAGACTTAGATGCTCCCGCGTCTTGCGACGCATGAGGCAGTCAAGGCGCTCCACTGTGCACGCTCCTCAGTCAGTTTGCTGGTGTCACTCCAACCTCTGCCAACGAGTCTGAGGTCTCTCTCAGAAGTAGCTCCACAGAGTAAGTTTTGCGAGTGAACGTGACTGTTCTAAAGTCGGGGAGTCCTTTGACACGTTTTGAGAGCCGCTCCCAACCACGTGTCCCTGCAATACGCCACTTGACACAACACTAAGAATCATGTAGCGATTCCACAGGTAGTAATCAGCATTCGCATGCTATGACTTGACAAGTGTAAGTCATTTTTCAGGTCAATAGATGACTAAAGTTCCAGTGATTTCTGAAAGCTTTCGCGTGTCTAGGGCACCGCGTTATGGAAGGCAGAGTCACACTCTTTCCTCCCGGCACCTGAACCTTCTCCGATCTGAAGCATGCACCAGTGGACTCCCGGGTGGACGGGCTATTTTTTTAAAACTTTTTTATTTACATTCATATAGATGTACAGGGGGGGGGGGGGGGGGAGGAACAAAGGAATGAGGGAAGGCAGGTATGTACATAAAGAAATAAGAAAGAAAGAAATCACCCCCAAACAATTTGAATTCACATATCCATGCAAACATTCTCAAATCAAAACAGACACACAACAAAAACAGAGAGAGAGAGAGAGAGAGAGAGGAGAGAGAGGAGAGAGAGAGAGAGAGAGAGAGGAGAGAGAGAGAGAGAGAGAGAGAGACAGAGACAGAGAGAGAGAGAGGTGATTGCATCGAAGAGAATTCATTGCTGACAGGGATGTTTTTCACATCATTTACGTTTGGCAAAATATTGAACTCTGGCCCTAATAATGTACAAAAAAATGTGTTCATTTAGACACTTCATCTTTACACTTCTGAATCTATTAGTGCAAGTTGTTTAAAAAAAAAAAAGGGTATAACTGTTCAACAGTTATCCATCAATGGTCTGTTTTTCATACTGTAAAAGTCAGATCCCATGGATGGTTCGAACTCACGTCCGTCGCTCCATTGCCGCATTCTGTTGTTACTTGACTCCGATCCTTGAAGTGTATTCAATGCACAGATGAGAATTCTGTTGTTACTTGACTCGATCCTTGAAGCGTATTCCATACACAGATGAGAGACAAACAAAAACAAAAGATGCTGCTTGGATGGTCTCTGCGCGCTGGAGTGTAAAGAGCAAAGTTCACGGAACATGCATGCGTCATTCAAACCAACTAGGTTTCACTTTTGTTCTTACATCCAAACTTCAAATTGTGTTCTTAAATAACGTGCTGCAGTACATAACTGAGAAATCTGTACACATCTTCAATATTTGCTCTGCTTATAACCATTTGCATCAGTTTATCATCTTGAAGGCAAAATTCAAATGAACACCCAAAGTGAGGTGCTAGCTTACGCATTTTTAATACTCAGCATGTAAAAGGTAGGTGAATTTTTTTTTTTTTTTTTTTGCCAACTATGTATTTGAAATCATCACAGACAACAGATAGAGGAAGCACCAAGCAAACCTCCTCCATGTCTCTGTCAGCTTAGCAATGCAATATTCCATCATCATCCCGTGATAGGAGGGCAATGTCGTCATCTGTTCGTGTTCATTCAGACTGATTCGTTGTACCTATCTTAGTTGGGTTTAAAAGCGACTCGAGTTGGCTTTTAGGAGTAATTCCATGTAACTGTCTGCGTGAACAGCAGTGTTGTCACACACGTGCTCATCCAGCCTGCATGCGCGTGCTAAGTAAGTACACGTACACCCAAATATATTTATGTATGTGGCGTGCAGATGTTGCTGAACTCCCACCCCCCACCCCCCAAATCTTTTCTGCACTTTTCTCAGTGTTGAGAGAGAGAGAGAGAGAGAGAGAGAGAGAGAGAGAGAGAGAGAGAGAGAGAGGAGAGAGAGGAGGGAGAGAGAGAGAGAGAGAGAGAGAGAGAGAGAGAGAGAGAGAGAGAGAGAGAGAGAGAGAGAGAGAGACAGACAGACAGACAGACAGACAGACTGAGAACATTCATGACGTCACAGATCACGTATTGCCACACAGAACAAAGAAAGAAAAACATCAGCGCTGTCGATAACGCCGGGATCTTTGAAAAGATCCAACAAACAGCATAGAGTTACCAATACTGCACGAGGCGTGCACTCTGTACGGAGCAATATTTCCCTGTTCTTCAAAGAGCATCGACTGGATGGGAATTATGTTCCCACGTGTGTTAGTAATTTATTTGGGCTGACTTTGCAAAAACGGCGCCACAGTTTTGTTTTGCTTTTCTTTCCTGGTCCCATCTTTC
>CM031596.1:23295442-23297942 GCA_018398815.1 Conus ventricosus | reverse complement strand
AATCAAAAGAAAAAGGCAAGTGACAGTTTATGTTCTCCGTCCGGTTTATTTTTGCCGACACCTAGTATATTTTACAACGTTGACAGAACCAGCGAAAGTTGTGTTCCATGTGATGAGGTTTTCGAGAGTGACAACCATCTCCCTCTGTCTATAACCCAGCCTGCAGAAGAAACACGACACAGTGACATGCAGACAGAGATTGACTTGGAACAGTGCGACAAAGAATCTGTGACAGTTGCACACGATGAAGTATCGGTCTTGGAGTTTGGTTCACTGAAGCCAAGCGCTGATCAAGACTGTGTTGACGAATGCTGTGATGTGGTTTGTGATCAGGACAGGCCTCCAGCGAATGACCAACAGAACGACCCTCCAGAGAACGTGACTCTCAGTGACATTATGTCGTACCTACAAGGAATGTTAAGAAACATGGAAAGCGTTCATTCTGTTGACAGAGAGAATGTGCAACTGACTTCAAGCGGCAATTCAGATGTGGAGGAAGGAAATCTTGTTGACAGTGGATAAACTTTTTGAAAGTCTCAATGACAATCGCATCTGTGTTCGATGTTAGTTAATTATTTCCGTGATTTGGTTTCCTCATCGCGATGTTGTTTTTCTGACAATGGTTTGTGTGCATTTGTTGATCTTCATTTTCGAACAGCCGCTCTCCCACTGCAACCCCTGCATGAGAATGGGCTTTGGAAGCTTAACTCATTAAATCATTCGTTCGTTCGTTCGTTCGTTCGTTCTCTCTCTCTCTCTCTCTCCTCTCTCTCTCTCTCTCTCTCTCTCTCTCTCTCTCTCTTCTCTCTCTCTCTCTCACACACACACACATCTCTCTTTCTCTCTCTCTCTCTCTCTCTCTCTCTCTCTCTCCTCTCTCTCTCTCTCTCTCTCTCTCTCTCTCTCTCTCTCTCTCTCTCTCACCCTGGTAAGATTCTATAAGGAAACTAATGCATGTTGATAGGTCAACGGAAGCCGTAGTTAGGCAGGTACAAATTGCTGTCGCTGCACTGTGGTAACCTGCTCTCCCAGGGACAGTGGCCTAAATTTCATACAGAGAAATCTGTCGTGGGACGAAATTATACGATACAATGTAGTACGATAGAATAAAACACAACGTAATGGAACGCAGCATAGCGCGGTTCAGCACAACACAACACAACACAGCACAGGACAACACAAACACAACACAACACAGCACAACACAACGCAACGCAACGCAAACGCAACGCAACGCAACGCAACGCAACACAACGCAACGCAACACAACGCAACGCGACATAACACAAAATAACAAAACACAACACAACGCAACGCAACGCAACGCAAAGCAACATACAAACATAACATAACATAACATAACATAACATAACATAACATAACATAACATAACATAACAAAAACTGCCTTTGCCATTTATCGTCTTTGGAAACGTTCAGTCATTGAGGAGTAAACTGGATGAGTGTCTAGCAAGTGTGCAGTACCTCCACGCCTATAGAGATGCAAATCTTTTGTGTTTTTCTGAGTCCTGGCTTTCAGAAAAGGATGTGGAAGTAGATTTCCCGGGCTACACAGTTGTTCGCCTTGACCGGACTGTGAAAGACACAGGGAAGACAAAAGGAGGAGTCTGTATGTTTGTCAGCAAGAAGTGGTGTACAAACATCACAGTAAAGGAGCAGTTCTGCTCTCAGAACCTAGAGCTGTTGACATTTCGCACTGAGACCCTTCTATCTCCCAAGGGAGTTCAATCAGCTGTTTGTCAGTGTTGTGTACATCCATCCTAGGGCAGACGCAAAAGTTGCCAGTTCAAAGTTGGTGGAAGTGGTTCACAAACTGGCATAAACAGTCACCCGATGCTCCTTGTTTCCTCTTAGGGGACTTCAACCACTGCAAGCTGAAGCGTTCGCTCCCCCACTTTAAGCAGTACGTGACGTGCGTCACCCACCAGGGAAACATCCTTGACGTCTGCTACGGCAATATTCCCAGAGCCTACAGGTTCAGACCACTCCCTGGCCTCGGCAGAAGTCCACACAACATGGTGCAGCTGGTTCCCACCTACCGTCAACGTATCAAACGAGAGAAGCCGGCTGTGAAGCTGGTGAAGAAGTGGACAAGCGAGTCGGCAGAAGTCTTGTGTGACTGCTTTTGAAACAACAGACTAGACAGTTTTCTCCGATCCAAGCCTCGACGTGACTGCCGACGCCCATCTCATCCTACATCTCCTTCTGTGAAGACATCGTCCTCAAGACCAAGACATGCAAGATTTACCCCAACAACAAGCCCTGGGTGCCCCCCGGGTATGAAGAAAATCTTGCACAAGAAGAGAGACGCGTTCCTGAGAGGTGACAGGGATGAGGAGAAGGCACCCCAAAAGCAGCTCCAGAGACAGATCAGGGAGGACAAACGCTTCTTCACATGCAGGGTGGAGTCCAACTTCCGGGAGGGCAGCGCCAGGCAGTACTGGAGAGACATCGGGACAATTACCGGCCAAAAGCAGCAG
>CM031596.1:23280442-23290442 GCA_018398815.1 Conus ventricosus | reverse complement strand
GACGCAATTCAGCCCACTAACGATACAATATGCCATAATACAATACAGTACCAAATTATGCAATGCAGTACAATGTTTGAGGTTATTCAGATGTTTCAGTTAACATTTGAAAATCTTGTCTTCAGGCCCGTTTCAAGTTTAACTTTCTGACTTTTGTCTTACCCTTTATGGGTGAAATGTTGCTCTGATATCAAGCGTATCTGTGAAAATGATGTTACTGCCCAGAATATCATTTGGATTGTGAGTCAGTGAAGTCTTTCTTACATGAAGATGTGTTATTCGCAGACAATACGAATGTTGGTGTTTGGGTTTTTATTTTCTGACTGTCACTGTCGGCGGCAGTTCTTGTTACATTGGTTATTTATCTTTTATAAAGCCCGTTCAGTAATTTTCTTTAATCGTATTTCAGACCATTGTGAATATTCAATTTTGGTCTGTCCTCTACCTATCATCTTTCCTCTGATATACTGTTCAGCTCTCTTCATATTCTTCTGCCTTCTTTTTTCAAGATATCGTTCCGATGTGGACAGCATTACCTTCATTCGATGAATACAACCACCCGTATATATAACTGAACATTTAACGAAATTCTCTCCACAATACAGTTTTGTAAACACAAAACAACGCAAAGTAATGCCATTCGAAATGATACGACATCATGCAATTCACCAAGAACTGGAAGATTCGAACCAGGGATCTCATGGAGCTGGATTATGGAAGTCCGAAGTTCTAACCACTCGTCCGCCGCGCCATCTTTCTACGACCGTTGTCGATAGATTATTTTTGATGCTTTAATTGTCTCATCGTTCTTCTTTTCTTTACAAGCAGGAGCGGGTATTGTCAAACACGCCGTGTTTTTATGTTCTCACCGCTCTTTGATCTTATTGATCAGTTGCGAATGTGTGGTGGTGGAAACCGATGGTCGTTAAATCTACCCCCCCTCCCTCCACCGCCACCCCATCCCCTCTCCCCCCCCCCCCCCCTTTTCCACTGTCTCTCTGTGCGTCAGGGTGTGTCTGTGTCTGTCTGTCTGTCTGTCTGTCTCTCTCTCTCTCTCTCTCTCCTCTCTCTCTCTCTCTCTTTTCTCTCTCTCTCTCTCTCTTAACCTGGCCCCCACCCTCCTCCATGTCTCTGTCTGTGTGTCAACCTGTCTCTATCTTTTCTTGTCTCCCTTTGTCCGTTTCCATATCTTTCGCATGTGCACGTGCGTGTGCATGTGTATACATGCATGCAAGCACGCAGGTGCAGGTTTTGCCTTTGTCGTTGTGCATGCCGAAACGTGAAGAGTGTCTTATGTTTCAGCAGCCCGTCATTTTTCAGTCGGACGATAACAGTACGTGAAAATGAGAAAGGCTGAGAGGAGAGAGAGAGAGAGAGAGAGAGAGAGAGAGAGAGAGAGAGAGAGAGAGAGAGAGAGAGAGAGAGAGAGAGACAGGGAGAGAAAGAGGGAGAGACATGGAGACACACAGACAGGCAGACAGGCAGGCAGACAGGCATGGAGAAAGGGAAATAAATGTTTTATTGAACATCAGCCACGGGCCATAATTCAAACAAGAAAGTGGAGGGAGAGTGGGAGAAAGAGGACGTGTGGTAAGGGCACGCACAACTAAACCTATTATACCACGAAATAAACAACCTCACCAGGAGCTTCGTTCAGCCGACAAGACAAGACAATAATTAAGAATGCAATGAAACATAAATGTTATAGCGAAAAAAGAACAGTTTTTAATTTAGTTATTCCTTTACGAATTTATCAATTAAAACGAGCCATTAAACTGTCTTTCTCATTTGAATGTTCTGTGAGATGCGTATTTTGAAACCTGTGCAGTGCTTTGTTTTCTTCGTGCAGGAAGAAGCACAGAGTAGAGCAGAAGAGGAAAGTCTGGAACTTGTGTTGTGTGGAAAGAGCTGGTGTGTATGGAACTGTGATCATCTGCTGCATTTGCAGAACTACTGTTTTGATCACATACTATATCTGTGAAGATGAATGGTCCATAATTAAAGCTTGAATCTAGCATATGACCTTGTGACTTTAACACAGTGTACATCAACGTGGCTATAAATGTTAATTTCCTGATTTAAAGAAAACGTGATCAGTTTAAAATTATGTGTGATATACGCCTCCTTCTTTAACTTCCCCTGCAGAACCTGCCTGATCTTGGATATCCATCAGTCCACAGATCCCATGATATTTGTCTAACGATGGTTATGAACCGTTGCTCATATTTTGCTTTTGGAACCATACGACATGATTTTTTTTTTTTGGTCTCACATTACGACATAACATTGCACTTCTATTGCAGTCTGCATACTCAGTATCACAACACTTCTATGGTAATCTGTATTATAGATATCGCCTGTCTTCTCAAGAATCAGGACAAAATGAGAGAGAGAGAGAGAGAGAGAGAGAGAGAGAGAGAGAGAGAGAGAGAGAGAAACAGAGAGAGAAACAGAGAGAGAAACGGAGAGAGAGAGAGAGAAGACAAAAACAAAGACAGAAAGACAGAGGGAGATGGAGAGAGAGGGGGGAACAGACCAACAGAAAGACAAGCATAAGCAAAGAAAACTAATGTGCAACTCATCCACCTGATTCAACCATCAGTCTTGGAGTGGCGAGCCAAGCTGTAAGATTAAAGGCGAGCATTCGTTGATTCCCTTTGAAGCGTTTGGGTGTCAAGAGAGAGAGAGAGAGAGAGAGAGAGAGAGAGAGAGAGACAGACAGACAGACAGACAGACAGAGAGAGAGAGACAGAGAGAGAGAGACAGAGAGAGAGAGGGGGGGGTAAACCGCAGCACAGCCCATAAGTGGCGTTGGCCTTTGGCGATATGTGGCAGTCCAGGGGCCAGACGTGATGACTATGGGTGAAGTCAGGGCTGTTTTCACATTCTCCTCAGCAGACCACAGTCAGGGATCAGCGGGTGGACGCCACTTTGATCAGGTGGTGTTGGTCACGGGTGGCTGCAGGCAGTTAGGTTGGGGTTGAATAGCAAAACTACCCCATCTCCTTCTGCCCTCCTGTCAGCACCCCCCTTTTCTCATCATCCCCATCTCTACCTATATTGCTTCTTTCCATATAAATCTCTCTCTCTCTCTCTCTCTCTCTCTCTCTCTCTCTCTCTCTCTCTCTCTGCATCTGTATGGGTACGGGAACATGTGATATGTGTGTGTGTGTGTGTGTGTGTGTGTGTGTGTGTGTGTGTGTGTGTGTGTGTGTGTGTGTGTGTGTGTGTGTGTGTGTGTGTGTGTGTGTGTACATATGCACATGTAGTGTGTCTGCATACATGTTTGCGTATTGTTCGTATATGTGTGCCATACATTCGTAGTTACATGGATCGTCAAATGAATATCATCATAAACGTGCTTGAAACTAAGAGAAAGAGAGAGAGAGAGAGGGGGGGGAGAGAGAGATGGAGAGAGATAGGGAGAGAGAGAGAGAGAGAGAGAGAGAGAGAGAGAGAGAGAGAAGAGAGAGAGAGAGAGAAAGAGAGAGATATTCTGAAGCAGAGCTAACAGTCAACACTATCACCATTGTTCCAGCTATCTGCATCTGCAGCAGCCAGGCGATCCATAAGATCAAAGCCAGTTCCTCATTCGTCGATTCCCTTTGAAGTCTTTGACATGCATTGAGAGACAAGGGCGAACAGGAGTCAGGTGAACAGGCACGGCGCACTCACCGCTGCCACTGGCCTCTTGGCAGGTCTGCGTTCCATTTGCCAGAGGTGATTAATATTGATGAACCCAGGGAAGTCTTCAAATTCTCTTCAGCAGCTCACATTAATAGTGCTCGGATCAGGTGGAGGTTTCTTTGAACCTCTATGGCGTCATCGTGGTTAGCTACCAGCGCTGAAATTTCGTTGGTAACTGCCTTTCCTCTTCTCGTTCTCCCCCCCCCCCCCCCATTCCGCCCCCACCCCCCCACCCCACCCCAAATCACCCACGTGAACGGGTGCCTCCGTTAGGCGCGTTCTTGTCTGCCCCCTATGAGCGTGCATGCCAGAAATAACGTCATAAAAAGCGCACTGTTTGGACCAAGAAGCGAGCACTTATGAAATCAAAAGGCAGCACATCTATGTCCCAAAACAGAGTAATGTGAAATGTGAATAATCACTATACCAGATTGAACGGTTTACGTATTAATAGCAAGGTAAACATTTCAATCGCCTCTGTCTGTCTGTCTGTCTGTCTCTCTGTCTGTCTGTCTGTCTGTCTGTCTGTCTGTCTCTTTCTCTCTCTCTCTCTCTCTCTCTCTCTCTCGTCAACACACACATGTACCCACAAATACGTGTATGAACGCATGCGCTCAGGCGACACGCACACATACAAATGCAAGAACACACACACACACACACACACACACACACACACACACACACACACACACACACACACACGCGCGCATGCGCGCGCGCGCATGCGCGCGCGGGCGAGTTCATGTAAAACAGAAGTTAATCTGATCTTGATGTACAAAAAAAAGCAAAATGTGTTTAATCTCAAAATGTAAAATGGCAGTCACAACCTACAAATAAAGAATCTTAAACAAAACCAAAAGAAGTTGGTTCAAGAACAACACGTTTGGTGCCTATTCCAATATAGCAAATGCTCAAAGCGTCATCTAGCATCGGTTATACGCCATAACAAACATGAAAATATTAGTCTACGTACTTGCTATACAAAACTTCACGTTCATAACACATATAGATGTCATCTGCAGATGGACCCATGCTAAAGAAGAAAAATGTGAATACAGCTTTCATGCTTCCCACACCAAAAGTTGGAAACGATTTTCCTAGAAAACAACCATCCATCTTCTCTACTGAACCAACAACAAATTTCAAAGCTCGAAAGTAAAAAGATTACTTTTCAGAAACAACGCTCTGAACTGTAGGTTCTGTCGATTCACACCCTGTTTTGCATGTTATGCAATCTTTTAACAGAGACGCAATATATGGAATCATCATTGCATAAATCATCTAACTTCTTGCTTGAAAATCAATGATATAGATGTCAGTTTTTGTTCAGTTCTTTCACATTATTGGTTTGTGTTATAACGAGTTAGCAGAAATAAGAGCAAAGTTTGGTGCCAGAAATTAAAAGAACTGGACAAATAAGGGCAAAATTCGGTGCCAGAAATTAAAAGGACTGGATATATAAGGGCAAAATTTGATGCCAGAAGTTAAAAAAAACCTGGACAAATAAGGGCAAAATCTGGTGCCAGAAATTAAAGGAACTGGACAAATAAGGGCAAAATTTGGTGCCAGAAATTAAAAAAACTGGACAAATAAGGGCAAAATTTGGTGCCAGAAATTAAAAGGATTGGATATATATAAGAGCAAAATTGGATGCCAGAAATTAAAAGAACTGGACAAATAAGGGCAACATCTGGTGCCAGAAATTAAAAGAACTGGACAACTAAGGGCAAAATCTGGTGCCAGAAACTAAAAGAACTGGACAAATAAGGGCAAAATCTGGTGCCAGAAATTAAAAGAACTGAACTGGGTAAAATAGGGGTGCTTGAGTAAATGAAGTTTTAAAAAAAAATTCATCAGTGTCAACTTCTTGGGCTAGACTTCCAAGAAACGAATATATTGTGCCATAGAAAAAAATCACTTTTATGGTTGATACCATTTCATCAATAGTCTAATGCTAATATCAATATATTACTTATGACTGATGGCAAGCACAGTTTTCTTTTTTTTGTCTCCGTCTTGATGCCTTAAAGACAAATGAATGCAACAATTTCAAGTGCATACATAGTATAAAAAAAATATTTAAAAAATTTAAATCACAGTACGACATATAATCTACAATTGCCAGAGAACAAAACAATATCCACCAGAAACTACATACTGCAACCCAGAATTGTTGTTTCAAATTTCACACACACACACACACAAAATATAACCAATTCTGAAAGAGATTGGTAAGGTAAAGATTTTTTTTCGATTACTGATGTATATCTAAGATTCGGTTGAATACCCTGCGGACCCAGGACATACTGGCTCAAAAGGGAAATAATGATGCTTCAGTCTGATCAAGAAACACACCTGACGTGGGGACGGGAAGCAGACAGCAAACAGATGGGACACATCTGGACACAGCTGGACAGGAAGACCAGGACAGAGGGCTCAGGTGGACTTGCTGGTGACGGTTTAAGCGCTGGGGAGAGTTACGGGCGACGATGGTAACGTTGAGTCTGTCATGCATAATAAGTACAACCCATGGTATCCAGCAAAGTTTGTTTAACAAGCGACAATTGTATTGCGTTTGCACTTTAAAAAGAAAACAATGGCACGAACGTGAATTCCGTTTCCTTTGCTGTGTGATCCAATATATAAAGATGTAGGGTATCAACGTCACCATGGATGTAAATGCCTACTTGAATTCACTGCTCTGCTTGATAAAGTGTTTGCCGTTACTAAAGGTTCTAAACTATGCCATGTGTGATGTACTGGGAGGTTGTATTCAAACACTAATGTTCCTTGACAAATGTTCCTAAGCATATGAGATTACAAGATGGGGGAAATCTGAATTCTGTACATCGGCAAAATCAGAGCCATCTTGTTCTTCTTCTAGCTCTAGTTCTTCTTATTCATGTTGTTGTTGTTGTTGTTGTTGTTGTTGTTGTTGTTGTTGTTGTTCTTCTTCTTCTTCTTCTTCTTCTTCTTCTTCTTCTTCTTCTTCTTCTTCTTCTTCTTCTCCTCCTCCTCCTCCTTCTTCTCCTCTTTCTCCTCCTCCTCCTTATCCCAAAGCTCTGTGAAGTGTCATAGGTATGCCATACTGAAGAACAGTTCATCAAGTAAACTACGGTAGTTGAAAAGAGGATGTTGGTGGGATGGACAGCACGAAAATAAGACACATGTACACTGATGCTGTGTTCAGACTCCATGCACAAAGGCAGAATGTGGCTACATTAAGGATAGATCTCAGATGGCCGCATACGCAAAAACCCTCACCAACGGTGACCCTCAACGTTCAAGCTGAGGAGGAACAAAGAAGGAACGGACAACGATACAGACAAGATACAATCCCATGCGAGATCAGGCTGTCCTCAAAAAACCCCTGTCAACGCCAGGAAGACCATCTCCGGATGGCGCACAGCAAAGGCCCTGCTGAGCGTGCAGAACAGCACCATCCTACCAGGCACAGTACCGCCAGATCTTCATTCTCTTTTATTGTTTCCATGTTCTTGTTGTTCAGGTTATTTTGACATGCACAATGATAAAGAGAGGAAGAAAAGAGGTGCCAGCCATAAAGAAAAGCAAGGGACACGGCCAGAAAATCCCTTCAGAACATAAGTAATCTGCTTCCTGCAATTTCCATTGGTTCCAACACTACTATTCACCAACACTACCATTCACCGTTGCTTTTTCTCGTCAGCAAAAGACAAATGAAGAACGAAAGAGAAAGCAACAAGGAAAGAAGAATAAAGCACATTCACATATTCGGAGAGAGAGAGAGAGAGAGAGAGAGAGAGAGAGAGAGAGAGAGAGAGAGAGAGAGAGAGAGAGAGAGAGAGAGAGAGAGGCAGGGTTGTGGTATTGATATATTTCCAACTTTTCACTGCTTGTTTGATGTTAATAAGACAGTCGTTAGACAGTCGTTATGGCCTCAACGACACACAGCGTTTCACACAATAGGAACGAAGACAAAGCACACACATTTCCTCCTTTCTGGTCTTGTACACGTTTTAGGTTTCCGCCTCATCTTCATCCTCCTCCTCACCACTGGGAACCTCGGCCCAGACAACGTGTCCTTAGGAGCCCATGGCTATTCTGACGTTGACCACACCCTCTGCACTCATTCCACTGGAAACATTCTGCGAAGATCCACAACTTACAGCACGTTTCTGCTACATGTAGAATGGGAAACTAAATGAAAGTAAGCGTAGTAAATCATTAGAAGAAAAACAATCCTATTGGACCTTTAGTCCTTAAGGTCAGATGTGGTCTTAAAAAAGTCAGATAAGGTCACAGAAGGTCTTAAAGGTCCTGTATGGTCTTAAACATGCATTCTGCTCACCTAGAATCATCTACAACTTACAGCACGTTTCTGTTAAATGTAGAATGGAAAAGAAAATGAAAGCAAGCGTAGTAAATCATTAGAAGAAGAAAAAATGTCCTTAAAAACAACATGTATTCTGCTTACTTGGAAACTGAAGGATATCATCCAGTAAGGAGGGCAGTAGGGGTAGTTGGGTCTTGGGGGAGAGGGAAGGAAGAGGGGGTTGAGGGTTCGTCCTATGACAGATGTTACCAGCACCTTTAAACTAACAGAGATGACATTGTGCTGAGGCCCTAATCTCCATCTATGGACACGAACCTGCATCAACCGACCAGAATTCTATGGGCTGGTTCCAGCACAAAGGGAGATCAGCCGGCCAGCACGATGTAAACTGGTCTTACAGTATTCCAGTCACGCGCTCAACGCCGGAGGGTCGTTGATGTAGGGCAGAAACGAGCAGAATCTCATATTCTTTTTTAGCTACAAGCAAATCGCTGGAGAGTCTTTGATGCCAGAGGCTATAAACAGAGCCAGTGGAATGAGAAGCAGGTGTGGACAGAAGAACAAGTCAGGAGTGCTGTCAGGTATTTGCCATTGTATGACACAGTGATTCGGTCTGTTTCGCTCTGTCTCTGTCTCTGTTTCTCTCTCTCTCTCTTTCTCTCTCTCTCTCTCTCTCTCTCTCTCTCTCTCTCTCTCTCTCTCTCTCTTGTTTTTGTCTGTCTCTGTCTCTCCTTCAAGGACAGATTGGAAGAATAGGCTCTGCCTAAAATCTTAATCCTTCATCGAATAAAGATTTTCTGAGTTCTGAGTTCTAGTCCCCTCTCTCTCTCTCTCTCTCTCTCTCTCTCTCTCTCTCTCTCTCTCTCTCTCTCTCTCTCTCTCTCTCTCCTCTCTCTCTCTCTCCTCTCTAGGTCGGCCTGTCTGTCTGTCTGTCTGTCTGTCTGTCTCTCTCTCTCTCTCTCTCTCTCTCTCTCTCTCTCTCTCTCTCTCTCTCTATCTTCTCCTCTCTCTCTCTCTCTCTCTCTCTCTCTCTCTCTCATGAAATTTTGAATTTTGGGTGGGACATTTGTTTTTGACGAACTTTTTGATCACGGCATTAAATTTTATTCCACCAGCTGGATGGAATCAGTCATTGTACCCTTGTACAAGAAAGGAGATACTGATGACCCTGGTAATTATAAAAAACGTCACGCTGTGCTGCGTGATGGTAGCAGTCAATTTTACAGTATGATTATGATTAATAGATTGCAGGCGTGGGCTCAGGAATATCAGGCAGACTGTGAGCAAGAGCATTCTGTATTTCAGTATTTATTCACACTCATAGTTTGTACGGAGAAACAGTGTAATACCAGCTAAAACCGAAACGTACACGTTGCCACAATGCATTTGGAAAGAGCTGAAAAATATACTTCCTGTCCGTAAGTCAATTTTGAACGAACCAGACTAATAGAAAGATGCACAAGAGTTTGGATATCTTGACCCCAAGATTGTGCACTGATTATTTTTAGTAAAGATAGCCTTTGTCTGGCATTGTTTATAAGATATTCAATATGGAATCTCCAGTTTAATTTAGGAGCTTCTCAAACATTACTTAAGCGGTTACAAAGTATAGACAGTAAAGCTATTAAAGTAGCCCTTGGTGTTCCAGCGCATTCTAATACTTTTAAAACATATAAAGAAGCTAATCTCTTGTCACTTGATGATCAACGCAAACTAGCAACAGCCAAATATGTAGCCAGAAGTCTTTCTGTATGAAATTCAGTAACAAATGAAATATTTCTTGATTCCAAATCGGATTTTCCTAAAAGGGCACAGAATATTTCTTACCTGCAGCCCATTCAAAATTATACTGATGATTTATTTAGAAAATGTGACATCGATATTACATCCATTTCAAAACCTCCAACTATGCCCACGGTTCCTCAATGGGAGCATATTTCTCCAAATTTTGATATAGATTACACTACTTTAAAAAAAGAAGATAACATCAATTTG
>CM031596.1:23265442-23267942 GCA_018398815.1 Conus ventricosus | reverse complement strand
AGGAAACAGACAAAAACCTCAGTGTTCGGACAGTCTGCGGAGGTCAGAGTTAGCGACCACGACCCCTTCTGAGGAAAATGATGTCGCTGGAGACGACCACAGTGACAGTCAACACAGAACATCTATGAACGGTTGTTCAGATGTAGCGAACACTGACGATGAAGACTTTATTCCACAGAACAAAGACAAAATTGGAACAGACGTGAGGACGAAGACAGATACAGGGAAAATACAAGAGCCGTTGACATGATGACAAACCATAGTTTTACGCCAGAACATAACAACTCAGCAGAACTAAACATTTCTGATCAGGACAGTAAATCCATTGATCCAAGTGAAGATGTTCATTCTTATTGTCTTTCACAAGATACAGAACAAACTGAAACAAACATAATCCTGGACAAACAGAACGAGACAAACAAGTCATCCTCAGAAGACGGCCCCAGCCAAAATAAGATAGATGTCAAACCAACAGACAAAGATGACAAGCAAGACAGGGGACGGACACAAGACAGGAGAGTTAAGGGATCGAGAACAGAACAAGAATCTCGGCCCTTGGCTCGTACTCCACGACCACGGCGAGCTGCATCCAACCCCCAAACTGGTCATCAGAACAAACACAAAAGTACTGAAAGGCAACACACTCAAAGCAACATCGTGGATTCTTTCAAAAAGGCTGAGTCCGGAAACCAACCAAGAGACAGCCAAACTCCAGCCCCCCAGGTCTATGTCCAGTGAGAAAGAGTTTCGGGAGATAACGGGCCGGGCCACGATACATGTAAATAAGTCCTTGACAAATGAGGTAAAAAACTAAAAGTCCAGGAATTAATCCTAACGACTGGCACTCCAAACCGATTTTGTGAACATAATTTAAGTGGGGATGAAAACAAGGTTTCATTTCTAAACTATAATGTTAACGGGCTTCTTCAAAAGTTAGATAACAATGATTTCATTAATTTCATCATTTCGTTCGACTTTATCTGCCTTACTGAAACGTTAATTGGATTTAACTTCGAATCATTACTTTTTAAAGATTTTATAATATTTACGTCAAAAGCAAAGAAACTCTCTCAACAAGGGAGGTACTCCCGGTGGCGTCATAGTTATGATTAGAAAACGTTACGCTGATTTCATAGAAAGAATTCAGACAGACCAGGAAAACGTTGTAGTTTTGAAGATTCGCAGAGACTTATTTTGCACGGACAAAGATGTAATGTACATTTGTTCTTATATCCCCCCACATGACTCAACCTTCTGGAAGACCCAGCAGGGTACTTATGGTGTTGAACTATTAGAACAGTGCTTAAACAGACTTGCATGACACTTGTGATGAGTTCTACATGTTGTTGAATGGAGACCTGAATGCAGAACTGCAGACAAAATTATTCTTTTTCTGATGACAGAAACGATTTTGATCCAACATTCCCAGCTCACAATAGCTTTCCAAGAAAATCACAAGACAGTTATGTAAATAATTTTGGTGACCAACTCATTGAATTATTGATATGTTTGATTGCATTATACTGAATGGACTGAGTGAATCAAATTTTGATGATAACTGTACATATATAGGAGCTTCCGGGGAAAGTACAGTTGACTATTTTCTTGCATCCATTGATTTATTCTCGTGTATTCATTTCATGTCTTTTGATGTTGAGAATACAGTTGATCGGATCATCTGCCAGTTAGTCTGAAAATAGAAATAAGTAAAAAAGATAATGATTGCTTTCGTGATACGCAACCAACTCGAACAACAGAGAGGGAAAGATTTGCTTGGAATAAGGATTATGAAGATGAATTTGTCAATCATGGGAAAGTGGAGATATACAAAACAAATTACGTAAAGCAGCAAATAATTTAGACAACGATGTAGATAGCTCCTTGGAAACATTTATACAATGCTTAAAAAGAATCTAGCAAATGCATGTGAAACGCAGCGGTACATACAGGAAGAAGAGGTCGGAATGGTTCGACGATGAATGTCACAAAGATTAAAAAAGAAACTAGGAGAAAATTAAACTATTTCAGAGCATACACAAAGAATCCTCAATTCAGAAAGAAGAAATGAAAACTAAGGTTGAAGAAGCCAGAGTTATATATGTCGATGCAAGGAAGAAGTATAAATACTTATTAAGGATGAAAAAACAAGTTTTAGAAAACACAAATTAGAAATATTAACCAAGGAAATTAATAATTCGTCGGAATTTGGAGGCATCTAGAAACATGGGATGCGCAAAAAGACAAAGAATTATTAAATGACATTAGTAATGATGAATGGTTTAATCATTCAAGACCGTTTTTCAAAACAGCAATGAAGAAGGCGAAAGGGACCACCATATTGAAACGGATGTGTTAGACGAATCAGAACATGATTTAAATATGCCGTTTTCGGAAGACGAAGTTAAAAAAGCTATAGATAAACTAAAAACAGCAAAGCTAGTGGAATTGATGAAATTTCTGCTGAAATGCTGAAGCTAGGTGGTAAGAGTGTTCAGCTATT
>CM031596.1:23255442-23257942 GCA_018398815.1 Conus ventricosus | reverse complement strand
ACTGCTGGGTGCACAGAGAGGATTTTTTTCACTGCTGGGTGGACAGAGAGGGTTTTTTTCACTGCTGGGTGGACAGAGAGGGTTTTTTTCACTGCTGGGTGGACAGAGAGGGTTTTTTTCACTGCTGGGTGGACAGAGAGGGGTTTTTTCACTGCTGGGTGGACAGAGAGCGTTTTCACTGCTGGGTGGACAGAGAGGGGTTTTTTCACTGCTGGGTGGACAGAGAGCGTTTTCACTGCTGGGTGGACAGAGAGGGTTTTTTTCACTGCTGGGTGGACAGAGAGGGGTTTTTTCACTGCTGGGTGGACAGAGAGGGTTTTTTTCACTGCTGGGTGGACAGAGAGCGTTTTCACTGCTGGGTGGACAGAGAGGGGTTTTTTCACTGCTGGGTGGACAGAGAGCGTTTTCACTGCTGGGTGGACAGAGAGGGTTTTTTCACTACTGGGTGGACAGAGAGGGTTTTTTTCGCTGCCGGGTGGACAGAGAGGGTTTTCACTGCTGGGTGGACAGAGAGGGTTTTCACTGCTGGGTGGACAGAGAGAGTTTTCACTGCTGGGTGGACAAAGAGGTTTTCACTACTGGGTGGACAGAGAGGTTTTCACTACTGGGTGGAC
This sequence comes from Conus ventricosus, assembly GCA_018398815.1. Lineage (NCBI taxonomy): Eukaryota > Metazoa > Mollusca > Gastropoda > Neogastropoda > Conidae > Conus > Conus ventricosus. Next base: position 23,257,328 of record CM031596.1, on the reverse strand, counting down.
AGAGAGGGTTTTCACTGCTGGGTGGGCAGAGAGGGTTTTTACTGCTGGGAGGACAAAGAGGGTTTTCACTGCTGGGAGGACAGAGAGGGTTTTCACTGCCGGGAGGACAGAGAGGGTTTTCACTGCTGGGAGGACAGAGAGGGTTTTCACTGCTGGGCGGACAGAGAGGGTTTTCACTGCTGGGAGGATAGAGAGGGTTTTCACTGCTGGGAGGACAGAGAGGGTTTTCACTGCTGGGAGGATAGAGAGGGTTTTCACTGCTGGGAGGACAGAGAGGGTTTTCACTGCTGGGCGGACAGAGAGGGTTTTCACTGCTGGGAGGACAGAGAGGGTTTTCACTGCTGGGCGGACAGAGAGGGTTTTCACTGCTGGGTGGGCAGAGAGGGTTTTCACTGCTGGGAGGACAGAGAGGGTTTTCACTGCTGGGTGGGCAGAGAGGGTTTTCACTGCTGGGAGGACAGAGAGGGTTTTCACTGCCGGGAGGACAGAGAGGGTTTTCACTGCTGGGAGGACAGAGAGGGTTTTCACTGCCGGGAGGACAGAGAGGATTTTCACTGCTGGGAGGACAGAGAGGGTTTTCACTGCTGGGAGGACAGAGAGGGTTTTCACTGCTGGGTGGACAGAGAGGGTTTTCACTGCTGGGTGGACAGAGAGGGTTTTCACTGCTGGGAGGACAGAGAGGGTTTTCACTGCTGGGTGGACAGAGAGGGTTTTCGGGCCGGAAAAAAGTCCATCCCCACGGATGTTTCAAACTGATGAGCATTTCCTCTGCAGGCAAGTGCTTTAACCATTTAGTTTCAAAGTGACATGACTGCATTCGGAATTTCAAACAAATGTTAAGAGTAGTTAGTGATTACGTTAAAAAAAAAGGACAAATAAGTTGTAACGCTCCGCCTTATGAACCAAACTGGTTAAAAGCTGTTTGTTTTAATATCCCAGGTCTGTGTTCTATTTGACTAACTAGAGGAAATACAAAAATTAACTCTCAACAGTTTTGGAGATTTTTCCATTTTGCATGAATTTTTTTTTAATTTTTCGTAACATTCTGCGCATCATTTCTAAAATAATAATATTTTAGTGTTGAATGTGTCTATTTCGGGTTTTTTAGGCGATATATTGCTTCAGATAACATTTATGTTGTTTTAAATACCACAATTCCGGGGAGAAAACCGTCGATCACCGATGATCGAAATTCAAGGGAAAGAACGGAAGAGATTAAGCACTGGTTAAATCAAAGTCTAGATAATCAAGCTTTACGGCAGTGGTGACAAAATGTACTCGAAAACAGTGTATGCACTTCATAAAGAATAGTTAAGGGCAGGTTCTGTTTTGACAATTATTTGACAGAACTGACTATTTCTCTGCCAGAAGAAATATTTGCTATTTTAGGTTAAGTCCCCATAAGTTACCAAATCAAACACAACGACAATTAGGGATTTGAAAAGAAGAAAAACGTTGCTTACTGTGTAATGTCAATAAAATTTCTGATGAATTTTACTATCCATTCAGGTTTCAAGCCCGGCATTAAAACGAAAACCGTAAAACTCTTGAGTAAATATTTCCAGCACCATCCAAAATGTAGAAATTTTCAGCATAACATGTTGTCTACAGAACCAAGTATATATTGCTAAATTTTAAAAGTATCACTTGGAAATCGAAGGAATGCTCTACAGCTGTCATGTGTGTTTTCAGATATATCTTGGTGTGTGTAATACTTTTTAAATATCCTTTTGTTGAAACGCACTTCTTTCGTGGTGCTTCGCCCGTGTGTGGTTGTAATATGTTATATTGACCTGTTAGCCAGGTGGGCTAAGTCTGCATAAAATCCTTAAAAATCTTTAAATCTTAATCAAGTGAGGAATAATTAAGATAAAAGGCAAAACGTG